>JAYESA010000011.1:79406951-79916951 GCA_036927795.1 Iris macrosiphon | reverse complement strand
GTTGAAAGTCATAGATCCGTAGAGTAGATGAGCGTAAAATCATAAGTTTGTAGCCTCTCGAGCGTAAAAGCTGCCGAGCATAAGAGCATCCGGGCGTAAAACCGTAGATTTATAGCCTCTGAAAAGAAAACTTTCGAGCGTGTAGTCGTAGATTTGTAGCCTCTGAGCGTAAAAAGCTTCTGAGCGTGAAATCATAGATTTGTAGCCTCTGAGCGTGAAGTCGTAGGTCTGTAGCCTCTCGAGCGTAAAAGCTACCGAGCGTAAAAGCATCCGGGCGTAAAACCGTAGACTTATAGCCTCTGAGCGTAAAATCGTAGATTTGTAGCTTTTCGAGTGTAAAAAAGCTCCTGAGCATAAAATCACGAATCTGCTCTGCACGACAAACTTTTTGAATTCGCTGACTGTCCGCCTTCCCTGAATAATAGGCTGACGTGGTCCCCAATCATAACCGAATATTAAATTTTGGATTTGGTTAGGGATTCGAAGAGTTTATCTGAACTCTATAAATACCCCAAGGCCTTCAGAAAAGAAACTTTTCATCTTTCTTTTGCAAAAGAAAAACCTTCGTCTCTTTGAGAGCTCTTCTTCGTTTCTTCTCTGAGCACTCTAAGTTTTTTAGCAATGGCACCGAAACAATTTTCGACTGCTAAGGGAAAGAAAGCTGCCTCCTCTTCTCGCTCCTCTGCTTAAGCACGAGCGACTCCGATTGGGCTGAGCGAACCTCGCTCTGAACGAAGCGTCCCACCGTCAAGCTGTGCACCGGGCGTTATAGGTGAAGCTTTTGGGACGAAGAAAAAAATGAGAAAAACCCTTCGCACACGTTGTACGTGAACGCGCTAGGTCATCTTCTGTGCTGAGGGCCTCTTTGAGGAAGATGATGCACAAAGATGTTTTATCATTTACGCCCACATTCCTAATGTGTCAGCGTAAAAACTCCATATTTTTGCAGTCTGGCGTAAAAGCTTTGACTGTCGAAATTTGGCGTATAGTACAAACTTTGAGTGTTACGCTATGGATGAAAATTCTGGCGTAACAATTCAAATTTTAGCAGTCTGGCGTAAAAACTCAGACTGGATACTGTCAACCTTTAATTTTACGCCTAGGAAATAGGTTCCAGCATAAAAAATCAAGTTTTTACAGTCTTGGCGTAAAAGCACAGACTGTTGATCTTTGGCATAAGCTGCAAGATGTAACGTCTAGTATAGAAACTGACATGTTCTTCTTGTATTTTGTAGTTGTTTTGCAGATACCTCTGTTGGCTAAGGTAATGGATTCTGCTGCTGGAATGCTGAACTCCAATTACCTGGAGGATTTGTCCCATGTGACATTTCATATTTCCGGACCCCAGTATCCTGAAGGAAGGGGAATCCTGATATCGTCTCAAAAGAGCGAATGTTGTTGAGCATGATCAACGGAGAGCCCCTGACGTATATAGATGGGGCAAAATACAAAAAACCAGCTTTCCTCTTCGGAGATATGATTGACAAACAATCCCAAACGAAGCCAAAGAAGGAAGACTGGGTTTTTACTGCCGGGGGCCTGGTCATATACCTGCCCAAGATGTTGAGAGATTACCCTATCTCGGCATTCTTCCATGCCACGCATCCGAGGAAGATGTCGTCGACCCTAACCCCTAATCTTCACGGCCAACCGGGGAAGATATTTTATCAGAAAGGGTCCGATCAAGGATCATTTGTGAGCCGCCCTTCAGGCCCTGTAATGCATTTCAGGGGATTATTTTCGGGCAGTGTCCTGAATGAAGACACTTCACTGCTCCAACCAGTCCAATTGCCGACTTTCTGCAATGACTTTATGGGGCATGGAGGAGTGTACCCCAAGGTTAATCCTCGGACCAACGGGTGGGTTAGCCCTTCAAACCTTCGATGGGTTCGTTTATATGACTGGGCCCTGAAGAACTTTCAGACGGCGCTGGAGAGTATCGGTCTGTACGCGGCTGTGAGTGCTACCAGTGTTGGGTTACCTCTTAACCCCAACCTGTTTTTGGCTTTGATGGAGCGGTATATCTCGCTCACTGGGACTTTCGCCACTCCGCTAGGGGAGTTGGGATTGGCCTTTCACGAAATGGCAGAGTTTCAAGACTGCCAATAGGGGATACTCCTTATGAAGAGTATGTTCCCACAAACCGGAAGCTGGAGGATACAAACCCTCGGGTAGTGGCAGTATACCAGGAGCTGATGAGCCATTACCTTGCGTGCACCGCCTTCTATAATGAGCTCTCTGATTTGGCTCATACTAACAAATGGGCGTCCTATCTCTTCTTCCATCATGCTCGAGATGCTAAGCCCGATAAAGTCGTGGATAGCAGGGATAAGCCTTTGAGCCTTCTGAGCGTGCTTAATGCTCAAGTAGTCGATGATCTTATTGAAGAAGCCAGGGCTTCAGATCGGGTTCTTGATGAAGGGATAGGGAAATATCCTGCAGGCACTAAAGCCTACAGTTATATAAGGCATTACCGCAGGCCTTTGTCAAAGGAAGCTCAACTGGCTGGCTTCCTCTCTGTATGGCTACGCCGACTGGTAGTACCTGGCATTGCATCTTCGGATCGTATTCACTGTAACACCTTATGGCCTACAGTGCGTTTGGTGTTTGGGGAAAGACTGGGCTTGCTCCCTACCATGGTATATCGGATACAAGCTGGCTTGAGGGCCATTACTGATGGGCTGCTTGTCGATGAAACACGACGTGACAGCTTTCCCAAGGTAGAATTACCGTTCCTGTATTTGATGGGATGGCTAATTCTTCATAACTCCAGAGTGATGTCTCCCAGCTCTGCCAGTAGTTCGGGGAATAATTTTTTGTTGAATTACAAGAATTTCACCTGGAACGTGACCAACATCGTAGACTGTCGGCGAGCATTAAATTTTGCTCACAGCTGAAAGCTCTTCTGTATCGTCCCCACTGTACATCTCAATCAACAGGGGAGCAGGCTTCAGGACTCAAGTGAAGGGAAGATCGTTCTTTCTCCTGAAGCTTTTTATTGGTTGGTCTGTATTAGACCTTCCCATTTGTTGTACAAAAGTGAAGACCAATGCTTCTTGGAGCCCTACCTGCCTAGTCGGTTCGCCAGGCAGTTTGGGTATGATGATTTGCACGTGGGCAACGCTATCACTAGCTTTCGGTCCCGAGGTGGACTTATTGATGGAGCGAGAGGATGGCGGTACTTCATAATGGGTTATACTAGAGCAACTTTTACTGTGCCCGCGACTTCACTCTCCATGGAGTTGCGCATCCTCCACTCGTACGCCCAATTTTATGTTGCCACCAATACCTTCCATCGCGATTTTGATATGCGTGGGAGTTTTAGGATGCCCTCTTCTAAGTCCGTTGGAAGAGAGGAAATCCCATCAGTTTCCTCTGACGAAGATGAAGACTCTGTCGCTCCAGATGAGTTTTTGATGACAGTACCGAGAGGTGAAATACCTCCGCCTGCAGGGCCTCTGGTTATCCCTAGTAAGCGAATGGCTCCTGTTCTGAAGGGGACTTTCCCTCGCAAGAAAAAGAAGACTATTAGTGGTCCTGTCAGGATTTCCAGTTATGAAGCTCCTAGGAGTGAGCCTGTTGTTTCCCCTGTTGGGGACGATCCTTTGATTAGAGGTCTTTCGCCTATTACAGAAGGAACCTCCACAGTTCCGGCTGGCAGTACCGGCAATTCTTTGCTCAAGGCTGCTTTCGCTGCTACCGCTTCAGGTACTGGTAAGAGATCGCCTTCAGCGCCAAGGCAAATAAGAATATCTTTATCCAGACCAGCAACGGGAGAAACCCCTGCCGCGTCTGTAAGTATATTCAGCGAGATCCCACCCAATGAGCCTCGAGTAGATCTCGGTGAATACCTGGAAGAATACCTGCCAGTGTCAGTTGGCAAACCCCATTCTCCAGGTATGACAGCTCGCTTAGCATCATTAAGAAATGATTTAGGTGTACTGGCTGCAGACGCGCCATATATACCATCGGCCATGGGTAAATGTCGTCTTTATGCCTCTTTTAGAAAAATTAACATCATGTTGATATTAACTTTCTCTTGTCTTCTTTTCAGGGAAAGACATCTACAGGGAGGGCAGCTTCGACGCAACTTTTGGCTTTGTTTCAGCTCCTGTCGATGACACAGAGGTGCCCAATTTTAAAGATGAAACATTTTCGGGTGCTGGCTCGCCCAAAACAGTTCCAATAGCTCAAGAGGAGGATGAGCCTGTCATTACGACTATGCCCCCTTTGAGTATGCCAGCCACTTCGGCCGTTGTCGGTGCCTCTACCTTTGTCGCGCCCTCTACTGAAGTAACGACTGTGACGACACCCTCTGCAGTCATTCCTGGAAGGGGATTCTCCGATATTGCAGCCACTCCCAGCGTCCAATCTAATTTTGCCATGCTGATTGAGCAGTATACTAGTATTTTCTATACCACTTTGAATACGCTGATATCAATGGTGCTGGCAAAGAATCTAGGTTTTGAGGCTCTGAATAGGTCCTCTCAGTTTGTGATAGCATCGATCAGAGATTTCAATAACACTGGGAGAGCTGATACACTGGAGCAGATAGTTAATGGTTTGGAATAACCCATTAACAATTATTTGCAATTATCCCAGGGCAACATTGATGACCTGGTCCAGGCTAAATATGACTCTTTGACTACGAGGCTTGTTGGGGAGATGGAAACTCTGAGTAAGTCCATCGAGGCTCAGCAGAAAGAGATGAATGAGGAGCATGCCATATTAGAGTATGTCATTCCCCAGCTGGCTAAGTGCGAGGCCGATTATGAGGCAGAGGCAGCGAGGATCCGCAAATTAGAAGACGAACTCGCTAAGGCCCAGGAGAATGCTCTCTCTTTGTTGGCAGCTCGAGATTTGTTGAATGACCGAAGGAAAGCGGCTCAGCAGAACCTGGCACGTGCGGGTGTCACCCACGCAAATTTTGTACGTGTTCGGTCTGAACTATCTGCCTTGAACAATGAGGAGGCAAGGTTGGAGCGGGCTCGTGCTACAATTTTGAGCTCCAAGAATGAGAAGATGGATGCACTGGCACAGCAGATCCGTAATTTGACTGCTCCTCCCAAATGATGTACTTCTTATTTCTCTTGTAATTTCTCGGAGATAATAAAGACACATTTTCTGACTTTGTGGACCCATCACTTTCGAATGTGATAGGCTAGGGTGAAAGTGATATCAAAGGTATCATTAACATGACATTCATTCGTTTAGGTTTTAATGAATATAAATCTATTCTGAGTTGACATGAACCTGAAAGAATATAATCCAACTAAATTTGTATACTAAACACTATCAGAGGTATCATTAACATGATAGGCTTACAAATTAGTTAAGGATATCTATTCGGAGGTCAGATGAACCTGATAGAATATGATCCAGCTAACCTTTGTGCATGGTATCGTCAGAATAAGATCTTCGTCATACTCCGTTAAACGAAGGAGATCAAGTATAATACTTCTTCGGGATTTTGCAGTTGATAGTAGCCATTGCCAAATTTCTATTAGGCTTGGCTAATCTTTGAGCGTCATTTGCAATCATATAAGGGTCCTTCCATTTCTTTATGATTGTCTATACGAATTTTAGATATTATACTAGAGGTAGTACGATAGCATATTTGTTGAGGAAATCCTCACTGGGGGATTTTTAGTGGACCTATTACTCCTTGTGCACGAGAGTGCAAGTAATAAGTTTAGGACAAGCCCTCCCAGAGGTAATATGGACATGGTAATTTTTTGTGGACTTAACACCACTGGCGTACTTAGAGTTAAGTACGGGTGCTAAGTTGATAAGACAACCGATATCAGAGGTAATATGGACATGATAATCGATAGTCGAAAATTTGAAAAGTTTGTTCAGAGGTAATATGAACATGACAGTTTTTGTGGACTTAACGCCACTGGCGTACTTAGAGTTAAGTACAGGTGTTAAGTTGAGATGACAACCGATATCAGAGGTAATATGGACAAGATAATCGATAGCCAAACCAGGAAAGGTTGTTTAGAGGTAATATGAATATGACAGTTTTTGTGGACTTAACCCCACTGGCGTACTTAGAGTTAAGTACGGGTGTTAAGTTGAGATGACAACCGATATCAGAGATAATATGGACATTGTTGTTTGATAAATAAACGAAAGAAATAGAAAATGAGGTTTATACAAAACTCGCTCTTTATGTTTACAAACAAGCAGTACAATTAATCCTGTGACACGGTTTGTACTTTGAGTTCTTTTTAGACTTAGCCTTAGCAACTTGAGTCTCTTTCTCGATCTCTGCCACCAGATGTGGATGAACCCACATAGTCTAGCCTCGCTGGGTAGTTAGTGGTAGCAGGTCATGATTTTGACCTCTAGCTGGAGGAAGATTAACGATGTTCATCGTCGTCCGGAAAATAGGCGTAACACCATCCGGGATTTCTTGGGGAGGCAGATTGCCAAATTACAGGGAGTTCTTGTTGGCCGTGACCGTCTTCTCGCTGTTGTGCAGAGTGATGGCCTTAGCATCGATCAGCTCTTGGATCTTCCTTTTCAGTATATAACATGCCTTTGTGGGGTGGTGTATGTACCTATGGAAGATGCAGTACTTGGGGTTGTTGGTACTGTCGGCCTCATTGAGCCGTCTCACCTCAGGAAGGGTAATCTTGCCACTTTTGACGAGATATTTGAATATGCTCGGAATATCGTCGTCGTCGAAAGAGTACACTTCAATGGGCCTGGAAGTCCCAGGCTTTGTCTGCGTGGTAGCCACCGTCTTTTGCCTGGACGTGTTGATCGCCAGAGCTTCTTTACCCTTGGTACGACGAGGATGGTCGATGTTGGAGGATGACTTCTTGCCTTTATCGGAGGCCGAGATCATGATGCCATTATCGTGCGCCTTCTGACTATTGTCCTCCGCGGCTACCGTTGAGATGATGAACGAGGGCCAATCACGGAACTAATATGGTCCCGTGAATACCGAGATCACGGGTAGAAGGTTCTTCCTGCAGATGTCCACCAATGCCGAGTCCGGAACTCCTGGAGGTATTTGCAAAGTGGCTTGACGAAAACGTTCGATGAAAGTGCGAACATTCTCTTTTTCCTTCTGTCTGACTTTGATGAGAGAGGACATAGACATGTCCATCCCTCCCTCGTAGAATCTCGTGAAGAATAAAGCCTTGAAGTATTCAAAGGAAGTAATGCAGTTGTCCGCCAGGCTGCGGTACCACTGGTAAGCTACTCCCGAGAGACAGCCCTTGAACACCCTAGTGAGGAGGGCATCGTTCCCTTGTAACAACACTGTCATCATGCTGAAGTAGTTCATGTATTGACTCGGTGATGTTTTTCCCTCGAACAAAGCCATAGTCTGTGGCTTTTATTTTGGAGGGAAAGGGACCTCTTCCCAGATAGCTGGGTAAGGTTGGTTGATTCCCAATTTCTTGAGTTGATCTTTGTGCTTCAAGGCATCAAATTGGGCTTTCAACTCCCGTACTGCCTATATCGGATCTTCAGCCGGTAGCATGACCAAGGAGTGATGAGGAATCGATTGCATCGCGACTCTGACGGGAGGTAATACATTCTCCGAGTGAGGAAGCGGAGGAACTGCTGACTCCTGATCTAGAGCAGGCTCTTGGATTGCGTTGGATGGTGGTAAGTCCACCCCCACACGTATCTGAGTTGGAGGGACCGACGCTTGAGCCATAACTGCTGTGTGTTGAGTTAGCATCATCTGGTGCATGTTCTCCATCATGGATTGCATTTCTTTCAGAGATATCTCCAGTGTAGTAATGCGCTGCTCAGTGCTCCCGGATGGGGAAGCTTCCTCGTGTTCATCTCCAATGGCATAAACTCCCATCTCCCTGGGTGACAATGAAAGATTAGTATAGGTCTCTGTAGAAGTTGACTCTATACTTTCGGCATCTGATTCGGGAGACTGGCAACCCCCAGCATCGGAATCAGAAGAGTACGAAGCCGGTTGTCGCGACCTCGAACGAGTGTTTTGGAACACCCCAGCTTTGGTGCTCCTAAGGAGCATGTTGAATTTTCTTCGGCTCGGAGTTCTAGAGGGATAACGTCTTGAGCCTGACCCTCCTCTAGGTATGTGTGAAGCCATATTCACAGATGCATGCGTGGGCTCTTCTTCCTGGAAAGATGGAGAGTAGCTCAACAGGTCAAAAACCGACTGGTTTGCTTCAGAACAGCAATAATTAATTACAATCCTATGACTATTACAACAGTGCTCGCTAGGAGGCGTAATAGACATGTTGGAAGATCCCCTCTCCTTGCACTTCTGGATCAAATAATTGCGCAGGTCAGGAGGAGTTACAGAAGAAGAAGATGATGGCTTGTTTCTTCTGTTCACATTAGTGGGCATGCGGATGTTAGGAACCATAGTTTTCCCTGTGCCACCTATATACAACAGGTTGGCCATCTGGGTGGCGGATAATCCCCGAGGAGGGTGTCTTCCCATAAATTGAGCCTTTTTTGCGCTGAGGGGCTTCTCCTGGCGTAATTTGGAGCTCTGCTCTGGTTGGCATAAAGCTGAGGATGTCCTCAGTCGGCCATCAGCTTCTCGGGTGATCCGGAGGGCCGGCAGATTGTTTTCTTGCTGGCGTAAAGGCCGAGAAGTTGAGTAGTCCGCCGCTTTCTTTCCTTTGCGTAGATTGCAGGGATCATCTGCTTTTTCGCAGAAGGCAGATGTATTTTTGTGCGCGGAGCGCGTTTGTGATTCCTGATTTGGCGCTAAGGCATTATCAGAAATTTTGTCTATTCCGCAAGAGACGGGAGACTAAATTTTACGCGCAGAGCGCGGATTATACTTCTGGGTTAGCGCTGAGGCATTGCCAAAAGTTTTGTCGGCCCTGGCAGAGACAGGCGACTGAATTTATGCGCAAGGCGCGGATTATACTTCTGGGTTAGCGCTGAGGCATTGCCAGAAGTTTTGTCGGCCCTGTCAGAGACAGGCGAATAAATTTTACGCACAAGGCACGGAGTATACTTCTGGGTTAGCGCTGAGGCATTGCCAGAAGTTTGGTCGGCCCTGTCGGAGACAGGCGACTAAATTTTACGCGCAAGGCGCAGAGTATACTTCTGGGTTAGCGCTGAGGCATTGCCAAAAGTTTTATCGGCCCTGCCAGAGATAGGCGACTGAATTTTACGTGCAAGGCACGAAGGGAGCAATGCTACAACCTCATTGGTCGGAGAGATCGAAGAGATCGGAGAGATCAGAGAGTCTATATGAATGGTAGAGGATGTCTTGGACATCCAGACCTTACGCAGCTTCCTGTTGTTTTGGACGGAGAGGGAGTGAGAGCTATCCCCTGTTCGAAGCATGTCTTCATAGGCAGACTGGTCGAACTGGACGACTAGTGTCTTCTTCACGGATCCCACGGATACCGTATCGTGTTGAGCAATATCTTCCTCATTAGAAGAGAAAGATGTCTCCAGCAGAGTCGCCATCTTATTTCGGATAATAAACGGAAAAGATAATATATGGAAAACGAGGTCTTATACGAAAACCCGTCCTTCTTTTATATTTACAAATAAGATTGTACAATTTAATCCTATACGAGGATGACTAAGTACAATTTATTTAATCTGGGTAAATATTGCTATAGGTGTCTGATCTGTAGTCGATCACTTTAGCCCTTAGACCACACGATGTTGAAGAAGTGCCGTGGAAGACAGAAGGCAGCTTCGAAGGTTGCTAAAGAGGGTGGATGCTCGATACCAAAGTCGTCGATCCCTTCTCTTTGCCTGAGCTCTGGATTCTCCTCTCTCTCTTGACCTCCAATTTCTTTCCTCTCTTCGACCTTCAATTTCTTTGACCTTTAATTTCTTCGACCTTTTCCTCTGTTGATAGAGGTCTCTATTTATAGAGTTTTAGTGACAGTGACCACTCAGTCGGTGTAAAAACTGAGTAGTGGAAAGTACAGCACCCTTTTACACGATGGTTTAAAATAATCAATGCCTACGTATAGATGACCTTTTGAGTGAGCATGTGACGCGTGTCCAACTAAGGGACAAATACGTATATCTGCTGCGAAGATCACGGCGTTGAAGCCACATAGGTAGTTATCCTTTGTGCAGAAGAGGTTAGCGTAGAAGCCAATAACTGTCACCATGGCATAGAAGCCAATTAGGCATATAAGCCGAGTAGGCGTAGAATCCAATTAGGCATAGAAGCCGAGTAGGCATAGAAACCGAGCGATCATAGAGGCCGAGTGGGCGTTGAAGCCGAGCAGGCATAGAAGCCGAGTGGGCATAGAAGTCGTGTGGTCATAGAGGCCGAATGGGCATAAAAGCCGAGCAGGCGTAGAAGCCGTGTGGGCGTAGAAGCCGAGATGATGTGGATGTTTTAGCCAGAATTATGGCTCTTGGAGATATAATCAAATCTCTTGCATTAAATGCAGAGATCTGCCCCCATCCTGCTCATTAAATGCAGAGGCTTGTCTTTAAGATTTGCCATTATTCTGCGCATTAAATGCAGATACTTGCCTCAAATTTTGTACGAAGAGTAACTGCTGATGTGGCAGTCTGTTTGCCTTCTGCGGAGCGTAAGAAGCTCACGTCTGCCTGTGTAAAACTGGGCAACGTATTCCCTTATATGCGTAAGAGTAGTTTATGCAAAGGGGATGTCACTAAACGACGGTTCGGTGATATTTAATCAAATCTCCTTCATTAAATGCGGGGATCCGCCATTATCCCGCTCATTAAATGAGGAGGCTTGTTTTGAAGGCCTGCCACCTTTCTGTGCATCAAGTGCAGAGACGTGCCTTGGGCATCTGTCAGTATTCTGCATTTTAAGTGTAGAGACGTGCCTCGAGAAACTGTCACCGCTCTGTGCATTAAATGTAGAGACGTGCCTCGAGCCCTGTACGAAGTGCAGCTTTTGACGTGGCAGGCTGTTTATCTTCTGCGGAGCGTAAACAGCTCACATCTGCCTGTGTAAAATAAGGCAGCGTATTCCTTCGTATGTGTAAAAGTGGTTTACGCAAAAGAAATAGCAGTAAATGACAGCCTGGGTTGTAGTGTCGCGCCATCATTATACCCGTCGCCTGGGTAGTCGTTCAGTACTCTTTGTCAGGAGTTCCGACGTCAGGTTCATTGTATGATCTGACAGGTTCATTTCGAAGAACATGAAGCGTTCCTCGTACACCTCAATGCTGCATTGAAAGCGGATGAGTTTTACGCCATAAAGGCGATGAAGCATCCTATTTACGCCGAAGCAGCCTGGACATACTGCATTACGCGAATGGTCCTTGAGCCTATATTTTTACGTTGTGCTCAGCGAAAAAGCTCTGTTGCATGTTTGATGGCTCTGTGGTCCTCTGTTTATGCTGCCCTGCATCAACATGCTGCGTATAGCTATCCAGCGTATTTTTCATGCTTCTACAAGACCCCCTTCAAAGCTTTTAAATTCCTCATAATTTGAAACGCTTTGAATAAAGCATGAACCGTTCCTCGTAACTCGAAACGCTCTGAGCGGAGCCTGAAACGGTCAAGCCTAATACGTTCTTTCATGGCTAACTTTATGGCGGAGTTATTGGGGATCGGTGATCTCTTTCGCCTATAAAAAGGCTGAGGAGTTTTCTTGTTCTTCCCACACTTCCTTTACCACACAGAGATGATGGCCAGAGTTCGTCGGGTCAATTTGAGGAAGAAGGAGATCATGTTCTTCCAGCATGTAAGGAGCCAAAAAAGACGGCATCTTCGAGCAAATCTCCTCTGCAACGATGGATCATTGAGGATATCATAGCCTTTTTTGCTCGGGATAATCAGCAACTTTGTATGGTGGTTCTTCGGGAGAGAGGAAGGGTCATATTTTACCATACAGCTTGCAAGTGGTGCCTTCTCCCGTTACCTCCGTGGACGAGAGTAGGTAGACTAGCTCTGTCCAGGATTGAGTTGGGTAAAATATCTCAACTCAATCTGTCATGGCGTTGGATGTAAGAAAGCAAATTTACTCTGCTTTTCTTCTGTTGGAGGATGGGTCTATGCCCAGTTTTGTATCCTTCCGCCGTTGACCAATATGTCAGTCAGTTTGCGGTTACTGACTGACTGATGGAGAAGATGGATGAAGAATGCTGCCCATGCGAGAACCTGGCCGAAACAGATTCTGGGCGCGATCTTTAAATAAAAATGAGAAACCCTTTGTAGACGGAATTTCCCTCATATGTAACCACAAAAATGGAGAAAAACCCTTGTAGACTGGATTTTTCTCATATATAATCATGATTTTAATAAGATCGTCTTCTTCTTTGCATATGATCATCTTACCATACTTTGCTGTGAAGTCTGAATATGTGTAGCTTCGACACGTCTGATAATTTATGCCGACTCTGCTAGAAAGAGTGTTAGGTCCTGTCCTGTCTTTTACGCATAACTAAGGATGCGCAGAAAGCCGCTTTAGCAGTCGAGTGTTCGAACTGTCCTTCTGTTTAGGAATGAGGAACCGCGTATAATTCTGAACTGTTACTTCTGATAAACAAAATTTTTTTTCAGACATCATCTTCAAGAATGATTTCTCGAAAATCTCTTAGAACAGGGCAAGAAATGGCTGTCAAACTGAGTCGCCATCTTAAATTTGTAGATGAAATATTCAGACTGGAGTCTGGATGAACTTCGAATCGACCCATGAAGAAGAGTAATTTTCAATATTGAACTCTGTATGCTTCGGGTACTTGGGGCATCTTGAGGTTAAGAAGGAGTATCTTCTGTGTGAACTCCTACAATTGACCGTCTTGAGAATTTGTTCAGATGTACTGTACTGGCCTGTGCATCTTTCAGATGTGCGAGAAGTCATAGAGCGTGAAATCATGAGTTTGCAGCCTCTGAGCGTAAACTAAACGCCACCGAGCATGAAATCATAGACTTGTAGTTCATGAGCGTGAAGTTGTAGGTTTGTAGCCTCTCGAGCATAAAAGCTAACGAGCATGAGAGCATCCGGGCGTAAAACTATAGAGTTGTAGCCTTTGAACGTAAAACAGTTGATTTATAGCCGTCGAGCGTAGAAAGCTCCTTGGCGCAGAACTGTAGATTTGTAGCCTGTGAAAAGAAAATCTTCCGAGCGTGCAGTTGTGGATCTGTTGCCTCTGAGCGTAAACTAAACGCCACCAAGCGTGAGATTATAGTTTTGTAGCTGCTGAGCGTGAAGTCGTAGGTTTGTAGCCTCTCGAGCATAAAAGCTACCGAGCACAAAGGCATCCAGGCGTAAAACCATCGACTTATAGCCTGTGAGCGTAAAACCGTAGATCTGTAGCTGTCGAGCGTAGAAAGCACCTTAGCGTAGAAACCACGAATCTGCTTTGCGCGAAAACTTTTCGAATTCGCTGACTGTCCGCCTTCTCTGAGTAATAGGCTGACGTAGTCCCCAATCATAACCGAATATTAATTAGGATATTTGGTTCGGGATTCGAGGAGTCGATCCGAACTCTATATATACCCCAAGTTTCTGAGAGAAAAACTTTTCATCCGTCTTCTGCGAAAGAAAGCCTTCGACTGTTCGAGTTCTTCTTCGTCTCTTCTCCGAGATTTTCAAAGTTTCCAGTAATGGTCCCGAAACAAGTCCCCTCCACTAAGGGAAAGAAGGTTGATTCTTCTTCTCGTTCTTCTGCTCAAGTGAGAGCGTCTTCGGTCGGGCAAGGCGAACTTCATTCTGAGCGAAGTATCCCGTCGACGAGCAGTGCACCCGGCCTTAAAGGTAGAGCTTTTGGGACAAAAAAGAACGACTAAAAATCCTTCGCACATGTTGTACGTGACCGCGCTAGGTCATCTTCTGTGCTGATAGCCTCTTTGAGGAAGATGATGCACAGAGACGTTTCCTCTTTTACGCCCACATTTCTAATGTGTCAGCGTAAAAACTCTATATTTTCGCAGTCTGGCTTAAAAGCTTTGACTGTCGAAAGTTGGCGTATAAAATTTGAGTGTTACGCTTCTGGATGAAGATTCTAGCGTAATGACTCAATTTTACAAGTCTGGCATAAAGCACAGACTGTATACTACCAGCCTTGAACTTTATATTTTTAGGAAATGGATTCCAGCGTAATGGTCAAGTTTTTACGGTCTTGGCGTGAAACACAGACTGTTGATTTTCGACGTATGCTGCAACTTTATAAGATCTGACTTGTCTTTCTTGCACCTTGCAGTTAACTTGCATGCGTCTCCGCTAGCCGATGTGATAGGTTCTGCCGCAGGGATGCTGCACTCCAGCTACCTGGAGGACCTGTCACACGTGACATTTCCTATCTTCGGGCCCCAGTATCCCGAAGGAAGGGAAATTCTGATATCGGCTCAAGGCGAGCGAACGTTGCTGAACTTGATCAACGGGGAGCCCCTGACGTACATAGACGGGGACCAGTACCTAAAGCCGTCTTTCCTCTTCAGGGACATAATTGACAATCAGTCCCAAACGAAGCCCAAGAGAGAACTCTGGGTTTTTCCTGACGGGAGCTTGGTTTTGTATCTGCCCAAGATACCGAGAGACTATCCCATCTTGGCTTTCTTTCATACTACACATCCCAGGCGGATGTCGTGGACGCTGACTCCCGATCTTCACGGCAGGCCGGGCAAGATCTTTCATCTGAAAGGAGCTGACCAGGGGTCGTTTGTCAGCCACCCTTCCGGCTCTGTGACAATGTTTAGGGGACTGTACCCGGGCAGTGTCCCGAGTGAAGACAACTTAGTGATCCAGTCGGTCCAATTACCGACTTTCTGTAATAATTTTATGGGGCACGGGGGAGTATACCCCAAGGTGAACCCTCGGTGCGGTGGTTGGATCACCCCTACAAACCTTCAATGGGCTCGCTTAGTTGATTGGGCCCTGAAGCATTTTTAGACCGAGTTGGAGAGCATTGGTCTGTTTGTAGCTGTGAGTGCCACCAGTGTTGGGTTACCTCCTAACCCCAACCTGTTTCTGGCACTGATGGAGCGATATATTTCGCTCACCGGGACTTTCGCCACTCCATTGGGGGAGTTGGGATTGGCCTTCCATGAGATGGCAGAGATCTCGAGACTGCCGATGGGGGATACTCCTTATGAAGAGTATGTTCCCACGAACCGGGAGCTAGAGGATTCAAACCCTCGGGTAGTGGAGGTGTACCAGGAGCTGATGTGTCACTACCTGGCTTGCACCACTTTTTATGGTGAGCCCTCAGATTTGGCTCACATCAATAAATGGACGTCCTACCTCTTCTTTCACTGTCCAGGACTGCTAAGCCAGAGAAGGTGTAGAGGGCAAGGATCTGCCTGTGAATCCTCTGAGCGTGCTTAATGCTCAGGTAGTCGATGATCTCATGGTAGACGCTGGGGATCCGGACTTGATCCTCGACGAAGGGGTAGGACAGTATCCTGTAGGCACTAAGGCCTATAGTTATTTGAGGCACTGCCGCAGGCCTCTGTCCAGGAAAGCTCAACTGGCTGGCTTTCTCTTAATATGGCGGCGCTGACGGGTGGTACCTAGCATCGTATCTGAGGACCGCATTCACCGCAACACGCTATGGCCTGCAGTACGTCTGGTGTTCGGGGCAAGACTGGGCTTGCTCCCCACCATGGTGTGCCGCATTCAAGCTGGCCTGAGGGCCATGACTGACAGGCTGCTCGCCGATGAAACTCGGCGTGATAGCTTTCCTAGGGTAGAATTACCATACATGTATCTGATGGGATGGTTAATTCTTTATAACCCTAGGGTTATGTCTCCCGGCTCCGGCAGTAGTTCGGGAGCTAGTTTCTTGTTGAACTACCAGAAATCTTCCTTGAATATGACCACGGTTCTAGACTGTCGGTGGGTGCTGGGCTTCAGTCACAGCTGGAAGCTCTTCTGCACTGTCCCCTCCATACATCGCAATCAATCGGGGATTAGGCTTGAGTATTCCGGTAGAGAGAAAACCAATCTTTCTCCTGAAGCTTTTAATTGGTTGGTCTGTATTAGACCTTTCCATTTACTGTACAGAAGTGAAGACCATTGCTTCTTGGAGCCCTACCTGCCTAGTCGGTTTGCCAGGCAGTTTGGGTATGATCAGTTGTACGTGGGCAACTTCGTCACCAGCTTCGGGTCCAGGGGTAGACTCATTGATGGAGCGAGAGGATGGAAATATTTCCTCATGGGTTGCACTGGAGCAATTTTTACTGTGCCGGTCATTACACTCTCCACGGAGCTGCGCATCCTGCACTCGTATGCCCAGTTCTATGTGGCAACGAACACCTTCCATCGCGATTTTGATATGCATGGAAGTTTTAGGGTGCCCTCTTCCAAGTTCGGGGGAAGAGTCGAAGTCCCCTCGGTTTCTTCTAACGAGGGTGAGGAGTCCGTCACTCCAGATGAGCCTCTGTTGGCGGTATCGATGGTTGAAGTACCTCTGCCTGCAGGGCCTTTGGTAATCTCCGGGAAGCGAAGGGCTCCTACTCCAAAGGAAACTTCCCCTCGCAAGAGGAAGAAGAAGACGGTTAATCGTCCTCTCCGGATTCCTGGTATTGAGGATCCTGGAAGTGAGCATGCATCTCCCCATGTTGGGGATGATTCTTTGATTGGAGGTTCCTCGCCTTTTAGAGAGGGAACCTCTTCAGTTCCTGCTGGTGGTGCCAGAGAATCTCTACTGGAGGCTGTCGTCGCTGCTACTGCTTCAGGTAGTGGAACGAGGTCGCCTTCGGGGTCGAGCCGAATGAGGATATCATTGTCTGGATCAGCATTGGGAGAGACTCCTACCGTGTCTGTAGGTGCACATGGCGATATTCCAGCCGATGAGCCTCGGTTGGAGTTTGACGAGGACCTGGAAGACTATTTGCCAACATCAGTTAGCAGACCCCTTTCTCCAGGTATGACAGCTTGCTTAGCATCGTTAAGAAATGATTTAGCTGTATAGGCCGCAGATACGACATATATGCCGTCGGCCATGGGTAAATGTCGTCTTCACGCCTCTTTTTAGAAAAGTTAGCATCATTTCGATACTAACTTCCTTTCGTCCTCTTTTCAGGGGAAGACCTCTTCGGGGAGGGTCGTGTAGATGCGCCCTTCGGCTCTGCGTCAGGTCCTGGCGGCGACACGGAGGTAGCTGATTTTAAAGAGGAAACATCTTCGGGTGCCGGTTCGCCTGTCGACGAGATTCCGATATCTCAAGAGAAGGACGAATCTGTCATTGCGATAATGCCTCCTTTGAGTATGCTGGTATCTTTGTCCGGTATTGGCGCTTCTTCTTTCGTCGCACTACTTGTTGAGGCGACGGCCGTGGCGACCTCGTCTGCGGTTGTTCTTGGAGGGAGACTTGCCAATATCGAGGCCACTCCCGGCGTCCATTCGGATTTAGCTGCGTTGATCGAGCAGTACACCGGCATCTTCTACGCCACTTTGAAAATGTTAATATCAATGGTGTTGGCGAAGAATCTGAGCTTTTCGTCGCTGAAGAAGTCCTCCCAGTCCGCGATAGTACCGATCCGAGAATTCGACGACACTGGGCTAGCCGAAACGCTGGAGGAGATAGTTAATGGTT
Source organism: Iris macrosiphon (assembly GCA_036927795.1). Classification (NCBI taxonomy): domain Eukaryota; kingdom Viridiplantae; phylum Streptophyta; class Magnoliopsida; order Asparagales; family Iridaceae; genus Iris; species Iris macrosiphon. The sequence continues at coordinate 79,899,492 of JAYESA010000011.1, read as the reverse complement.
TGGAGCAACCCATTAACGAATACTTGCAGCTAGTTCGAGGCAATGTTGAAGATCTGGTCCAGGCTAGATACGACTCCATGACTGCGCGGCTTGCCGAACAGATGGCAGGCGTAAATAAATCCATCCAGACACATCAGCTGGAGATAGATGAAGGAAAAGCCGTCCTGGAGGAGGCCATCGCTCTTCAAACGAAGTGCCAGGCCGAGCAAGAAGGGAATATAGCGAGGGTCCGCAAGCTGGAAACAAAACTCGCTCAGGCAAATGAGTGGGCTTCTCAGTCGTCGGAAGCTCTAGTTAGCGGATAGCCGTTTGGGTGTAGCACAACAGAACTTGGTGCGTGTAGGAATCGCCGGTGCTGGTTTTCTTCGGGCTAGAGCCGAATTGGCCCTCATGAGCAATGATGAGGCACGACTGGAGCGGGCTCGCGCTGATGTCTTGGATTCCAGGACTGAGAAGATGGCCGCACTGGCACAGTAGCTTCGCGACCTGACCGCTCCCCTAAAATGATGTACTTTTGCTTTTGCTTTTCAATGTACTTTCGTTCTTTTTTGGGAATAATAAAGAGGCTTTCATCTGACTTTGTGGACCCATCATTTCGAAATGTAAATAACAAATTTGGGTGAAAGTGATATCAGAGGTAATATGGACGTGATATACTCTCGGTAAGTTTTAGCAGGATACATCTATTCAGAGGTTATATGGACATAATAGAAATATGCTTTTTAGCTAAAATTTGTACCCAAGACACTATCAGAGGTAGTATAGACGTGATAGGTCTTGAAGTTCCAAATTAGTTAAACATATCTATTCAGAGGTTATATGGACATGATAGAATGCGATCCAACTAGTTTCATTTTGGAAGTAGTTTTGTCAGAATAAGGTTTTCACCATATTCCACTTGAGCAGAGGAGGTTAAGCATAGTACCTTTTTAGGAATTTGCCATTGATAGGAGCCATTAACAGGCCTCCATTAGGCTGGGCTAACTTGTAAGCGCCATTTGAGAATGTCGTCTCGATCACATAAGGGCCTTCCCATTTGGGCTGGAATTTGCCCTTACTTCTGTGAGTAAGAATCATCGACCTTCTCACAGCTAAAACTAGCTCGCCGACTTTGAACACCCTTTTCTTCATTTTTTGATTAAAAGCTCTGGAAATACGTGCTTGGTAGAGCATGATGCGCTGTTGAGCTTGGAGGCATTTCTCGTCTAATTCTTCTAGCTCTTGAAGCCTTAATAGGTTATTCTTTTCTTGAGTCAACTCATTATCCACGGCTATCCTGAGTGACAGAATTTTGATCTCGATGGGGAGAACTATTTCGCTCCCGTAAACTAATGAGAATGGGGTACAACCTGTCGGTGCCCGTACCGTTGTACGGTATGCCCAGAGACATTCTCCCAACTTCTCATTCCAATCCCTTTTGTTCGAAGAGACGAACTTCTTCAAGAGCTTGATAATGGTTTTGTTGAAAGCTTCTGCCAAACCATTAGCAGCAGGATTATATGCCGTAGAGGCGACATTCTGTATCCAATTTTTATTGCAATATCGATAAAACGCTTGGCTGATGAATTGAGGCCCATTGTCATGGATTATCCTTCGGGGTATCCTGAAGCGGTAAATGACATAATGCTTGATGAAGCTGATCACATTAGATACCTTCACTTCAGCAAGAGGGATCGTCTCTGCCAATTTGGAGAAGTAATCTGTGATGGCCAGTATGAACCGGTGACCTCTGGAAAAAGACGGGTGAATAGGACAAATGATATCCATACCCCATGCTTCGAAAGGACAGGAAGCAACTGTAGGATATAGATGTTCGGGCGGTTGATGGTGTCACGACCCGCACCCGGAATTTGGGCATGAGTCGTGGGTACGTCCAGCCTACGCCGCAGCATCGGCGGTAGAACGCTGTCTAGGACACAAACATAGTATATCCTGCCAATAGACTCAACTCCGTACGGAGGACAAAGATAAATAGCTACAGTTCTATAATATACTCAATCACAACTATAAACATAATGGCACGATGAGAATTGAAAAGAGTTCTAAATAAAAAAACCCACCACAATAAGTCCAACTCAAATCCTGGGTCTAAATGACCTCACAAAGTCACAAATAAAAAAATAAATACGTCTCAGTCCCAGTCTAAAACAATAATGTAGAAAAGTAATCTAAGAACAGGCTGGTAAGTTCTCCTCTAGGATAGGCACCTCCTCTGGGATTTCTGGAGTGAAATCTCCTTCTATTCCTGGGCCGTAATGAGTAGGGCAAAAGTCCTCCAGGTCCTCTAAAAATGTTGTTATCCAGTCAGGATTGGAGCGAAGCACAAGCACTAACAGCAGTTTCATTAAATTGACAAAAACTATAAACAGTGTAAGAGATACAAGATGGAAATAAAAGCTGAACATGTGAAGTACTGGAGAAATGAAATAGACAATAGAGCATCTAGCAATGAGCAATAAATAGTGAATGCTAGAACAAGTAAATCTGAATAAAGATAAAACATCTAGCTAAGTGGTTGAAATATTAGTTTATTATGTGATCGGCTTGGGACTAGATCAGGCTGGTTATATATGATTAGCAATGATTCTTTTAGGTCAGGCTAACCGTATGGTTAGCTATGGTGCATATAGTGGTCAGGCTAATCATATATAACAGCTATGGAGCATATAAATGGTCAGGCTGCACCCGACGTGAGAAGTGGGGTGAGCTATGGTACATATAATGTTTGGATATGATCACATAATCTACTAATAGTTCCCCATCCCCCAGCTAGCACGATGGATTCCAATCACGACTCCTCATGATGGGGATCTAGGGTGCTAACCCGTGTATCCACAGTGTCGGAATCAAGTATGTAATACACTACAATTTATAGAAGTAATCAACCATGAAAACTGTCAGAGAATGTACTCGCCTGTGGTCCTGAGCAAAGTGTGAGGGTCGATGTCCGAGATGAAATCAAAATGACCTAATATGGAAATTCAATGTTAAATTAATGAATTAAAAGAATAACATGTTTAACAATTTAAAATACGAGGTTTCTAGGTCATATCTAAGGTTTACTGTTCAGTACTAGGTTATCCTAGATAAATTAGGTCCACCCTAAGGTTTAGGTCCAAAACTAGTTAATTGGTCTAAATTGGCCACTAACTAGCTAACACTAGCTATTCTAGGTATTTACCTAAGTTTCTAAGTGATACTAGCTATTAATTAGCTAATATCTTCATTAACTAGTAACTTATTTTATCATATTAACATATATACTCAATTAACTAACAAGCTACTATATAACTAACATTCCCTATTAACTACTAATACTAACTGACATTCTAATTTGCTAACTGATACTTAATATTCAACACACTAACCAATTAATCACTCTACTGATACTGGAATCACTAGTTGATACTAATTTCTACATCTATTGACTCATTGTATCAACTGAGTCACTGATACTTATGAGTATCAGACATAATACTCTAGTATACATGTGTACTCTAGGTTTACTACTTCTTAGTCCCCTGTGCTGAACCTAGTTCCCTTCCCCAAACCTGGGTGTACTGCACAGTTACACATAGGGAAAAATACTAGTTATACTGATCTGGGATTTATGGGACACACCACACTAATATATACTGATATCCAGATTCTACACACACAGCCACTCATAAAATTAAACTGACACAAAACACTCACCTAAATCTACACACTGACAGAAACTCCAAAACTGTCTGATACTGCTCTCAGACCTTACCTCTCCTACCCACTGCACTGTGGAACCAACACTAATACACACATAGTCACACTGAGATACCTGGTACACACCCTCTACTCACCTGTGCTCGAGTACCCCTGGAGTTACCTACACACACAGATCTCACACTCCTTACAACTAATGCATCTCCATACACAGGTAAACATATAACCACATACACAATACATCTCTCCCTCACTGAGGCATAGTTCATAGAGAGTACACCAATACTAACAAATGCATCAGTCCAAGATATAGATTTAATGAGCCATTCACAGTTTCACAGTCTGAAATTTGTTCAGACTTGCACATACATGGCTTAAGCTTTGAGACAAGCAATATGGCTACTGGCAGGATCCATAGGCACTATGATCCTTGATCACTCACACAGAAATCATATGGATACACTCACAGACACCTATAACCCTGAAGAACTCAACTGTGCATACACACAAAACTGCTACACTGAACACACATATACCCACAGTTATTAGGATACTCAAAGTATCATCTACCCACACACTGATTTCTGAGATACTACACAGGTATTCATCACCCAAATACTGATGTACACATTAACTGAGACACACAGTTTGAACAGGGATGCACACACTAGGAAAAATACACAGTTTCACAACACATTGATTCACCTAGGTAAGTCACACACTGTGAACTCTAGGATTTAAGTTCACTCTCACAGAAACATCTACACACACATAAATCTACTCACACACACAGAATACAATTTCTGCACACAGACCTATCTAGGTTCACACAACCACCCTACCCAGGTACTGATACACATTGTACACACAGTCACACCCAAGTTCACAGTTTCTAAAATACACACACACACTGTTTTGGGGTACTCACACGAACACATGCCTATTCCCTACTCTGCTACACAGCCACAGTTTACTGATGTACATTGGCATCTAACACATAGAAAATTATCACTTCACAATATACACAGGCACTTAGATATTACCTAGACACAGGGACACTATGGTTCACTCACACAGCCAATTAACCCCTATTCCCTGATACCAAAACTCCACACTGATACACAAAACTCCCTAGAACTAATCACTGAGGAACATACTGGTAATCCCCCAAAACCCGACTATCAGACCCCCAATACACACTGCTCACAGTGCACAGTTCTGAGCCAAAACCCGACTGTGCACAGTTCACTCACTGCACATCCCCCACAGTGCATTCTTCCCCCAAACACAACACATCTGCAAACATATGTATAAATATATATATATACACATCATACATCAATTTAGATTATTATTAGGGTAAATTAGATAGGTATTCATCCTGTGAAGCATTTCCCCAAACACATGATGTGCACAAACGAAAACCACACTAAGATCTCCTAAAAACCCAAAGCAAAACCTTAAATCAATATCTAACCTACACATAAGAGGGTGAAATCAGTCTATAAATAACCACCTAGGGTTAGGGTTCCTGATAATTGGGGAAAACCCCATATTGGTCACCAAACCCAATCCAAAACCCTAAAAATCGAACTACACAGCAAGGGTGGGTTCCTAATGGCCATTACCATCTGAAAACAGAAATTAAAGGAATAAAAACTAGGGTTTTACCTGCAGGGATGGTTTCTTCAATGAGGTTCTTCTTCTCCAAGGCTTCCTGACCCACGTTCCTTTTTTTGGAGAAGGAGAAAATGGAACCTAGGGTTTGATCTCGAAAATTGGGTGGGGAGATGGTTTCTCTTGTGGAGGCTAGGGTTTTCTTTTTCTCTACGTGAAGAATAGCTTAGAAAGAGGCTTCCTTTTTATATTAAAGCAATTCTAGGGTTTCCATGCATAGTTTTTAGACTAAATCCCCTGGCCCTCTCATGTAGAACCGAATAAACTTAGGTTAAGTCAGTCTAGGGTTTCACTAGAACTGGGTTTAAAATTAGGGTTTCTCATTAGGGTTTGTCCTAATGAGTTCTAGGGTTTTGACCTAAACACAAAACATACTAATAATAATATAATTAGTTACAAAACTCAGCAATTTATTAAATTCATAATTATTTAAAAATGGTGAAATTACACAAATGCCCTTATTTGGAAAAGTGGTAGTGACAAGTCTACCCTCCTAAAAGAAATTTCGTCCTCGAAATTGGACTGAACTAGAACAAGAATGAAATCAGAAAAGGAATATACCTCAAGTCTAGAAGAGATACGGGTATTGCTCGCGCATCTCGTCCTCTCTCTCCCAGGTCGACTCCCCTGGAGAGTGATGTCTCCATGCAACACGAACCAAAGGAATAGTTTGGTTCCGCAATACCTTTTCTCTGCGGTCCAAGATCTCTACAGGCTGCTCAGGGTAGCTGAGCGTCGGACCAACCTCAATCTCCGAGTGATCAAGTACGTGACTAGGGTCGGCCACGTACCGTCTCAGCTGCGACACGTGGAACACATTATGCACTCCTTCCAATGCAGGCGGCAAGTCTAATCTATACGCCACTGCACCTACCCTTGCAAGAATACCGAAGGGTCCGATGTAGCGTGGGCTAAGCTTTCCGCCTCTACCAAAACGAATCGTTCCACGCGTCGGAGAAATCCATAGGAAAACTAGATCGCCAACCTGAAACTCAAGGGGTCTACGGTGGCTGTCGGCCCAATGCCGCTGTCTGTCCTGCGCCACTCGCAGTCTGTCTCTGATGAGTTTCACCTTTTCTGCTGCATCCACGACCATTTCTGGTCCTAGCAAGGCTCTCTCTCCAACGTCGTCCCACGATAGCGGTGTACGACATCTCTGTCCATAAAGAGCCTCAAACGGTGACATTTCGATGCTGGCCTGGTAACTGTTGTTGTAAGTGAACTCTACCAGGTGCAGATGATCCTCCCAAGAACCTCCGAGATCTAGAACGCAAGTGCGTAGCATATCCTCGAGAGTCTGAATAGTCCTTTCAGACTGCCCGTCTGTCTGGGGGTGATACGCGGTACTGAACTTGAGCTGAGTGCCCAAGCTAGCCTGCAGACTCCTCCAGAAGTGGGAAGTGAAACGACTATCCCGATCAGAGACGATGCTCACTGGAACTCCATGAAGCCTAACAATCTGTCGCACGTACATCTCTGCGAGCCTCTCCGTCGACGTGCCCACCTTGAAAGGTAAGAAATAGGCTGATTTGGTCAACCTGTCCACGATGACCCAAATTGCGTCTTTCCCTCCTGGAGAACGTGGAAGCCCTGAAACGAAATCCATGGTCACGTGCTCCCATTTCCATTCTGGAATCGGTAAAGGTTGAAGCAAACCACCTGGCCTCTATCGGTCTGCCTTTACCTGCTGGCACACTAGACACCGGGATACGAAGCGTGCTACCTCGCGCTTCATTCCATACCACCATACGTGTTCCCTCAAGTCTCGATACATCTTGTTGGCACCGGGATGCATCGAATACTGAGAGCGGTGTGCCTCCTGCAAAACCTCCTCGCGCAGCTCCCCGTTTGGTACACATATCCTCGTGCCGTGCTGTAGAGAACCGTCATCTGCGATAGTGAAGTCGTCTGACAATCCCATCTGAACTTGTGCTCTGATACTCCTCAGAGTCTCATCATCGTACTGCGCAGCTCTGATCCTGTCCATCAGTTCGGACTGTATCTGCAATCCCCACATTTGAATCTCAGTACCGGGAACTAACGCTTCAATCTCCAAGCTCTCCAAATCAGCCAACAAATGTCTATCAGTCGTCAAGTACATAGCCATCGGATACCTGCTCAAGGCATCGGCGACTACGTTAGCCTTCCCTGGATGGTACTGCAATAAGATGTCGAAGTCCTTCATCAACTCCAACCACCTCCTCTGCCTCATGTTCAGTTCCTTCTGTGTGAACACGTACTTCAAGCTCTTGTGGTCTGTAAAGATCTCCACACGCTCTCCGTACAGGTAATGTTTCCACAGCTTTAGAGCGAAGATAACTGCTGCCAACTCTAAGTCGTGGGTGGGGTAGTTCTTTTCATGAGGGCGTAACTGCCTGGAAGCATAGGCAATTACCTTCCCGTGCTGTTGAAGAACACATCCCAGACCCTTCCTTGAAGCATCACTGTAGATGGTAAAACCACCTGTCCCTGCTGGCAACGTCAAAATTGGGGCTGTCGTCAACCTCTTCTTCAGCTCGTCAAATGCAGCCTGGCACTCCTCCGTCCATACAAAATCCACATCCTTCCTAGTCAGCCTGGTCATCGGCGCTGCAATCTTGGAGAAGTCTTGTACAAACCTCCTGTAGTATCCTGCTAGCCCGAGAAAACTCCTGATCTCAGCTACCGAACTGGGGGTAGCCCACGACTCCACTGCCTCGATCTTCTTTGGGTTTACCGAGATTCCGTCACCCGATACCACATGCCCAAGAAATTCGACCTTGTCAAGGAAGAATTCACACTTAGAGAGTTTCCCGTACAGCTTCTCCCTCCTGAGAGTCTCTAAGACCAACCTCAGGTGCTCTTCCTGGATGTATTTCCAGAAGAGTTGCCAGGCTTGCCGCCAGACAGAGATGTTGAATTCTCTATAGACTTGGTTCCAGGAGCGGAGCCCATTTCACAACATGTCTATAGAGTTAACAACAACGAGCTGGCAGAACTGAAGAAGCAAGTTGAGGACCTGCATGGGCCACCACTAAAACGTGTCACGACCCGCACCCGGAATTTGGGCATGAGTCATGGGTACGTCCAGCCTACGCCGCAGCATCGGCGGTAGAACGCTGTCTAGGACACAAACATAGTATATCCTGCCAATAGTCTCAACTCCGTACGGAGGACAAAGATAAATAGCTACAGTTCTATAATATACTCAATCACAACTATAAACATAATGGCACGATGAAAATTAAAAAGAGTTCTAAATAAAAAAAACCACCACAATAAGTCCAACTCAAATCCTGGGTCTAAATGACCTCACAAAGTCACAAATAAAAAATAAATACGTCTCAGTCTCAGTCTAAAACAATAATGCAGAAAAGTAATCTAAGAACAGGCTGGTAAGTTCTCCTCTAGGATAGGCACCTCCTCTGGGATTTTTGGAGTGAAATCTCCCTCTATTCCTGGGCCGTAATGAGTAGGGCAAAAGTCCTCCAGGTCCTCTAAAAATGTTGTTATCCAGTCAGGATTAGAGCGAAGCACAAGCACTAACAGCAGTTTCATTAAATTGACAAAAACTATAAACAGTGTAAGAGATACAAGATAAAAATAAAAGCTGAACATGTGAAGTACTGGAGAAATGAAATAGACAATAGAGCATCTAGCAATGAGCAATAAATAGTGAATGCTAGAACAAGTAAATCTGAATAAAGATAAAACATCTAGCTAAGTGGTTAAAATATTAGTTTATTATGTGATCGGCTTGGGACTAGATCAGGCTGGTTATATATGATTAGCTATGATTCTTTTAGGTCAGGCTAACCGCATGGTAAGCTATGGTGCATATAGTGGTCAGGCTAATCATATATAACAGCTATGGAGCATATAAATGGTCAGGCTGCACCCGACGTGAGAAGTGGGGTGAGCTATGGTACATATAATGTTTGGATATGATCACATAATCTACTAATAGTTCCCCATCCCCCAGCTAGCACGATGGATTCCAATCACGACTCCTCATGATGGGGATCTAGGGTGCTAACCCGTGTATCCACAGTGTCGGAATCAAGTATGTAATACACTACAATTTATAGAAGTAATCAACCATAAAAACTGTCAGAGAATGTACTCGCCTGTGGTCCTGAGCAAAGTGTGAGGGTCGATGTCCGAGATGAAATCAAAATGACCTAATATGGAAATTCAATGTTAAATTAATGAATTAAAAGAATAACATGTTTAACAATTTAAAATACGAGGTTTCTAGGTCATATCTAAGGTTTACTGTTCAGTACTAGGTTATCCTAGATAAATTAGGTCCACCCTAAGGTTTAGGTCCAAAACTAGTTAATTGGTCTAAATTGGCCACTAACTAGCTAACACTAGCTATTCTAGGTATTTACCTAAGTTTCTAAGTGATACTAGCTATTAATTAGCTAATATCTTCATTAACTAGTAACTTATTTTATCATATTAACATATATACTCAATTAACTAACAAGCTACTATATAACTAACATTCCCTATTAACTACTAATACTAACTGACATTCTAATTTGCTAACTGATACTTAATATTCAACACACTAACCAATTAATCACTCTACTGATACTGGAATCACTAGTTGATACTAATTTCTACATCTATTGACTCATTGTATCAACTGAGTCACTGATACTTATGAGTATCAGACATAATACTCTAGTATACATGTGTACTCTAGGTTTACTACTTCTTAGTCCCCTGTGCTGAACCTAGTTCCCTTCCCCAAACCTGGGTGTACTGCACAGTTACACATAGGGAAAAATACTAGTTATACTGATCTGGGATTTATGGGACACACCACACTAATATATACTGATATCCAGATTCTACACACACAGCCACTCTTAAAATTAAACTGACACAAAACACTCACCTAAATCTACACACTGACAGGAACTCCAAAACTGTCTGATACTGCTCTCAGACCTTACCTCTCCTACCCACTGCACTGTGGAACCAACACTAATACACACATAGTCACACTGAGATACCTGGTACACACCCTCTACTCACCTGTGCTCGAGTACCCCTGGAGTTACCTACACACACAGATCTCACACTCCTTACAACTAATGCATCTCCATACACAGGTAAATATATAACCACATACACAATACATCTCTCCCTTACTGAGGCATAGTTCATAGAGAGTACACCAATACTAACAAATGCATCAGTCCAAGATATAGATTTAATGAGCCATTCACAGTTTCACAGTCTGGAATTTGTTCAGACTTGCACATACATGGCTTAAGCTTTGAGACAAGCAATATGGCTACTGGCAGGATCCATAGGCACTATGATCCTTGATCACTCACACAGAAATCATATGGATACACTCACAGACACCTATAACCCTGAAGAACTCAACTGTGCACACACACAAAACTGCTACACTGAACACACATATACCCACAGTTATTAGGATACTCAAAGTATCATCTACCCACACACTGATTTCTGAGATACTACACAGGTATTCATCACCCAAATACTGATGTACACATTAACTGAGACACACAGTTTGAACTGGGATGCACACACTAGGAAAAATACACAGTTTCACTACACCTTGATTCACCTAGGTAAGTCACACACTGTGAACTCTAGGATTTAAGTTCACTCTCACAGAAACATCTACACACACATAAATCTACTCACACACACAGAATACAATTTCTGCACACAGACCTATCTAGGTTCACACAACCACCCTACCCAGGTACTGATACACATTGTACACACAGTCACACCCAAGTTCACAGTTTCTAAAACACACACACACACTGTTTTGGGGTACTCACACGAACACATGCCTATTCCCTACTCTGCTACACAGCCACAGTTTCCTGATGTACATTGGCATCTAACACATAGGAAATTATCACTTCACAATATACACAGGCACTTAGATAATACCTAGACACAGGGACGCTTTGGTTCACTCACACAGCCAATTAACCCCTATTCCCTGATACCAAAACTCCACACTGATACACAAAACTCCCTAGAACTAATCACTGAGGAACATACTGGTAATCCCCCAAAACCCGACTATCAGACCCCCAATACACACTGCTCACAGTGCACAGTTCTGAGCCAAAACCCGACTGTGCACAGTTCACTCACTGCACATCCCCCACAGTGCATTCTTCCCCCAAACACAACACATCTGCAAACATATGTATAAATATATATATATACACATCATACATCAATTTAGATTATTATTAGGGTAAATTGGATAGGTATTCATCCTGTGAAGCATTTCCCCAAACACATGATGTGCACAAACGAAAACCACACTAAGATCTCCTAAAAACCCAAAGCAAAACCTTAAATCAGTATCTAACCTACACATAAGAGGGTGAAATCAGTCTATAAATAACCACCTAGGGTTAGGGTTCCTGATAATTGGGGAAAACCCCATATTGGTCACCAAACCCAATCCAAAACCCTAAAAATCGAACTACACAGCAAGGGTGGGTTCCTAATGGCCATTACCATCTGAAAACAGAAATTAAAGGAATAAAAACTAGGGTTTTACCTGCAGGGATGGTTTCTTCAATGAGGTTCTTCTTCTCCAAGGCTTCCTGACCCACGTTCCTTGCTTTGGAGAAGGAGAAAATGGAACCTAGGGTTTGATCTCAAAAATTGGGTGGGGAGATGGTTTCTCTTGTGGAGGCTAGGGTTTCCTTTTTCTCTACGTGAAGAATAGCTTAGAAAGAGGCTTCCTTTTTATATTAAAGCAATTCTAGGGTTTCCATGCATAGTTTTTAGACTAAACCCCCTGGCCCTCTCATGTAGAACCGAATAAACTTAGGTTAAGTCAGTCTAGGGTTTCACTAGAACTGGGTTTAAAATTAGGGTTTCTCATTAGGGTTTGTCCTAATGAGTTCTAGGGTTTTGACCTAAACACAAAATATACTAATAATAATATAATTAGTTACAAAACTCAGCAATTTATTAAATTCATAATTATTTAAAAATGGTGAAATTACACAAATGCCCTTATTTGGAAAAGTGGTAGTGACAGATGGATAAAGTCTGCATGGACCTGACAGGCTCTGCATTGTCTTGCATACTTTATTGCATCTGTGATCATAGTAGGCCAGTAATAGTCCATTCTCCTGATGCGATCCTGTAGCTTAGGACCGGGTTGATGCGCTCCGCATACGCCGTCGTGGGCTTCACGGATAATCCGCTGTGCTTCATCACCAGAGAGACATCGTAATAATAGTCCGTCATAAGACCGACGATATAGACATTGTGACGATGCATCAAAATAGAAGCGTAATGATCATCTTTTGACGGATACTGCTTCTTTAGGATCTTCTGGTAAGATTCCGTATGCTACGAAATCTATAAAGGGAGCTCTCCAGTCTCTCCTGGGAGGATCTGTGTCTACCGCGTAGCTGCTTTCTATGTGAAAGTTATTTTTTACACAGAATAAATCTCTGTTAAGAAGGATTACCGAATTCTGTCTTCTTATAGGGGTAGCCAAATCTGCAGCTAGACTAGCTAGGGCATCAGCTTCCAGATTCTGAGATCGAGGTACATGCTCTAGGAATAATCCTTTGAATGTCATGGCTATCTCGACCGTTGCTTGGTAATAGGGGATGAGGTCTGGATTTCGGACTTCATATATTCCTTTGACTTGATTGACGATCAGCAGAGAATCACCGAAAGCTTCCAGAGATTCGACGCCCAATTCTTTAGCGACTTAGAGACCGATTAGTAGAGAGTTGTACTCCGCCACATTGTTGGAACAGGACTCGCTAAGAGAATATGCTCGGTAGATGACAAGCTTATCAGGAGTAACCAGAACAATTCATACTCCTGAAACCACGTTTCCCCTGGGACCAGTTCTGGAGGCACCATCGAAGAACAGTTGCCATGCATCACTTTCCATTGCGGAATTACACTCTGCAACTTCGTTGGAAATGTCCTCGTACAGCTTGGAGGCCTCCGGGATCGGATGAGCAGCTAGGAAGTCAGCCAACGCTTGGCCTTTGACGGACTTCTGGGGGACGTACACCATGTCATACGGTGTCAGTAACATCGCCAAAGTCGTGAGTCAGGAATTAAGAACACTTGGCTTGTTCATTAGTACCCGAAGAGGATTGATCCTGGAGATGATGTGAATGGTTTGGCCTGTGACATAGTGTCGTGTTTTCTTAATAGCGAACATCAGAGCCAAGCATTCTTTCTCCACTGGATTGTACCGGTATTCGGCTCCCACCATCGTCCTGCTGAGGTAGTAGATAGCCTGATCGTGACCTATCTCGTTCTTTTGTTCGAGAAGAGCTCCCAAAGAATGATCCATCGCTCGAACATACAGCACGAATGGTCTTCCTATGATAGGAGGCACCAGAACTGGCGTACTAGTAAGGTAGCGCTTGATATCACCGAACGCTTGCTGACAGGCTTCATCCCATACGAAGGATATACCTTTCTTCATGAGACGAGAAAATGGCTGATATCTCCCAGAGAGGTTGGATATGAATCTCCGGATATAAGCCAGACGACCTTGAAATCCCCTGAGTTCCCTTAGATTGCGGGGCGGTCGCATTTCTAAGATGGCCTTGACTTTATCAGGGTCCACTTGAATGCCTTTGGCGGTAATGACAAATCCCAAAAATTTGCCACTAGATACCCCCAGAAAGGACTTTATAGGATTCATTTTGAGTTGATGTTGGCACATCAATTCAAATACTGTCTTCAAGTCTTGGATGTAATTATCCTTGAGGCGGCTTTTGACAGCTACATCGTCCACGTAACACTCCACTGTCTTGCGTAAATGCTCATGGAATATGTTACTCATAGCCCGTTGGTACGTAGCCCCGGCATTATTTAATCCGAAGGGCATAACCGTATAGCAATATACCCTCAATGGTGTCCGGAAGGCAGTATGCTTCTCGTCTTCAGGATGCATCTTTATTTGATTGTATCCTGAAAATCCGTCCATGAAAGACATACATTCAAAACCACATGTATTGTCAATCATGACGTCTGTGATGGGAAGAGAAAACTCATCCTTGGGGCAGGCTGCGTTCAGATCTCGGTAATCGATGCAGACTCGTACTTTTCTATTTTTCTTCATGACCGGGACAATATTGGTGACCCAGTCGGGATATTGTTCTTCACGGATGAAGCCACAGGCTATCAACTTCTTGATTTTAGCTTCAATGGCGTCCATCATATCCGGGCGGAACCGGCGTTGGTGCTGCTTCACAGGCTTTGAATCGAGCAATATATTGAGCTTATGAGTAGCCACCTTTGGATCAAGGCCTGGCATGTCCTCATAATTCCATGCGAAGACGTTGATATATTCTTTTATCAGCTGGATAACTTCTTCCCTTTTCTATTTTGGAAAGATTGTCACTGATAAATATCGGCTTTGGCGAAAGTTCATCTTCCCCAACGTCAATCTGGATAACTTTGTCTTCAGTGGGCGGTTCTCTCTGCTCGAAGCGGAACTCCCATTGTGTATCCATTTGCTGAGCCCAAGCGTCATTCTCAAACAGTTCAGATTCTTGTTCATCTGATTCGAAGGAATCTGTCACTACCATATTTACTGATAATGTTCGCTCGAGAGCATGAGATGGGTCGGAGGGCGCTGAGCCATTTTGAGAGGAGGAAAAGATATCCTCGTTTGACTCAGGAGTTGCGAGGGAGGTGGTATACCCTAACCCGAAATGAGTTCGTTGATAGTAGGGATCGCCGTGCAGCGGCATTCGTCTGCCTTTCCCGTAGTTGAGACCCGGTTCCAGCTTCAAGTTATATCCCATATTTTGTATGATCTTTAGAGCTTGCAGGCTGTATCTGTTAACCTGTATTTTACCGGCATCATCGTCGAAAGAATCCTCTTGCACAGTCGGTTCATTGCCTATGCGGCCGAAGACTATTGAATGCTGACTGCTGCAAGTAGGCAGGATAATGAAGATAGAATCCTCATGCGGTCCATATATCGTGGTGACATTGGATGATGACGCTACTTCCCATATATACGGATGATAGGAATCAATAGCTTCGAAGAATTTTTGCACTATAGGTTCCATATCGTCGTAGGGAGAGGATTCCTGATTTAGAATTTGGGCGTCAATATACTGGAAAAGTGGACGTTTATTATCATCTGAAACTCTGTTCCCGGTTGCGTTTACATCACTCGGTTGCCTGTTGCGCCAGAGGTTGATGACCAAGGGTGGAGGCTTCTGGTTCAAAGTGATCACTAGAGGATCACCCCCTTTTCCTGACCTGGTCTCGTTTAGGTGGATAGCCATAGGCACTATGGCTTTTGGACGAGTAGTCCGTCCTTTCACCTTGATTGACAGAGTTTGCTTGGCAGAGGGTTCTTCTGGCTCCCGGTGGGATTCCTTCTCTGCTTTGGCTGACACCTCTTCCGTGCAGTCTTGAGAGTATAACACGGCATCAGAGTAGTAGGATTCTACTCCTTTGAACGGGTTCAGGTCAGCAATCTCCGTCTGTACTGTTCCTCGGGCGTCTACATATTTAAAGCATTGGTGTAGAGTTGAAGGAACGATGTTGTGGTCGTGGATCCAAGGTCTACCCAGAAGAATATTGTAGGACACCTCTGAATCAATGACGTAACACGTAGCCACCGATCTGAGGTTGCCAATTTGGATCCTCAGGGGAATCTTCCCAACGGCTTACTTCTTTCGGCGTTGAAACCCATGATCGTAGTGGTGGTGTAAGCCAATTCGCTGATAGGAATCCTCAGCGGTCTGAGCAGACTATGAGGAATGATGCTGATTGAGGATCCCGGATCTATGTGAATCCGGTCGACCTCCATGGAACCGATGTACCCGGTGTAATAGAGGGGTCTGTCATGCCTGTTATATTTTAACAGCATGTCATCTTGAGTGAAAGTGATGTTTGGGACCACCTGCATCACACTGTGGCATTGAGGACACGCCACGGGTTCTTCGTTAGAGGACTTGAGCTGGGTCAAGTATGCATCCGCCTGCATCAATGCTTCACTCAGGGCTTGACGAGTGTCCTGAGAGAGCCTGAGTAGCTCGAAGATGGACAACCTGGCTGGTCTATTAGCTAGTTGGGCCAGGATGTCGAAGTTGTATGGCTTCTCTAAACCTTTGTTTGGAATGTTTTTCACAGTTTTATCGAAGCGCACTTCTTTTTGCTTTCCTTTGTCCGCCGAAGTTGGTCTTGAAGGACCGGCCTCTGGTACGACGGATTCCGGTTCTGAAGGCTTGGCAGCTGAAGCGTCTGCCGCTGCATCTTCCTGGCTGGCTCCATAGTCCTGGAGGTAGGCTTTCCCTGAGCGGGTTCCAGTATCCAAGACCTCGTCTTCTGATGTCGAGTGTACCGTAATCATGTGACACGGTTTGTGCTTTGAGTTCTTTTTAGACTTAGCCTTAGCAGCTTGAGTCTCTTTCTCGATCTCTGGCACCAGATGTGGATGAACCCACATAGTCTCGCCTCGCTAGGTAGTTAGTGGTAGCAGGTCATGATTTTGACCTCTAGCTGGAGGAAGATTAACGATGTTCATCGTCGTTCGGGAAATAGGCGTAAACCGTCCAGGATTTCTTGGGGAGACATATTGCCAAATTGTAGGAAGATCATGTTGGCCGTGACCGTCTTCTCGCTGTTGCGCAGAGTGATGGCCTTAGCATCGATCAGCTCCAGGATCTTCCTTTTCAGTATATAACACGCCTTTGTGGGGTGGTGTATGTACCTATAGAAGATGCAGTACTTGGGGTTGTTGGTACTGCCGGCCTCATTGGGCCGTCTCACCTCAGGAAGGGTAATCTTGCCGCTTTTGACGAGACATTCGAATATGCTCGGAATATCGTCGTCGTTGAAAGAGTACACTTCAATGGGCCTGGAAGTTCCAGGCTTTGTCTGCGTGGTAGCCACCGTCTTTTGCCTGGACGTGTTGATCGCCAGAGCTTCTTTACCCTTGGTACCATAAGGATGGTCGATGTTGGAGGATGACCTCTTGCCTTTATCGGAGGCCGAGATCATGATGTCATTATCGCGCGCCTTCTGACTATTGTCCTCTGCGGCTACCGCTGAGATAATGAATGAGGGACAATTACGGAACTGATATGGTCCAGTGAATACCGAGATCACGGGGAGAAGGTTCTTCCTGCAGATGTCCACCAATGCCGAGTCCGAAACTCCTTGAGGCATTTGCAAAGTGGCTTGACGAAAACGTTCGATGAAAGTGCGAACATTCTCTTTTTCCTTCTGTCTGACTTCGATGAGAGAGGACATAGACATGTCCATCCCTCCCTCGTAGAATCTCGTGAAGAATAAAGCCTTGAAGTCTTCAAAAGAAGTAATACAGTTGTCCGCCAGGCTGTGCTACCACTGGTAAGCTACTCCCGAGAGACAGCCCTTGAACACCCGAGTGAGGAGGGCGTCGTTCCCTTGTAACAACACTGTCATCATGCTGAAGTAGTTCATGTATTGACTCGGTGATATTTTCCCTCGAACAAAGCCATAGTCTGTGGCTTGTATTTATGAGGGAAAGGGACCTCTTCCAAGATATCTGGGTAAGGTTGGTTGATTCCCAATTTCTTGAGCTGATCTTTGTGCTTTAAGGCATCAAATTGGGCTTTCAACTCCCGTACTGCCTGCATCGGATCTTCAGCCGGTAGCGGGACCATGGAGTGATGAGGAATCGATTGCATCACGACTCCGATGGGAGGTAATACATTCTCTGAGTGAGGAAGTGGAGGAACTGCTGACTCCTGATCTAGAGCAGGCTCTTGGATTGCGTTGGATGGTGGTAAGTCCACCCCCACACGTATCTGAGTTGGAGGGACCGACGCTTGAGCCATAGCTGCTGTGTGTTGAGTTAGCATCATCTGGTGCATGTTCTCCATCATGGATTGCATTTCTTTCAGAGATGTCTCCAGTGTAGTAATGCGCTGCTCAGTGCTCCCGGATGGGGAAGCTTCCTCGTGTTCATCTCCAATGGCATAGACTCCCTTCTTCCTGGGTGTTATTGAAAGATTAGTATAGGTCTCTGTAGAAGTTGACTCTATACTTTCGGCATCTGATTCGGGAGACTGGCGACCCCCAGCATCGGAATCAGAAGAGTACGAAGCCGGTTGTCGCGACCTCGAACGAGTATTTTGGAACACCCCAGCTTCGATGTTCCTAAGGAGCATGTTGAATCTCCTTCGGGTCAGAGTTCTAGAGGGATAACGTCTTGAGCCTGACCCTCCTCTAGGTATGTGTGAAGCCATGTTCACAGATGCATGCGTGGGCTCTTCTTCCTGGAAAGATGGATAGTAGCTCAACTGGTCGAAAACCGACCGTTTTGCTTTAGAACAGCAACAATTAATTACAATTCTATGACTATTACAACAGTGCTCGCTAGGAGCCGTAATAGACATGCTGGAAGATCCCCTCTCCTTGCGCTTCTGGATCAGATAATTGCGCCGGTCAGGAGGAGTTACAGAAGAAGAAGATGATGGCTTGTTCCTTCTGTTCATATTAGTGGGCATGCGGATGTTGGGAACCATAGTTTTCCTTGTGCCACCTATATACAACAGGTTGGCCATTTGGGTGGCGGATAATCCCCGAGGAGGGTGTCTTCCCGCAAATTGAGCCTTCTTTGCGCTGAGGGACTTCTCCTGACGTAATTTGGAGCTCTGCTCTGGTTGGCATAAAGCTGAGGATGTCCTCAGTCGGCCATCAGCTTCTCGCATAATCCGGAGGGCCGGCAGATTATTACCTTGCTGGCGTAAAGGCCGAGAAGTTGAGTAGTCCGCCGCTTGCTTTCCCTTGCGTAGATTGCAGGGATCATCTGCTTTTCCGCAGAAGGTAGATGTATTTTTGCGCGTGGAGCGAGTTTGTGATTCCTGATTTGGTGCTGAGACATTATCAGAAATTTTGTCTATTCCGCCAGGGACGGGAGACTGAATTTTATGCGCAGAGCGCAGATTATACTTCTGGGGTAGCGCTAAGGCATTTCCAGAAGTTTTGTCAGCCCTGACAGAGACAGGCGACTGAATTTTATGCGCAAGGAACGGATTATACTTCTGGGTAAGCGCTGAGGCATTGCCAGAAGTTTTGTCGACCCTATCAAAGACAAGCGACTGAATTTTACGCGCAAGGCGCGAAGTATACTTCTGGGTTAGCGCTGAGGCATTGCCAGAAGTTTTGTCGGCCCTGTCAGAGACAGGCGACTGAATTTTATGCGCAAGACACGGATTATACTTCTGGGTTAGCGCTGAGGCATTGCCAGAAGTTTTATCGGTCCTGCCAGAGACAGGCGACTGAATTTTATGCGCAAGGTGCGGAGGAAGCAATGCTACAACCTCATTGGTCGGAGAGATCGGAGAGATCAGAGAAATCAGAGAGTCCACAGGAATGGTAGAGGATGTCTTGGGCATCCAGACCTTACGCAGCTTCCTGTTGTTTTGGACGGAGAGGGAGTGAGAGCTACCTCCTGTTCGAAGCATGTCTTCGTAGGCAGACTGGTCGAACTGGACGACCAGTGTCTACTTCACGGATCCTACGGATACTGCATCGTATTGAGCAATAGCTTCCTCATCAGAAGAGAAAGATATCCCCAACAGAGTCGCCATCTTATTTCGGATAATAAACGGAAAAGATAATATGTGAAAAACGAGGTCTTATACGAAAACCCGTCCTTCTTTTACGTTTACAAACAAGATTGTATAATTTAATCCTATACGAGGATGACTAAGTACAATTTATTTAATCTGGATAAATATTGCTATAGGTGTCTGATCTGCAGTCGATCACTTTAGCCCTTGGACAACACGATGTTGAAGAAGTGTCGTGGAAGACAGAAAGCAGCTTCGAAGGTTGCTAAAGAGGGGGGATGCTCGATGCCAAAGTTGTCGATCCCTTCTCTTTGCCTGAGCTCTAGATTCTCCTCTCTCTCTCTCTTGACCTCCAATTTCTTTCCTCTCTTCGACCTTCAATTTCTTCGACCTTTAATTTCTTCGACCTTTAATTTCTTCAAGCTTTTTCTCTGTTGATAGAGTCTCTATTTATAGAGTTTTAGTGACAGTGACTACTCAGTCGGTGTAAAAACTGAGTAGTGGAAAGTACAGCACCCTTTTACACGATGGTTTAAAATAACCAATGCCTGCGTATAGATGACCTTTTGAGTGAGCATGTGACGTGTGTCCAACTAAGGGACAAACGCGTATATCTGCTGCGAAAATAATGGCGTAGAAGCCACGTAGGTAGTTATCCCTTGTGTAGAAGAGGTTGGCGTAGAAGCCAATAACTGTCACCATGGAATAGAAGCCAAGTAGGCATATAAGCCGAGTAGGCGTAGAAGCCAATTAGGCATAGAAGCCGAGTATGCGTAGAAGCCGAGCGGTCATAGAGGCCGAGTGGGCGTTGAAGCCGAGCAGGCGTAGAAGCCGAGTGGGCATAGAAGCCGTGTGGTCATAGAGGCCGAGTGGGCATAGAAGCCGAGCAGGCGTAGAAGCCGAGCAGGCGTAAAAGCCGAGATGATGTGGACGTTTTAGCCGGAATTATGGCTCTTGGAGATATAATCAAATCTCTCGCATTAAATGCAGAGATCTGCCCCCATCCTGCGCATTAAATGCAGAGGCTTGTCTTTAAGATTTGCCATCATTTTGCGTATTAAATGCCGATACACGCCTCGAATTCTGTACAAAGAGTAACTGTTGATGTGGCGGTCTGTTTGCCTTCTGCGGAGCGTAAGAAGCTCACGTCTGCCTGTGTAAAACTGGGCAGCATATTTCCTTATATGCGTAAGAGTAGTTTACGCAAAGGGGATGTCACTAAACGACGGTTCGGTGACATTTAATCAAATCTCCTGCATTAAATATGGGGATCCACCATTATCCCGCTCATTAAATGAGGAGGCGTGTTTTGAAGGCCTGCCACCCTTCTGTGCATCAAGTGTAGAGACGTGCCTTGGGCATCTGTCAGTATTTGGTGCTTTAAGTGCAAAGACGTGCCTCGAAAAACTGTTACCGCTCTCCGCATTAAATGTAGAGACGTGCCTCGAGCCCTGTACGAAGTGCAGCTTTGACGTGGCAGGCTGTTTGTCTTCTGTAGAGCGTAAACAGTTCACATCTGCCTGTGTAAAACTAGGCAGCGTATTCCTTCGTATGTGTAAAAGTGGTTTACGCAAAGGAAATGGCAGTAAATGACAGCCTGGGTTGCAGTACCGCGCCATCATTATACCCGTTGCCTGGGTAGTCGTTCAGTACTCGTTGTCAGGAGTCCCGACGTCAGGTTCATTGCATGATCTGACAGGTTCATTTCGAAGAACACGAAGCGTTCCTCGTATACTTTAATGCTGCATTGAAAGCGGATGAGTTTTACGCCATAATGGCGATGAAGCACCCTGTTTACGCCGAAGCAGCCTGGACATACTGCATTACTCGGATGGTCCTTGAGCCTATATTTTTACGCTGTGCTCAGCGAAAAAGCTCTGTTGCACGTTTGATGGCTCTGAGGTCCTCTGTTTATGCTGCCCTGTATCAACATGCTGTGTATAGCTATCCAGCATATTTTTTATGCTTCTACATGCCCGCGACTTCACTCTCCATAGAGTTGCGCATCCTCGACTCGTACGCCCAATTTTATGTTGCCCCGAATACCTTCCATCGCGATTTTGATATACGTAGGAGTTTTAGGATGCCCTATTCTAAGTCCGTTGGAAGAGAGAAAATCCCATCAATTTTCTCTGACGAAGATGAAGACTATGTCGCTCCAGATAAGTTTTTGCTGACAGTACCGAGAGGTGAAATACCTCCGCCTGCAGGGCCTCTGGTTATCCCTAGTAAGCGAAGGGCTCATGTTCTGAAGGAGACTTCCCCTCGCAAGAAAAAGAAGACTATTAGTGGTCCTGTCAGGATTTCCAGTCATGAAGCTCCTAGGAGTGAGCCTGCTGTTTCCCCTGTTGGGGACGATCCTTTGATTAGAGGTCCTTCGCCTATTAGAGAGGGAACCTCCACAGTTCCGGCTGGCAGTACCAGCGATTCTTTGCTCAAGGCTGCTATCGCTGCTACCGCTTCAGGTAGTGGTACAAGATCGCCTTCGGGGCCAAGCCAAATAAGAATATCTTTATCCAGACCAGCAACGGGAGAAACTCCTGCCGCGTTTGTAAGTATATTCAGCGAGATCCCACCCAATGAGCCTCGAGTAGATCTCGGTGAATACCTGGAAGAATACCTGCCAGTGTCAGTTGGCACACCCCCTTCTCCAGGTATGATAGCTCGCTTAGCATCATTAAGAAATGATTTAGCTGTACTGGCTGCAGACGCGCCATATATACCATCGGCCATAGGTAAATATCGTCTTTATGCCTCTTTTAGAAAAATTAACATCATGTTGATATTAACTTTCTCTTGTCTTCTTTTCAGGGGAAGACATCTACAGGAAGGGTAGCGTCGACGCAACTTTTGGCTTTGTTTCAGCTCCTGTCGATGACACGGAGGTTCCCAATTTCGAAGAGGAAATATTTTCGGGTGCTGGCTCACCCAAAATAGTTCCAATAGCTCGAGAGGAGGATGATCCTGTCATTACGACTATGCCCCCTTTGAGTACGCCAACCACTTCGGCCGTTGTCGGTGCCTCTACCTTTGCCGCGCCCTCTACTGAAGTGACGACTGTGACGACACCCTCTGCAGTCATTCCTGGAAGGGGATTCTCCGATATTGCAGCCACTCCCAGCGTCCAATCTAATTTTGCTATGCTGATTGAGCAGTATACTAGTATTTTCTATACCACTTTGAATACGCTGATATCAATGGTTCTGGCGAAGAATCTAGGTTTTGAGGCTCTGAATAGGTCCTCTCAGTTTGTGATAGCATCGATCAGAGATTTCAATAACACTGGGAGAGCTGATACACTGGAGCAGATAGTTAATGGTTTGGAACAACCCATTAACAATTATTTGCAATTATCCCAGGGCAACATTGATGACCTGGTCCAGGCTAAATATGACTCTTTGACTACGAGGCTTGTTGGGGAGATAGAAACTCTGAGTAAGTCCATCGAGGCTCAGTGCGAGACCGATTATGAGGCAGAGGCAGCGAGGATCCGTAAATTAGAAGACGACATCGCTAAGGCCAAGGAGAATGCTCTCTCTTTATTGGCAGCTCGAGATGTGTTGAATGACTGAAGAAAAATGGCTCAGTAGAACCTGGCACGTGCGGGTGTCACCCACGCAGATTTTGTACGTGTTCGGTCTGAACTATCTACCATGAACAATGAGGAGGCAAGGTTGGAGCGGGCTCGCGCTACAGTTTTGATCTCCAAGAATGAGAAGATGGCTGCACTGGCACAGCAGATCCGTAACTTGACTGCTCCTCCCAAATGATGTACTTCTTATTTCTCCTGTAATTTCTCGGAGATAAAAAAGACACATTTTCTGACTTTGTAGACCCATCACTTTAGAATGTGATAGGCTAGGGTGAAAGTGATATCAAAGGTATCATTAACATGACATTCATTCGTTAAGGTTTTGTTGAATGTAAATCTATTCTGAGTTGACATGAACCTGAAAGAATATAATCTAACTAAATTTGTATACTAAACACTATCAGAGGTATCATTAACATGATAGGCTTACAAATTAGTTAAGGATATCTACTCGGAGTTCACATGAACCTGATATAATATGATCCAGCTAACCTTTGTGCATAGTATCGTCAGAATAAGATCTTCGTCATACTCCGTTAAACGAAGGAGATCAAGTATAGTACTTCTTCGGGATTTTGCAGTTGATAGTAGTCATTGCCAAATTTCTATTAGGCTTGGCTAATCTTTGAGCGCCATTTGCAATCATATAAGGGTCCTTCCATTTCTTTATGATTGTTTGTACAAATTTTGGATATTGTACTAGAGGTAGTACGATAGCGTATTTATTGAGAAAATCCTCACTGGGAGATTTTTAGTGGACCAATTACTCCTTGTGCACGAGAGTGCAAGTAATAAGTTTAGGACAAGCCCTCCCAGAGGTAATATGGATATGGCAGTTTTTTGTGAACTTAACACCACTGGCGTACTTAGAGTTAAGTACGGGTGCTAAGTTGATAAGACAACCGATATCAGAGGTAATATGGACATGATAATCGATAGTCGAAAATTCGAAAAGTTTGTTCAAAGGTAATATGAACATGACAGTTTTTATGGACTTAACACCACTGGCGTACTTAGAGTTAAGTACGGGTGTTAAGTTGAGATGACAACCGATATCAGAGGTAATATGGACATGATAATCGATAGCCAAACCAGAAAAGTTTGTTCAGAGGTAATATGAACATGACAGTTTTTGTGGACTTAACACCACTGGTGTATTTAGAGTTAAGTACGGGTGTTAAGTTGAGATGACAACCGATATCAGAGGTAATATGGACATTGTTGTTTGATAAATAAACGAAAGAAATGGAAAATGAGGTTTATACGAAACCCGCTCTTTATGTTTACAAACAAGCAGTATAATTAATCCTATACGAGGATGTCGAGTATCATTTTTTAATCTGGGTAAATATTGCTATAGGAGTCTGATCTGCAGTCGATCACTTTGTCCTTTGGACCACACGATGATGAAGAAGTTCCGTAGAAGACAGAAAGCAGCTTCGAAGGTTGCTAAAGAGAGTGGATGCTCGATGCCAAAGTCGTCGATCACTACTCTTTTGCCTGAGCTCTGGATTCTTCTCTCCTGAAATCTGCGACCAATCTTTGACCTTTCGTTTTTCGACCTTGGACCTCTGTTGATAGAGGTCTCTATTTATAGAGTTTTAGTGACAGTGACCACTCAGTCGGCGTAGAAACCGAGTAGTGGAAAGTACAGCACCCTTTTACACGATGGTTAAAATAACCATTGTCCGCGTATAAATAACCTTTTGAATGAGCGTGTAACGCGTGTCCAATTAAGAGACAACGCGCATAACTGCTGCGAAGATCACGGCATAAAAGCCACATAGGTAGTTATCCCTCGCGTAGAAAAGGTTGGCGTAGAAGCCAATAACTGTCACCATGGCGTAGAAGCCAAAGAGTTATCAAACCGGCATAGAAGCCGAGTAGGCGTAGAAGCCGAGTAGGCATAGAGGCCGAGTGGGCGTAGAAGTCGAGTAGGCGTAGAAGCCGAGTGGGCATAGAAGATAGTTGATCCTCCTCCCTTGACTGTGGCCTGAGTTGGCATATTCCAAGGAGATAGCGTACAACGTGCTCCCATAGCTGAGAATAGCCCGATGGCGTAATGTGTTAAAGTGATGATGTGGACGTTTTAGCCAAAATTACGGCTTTTGGAGATATAATCAAATCTCTTGCATTAAATGCAGAGATCTGCCCCCATCCTGCACATTAAATACAGAGGCGTGTCTCGAAGATCTGTCATCATTCTGCACATTAAATGCAGATATGCGCCTCAAGCTCTGTCATCACTCTGCGCTTTAAATGCAGAGACGTGCCTCGAGCTCTGTACGAAGAGCAGCTTTTGACGTGGCAGCCTGTTTGCCTTCTGTGGAGCGTAAGAAGCTCACGTCTGCCTGTGTAAAACTAGGCAGCGTATTCCCTTGTATGCGTAAAAGCAGTTTACGCCAAGGAATTGGCAGTAAATGACAGTCTGGGTTGCTGTATCGCGCCATCTTTATAGCCATCGCCTGGGTAGTCGTGCAGTACTCTTTGTCAGGAGTCAGACGTCAGGTTCACTGCATGATTTGACAGGTTCATTTCGAAGAATATGAAGCGTTCCTCGTACACTTCAATGCTGCATTGAAAGCGGATGAGTTTTACGCCATACAGGCGATGTAGCACCCTTTTTACGCTGAAGCAGCCTGGACATACTGTATTACGCGGATGGTCCTTGAGCTTATATTTTATGCTGTACTTAGCGAAAAAGCTCTGTTGTACGCCAGTGGCTCTGAAGTCATCTTTTTACGCTGTCCAGTATCAACATGCTGCGTATAGCTATCCAGCGTATTTTTTATGCTTCTACAAGACCCCTTTCAAAGTTTTCAAATTTCTCGTAATTTGAAACGCTTTGAATGAAGCATGAAACGATCAAGTCTGACACGTTCTTCAAGGCTGACTTTATGGCGGAGTTATTAGGGATCCGTTGGGATTCGGTGGGCTCTCTCTTGCCTATAAAAAGGCTGAGGAGTTAACCTGTTCTTCCCATACTTCTTTCACCACACAGAGATGATCGCCGGAGTTCGTCAGGTCGACTTGAGGAAGAAAAAGACCATGTTCTTCCCGCATGTAAGGAGCCGAAAAAGATGGCATCTTCGAGCAAATGTCCTCTGCAACGATGGATCATGGAAGGGTATCATAGCCTCCTTTGCTCGGGATAATCAGCATCTTTGTATGGCAGTTCTTTCGGAAAGAGAAAGGGTCATATTTGACCACACAACTTGCAAGCTGTATCTTTTCATGTCGTTCGTAGACGAGAGCAGACAAACTAGCTCTGTCCTCGAGTATTGAGTTGGGTGAAATACCTCAACTCAATCTGTCATGGTGTACGGAGCATGGGATCTGCATAATTTATGCAGGCCCAGTTTTGTATCCTCCCGCCATTGATCATTTTCTTGTTAGTCAGTTGCGGAAACCGACTAACTGCTGGAGAAGATGGATGAAGATCTCCACCCGTGCGAGAACCTGGCAGAACAGACTCTGGGGGTGGCCTTCCGATGACGACGAGGAAATACTTTGTAGACAGGATTTTTCTCATATGTAATCATGAAAATGAAGAAAAAACCCTT
Organism: Iris macrosiphon; assembly: GCA_036927795.1. Classification (NCBI taxonomy): domain Eukaryota; kingdom Viridiplantae; phylum Streptophyta; class Magnoliopsida; order Asparagales; family Iridaceae; genus Iris; species Iris macrosiphon. Next base: position 79,872,379 of record JAYESA010000011.1, on the reverse strand, counting down.
TGTAGACTGGATTTCCCTCATATATAATCATGTTTTTAATAAAATCGTCTTTCTTCTATGCATATGATTATCTTGCCATATACTTTGCTGTGAAGTCTGAATATGTGTAGCTTCGACACATCTTGGTATCTTTACGCCGACTCTGATAGAAAGAGTACTAGGTCCCGTCCTGTCTTTTACGCATAACTAAGGATGCGCAGAAAGCCGCTTAGCATTCGAGTATTCGAACTGTCCTACTGTTAGGAATGAGGAACCGCGTAGAATTTTGAACTGTCACTTCTGATAAACAGAATTCTTGTTCAGACCATCATCTTCAAGAATGATTTCTCGAAAATCCCTTGGAACAGGGCGAGAAATGGCTGTCAAAAACTGAGTCGCCATCTTGAACTGTAGATGAAATATTCAGACTGGATTCTGGATGAACCCCCAATCGACCCAAGGAGAAGAGTAATTTTCAATGTTGAACTCTGTATGCTTTGGGTACTTGGGATATTTTGAGGTCAAGAAGGAGTATCTTCTGTGTGAACTCTTGCAATTGACCGCCTTGGGAATTGTTCAGATATACGCGTACTCTGGCCTGCGTATTTTTCAGATATGCGAAAAGTTATCGATCTGTAACTGTAGATAAGCATAAAATCATAAGTTCGTAGCCTCTCGAGCATAAAAGCTGCTGAGCATGAGAGCATCCGGGCGTAGAAACTGTAGATTTGTAGCTTCTGAAAAAAAAATCTTTCAAGCGTGAAGTCGTGGATTTGCTGCCTCTGAGCATAAAAGCTACCGAGCGTGAAATCATATATTTGTAGCTGCTGAGCGTGAAGTCGTAGGTTTGTAGCCTCTCGAGCGTAAAAGCTACCGAGCATAAAAGCATTCGGGCATAAAACCATAGACTTATAGCATGTGAGCGTAAAACCGTAGATCTGTAGCTGTCGAGCGTGGAAAGGTCCTTAGCGTAAAAACCACGAATCTGCTTTGCACCAAAACTTTTCAAATTCGCTGACTGTCCGCCTTCTCTGAGCAATAGGCTGACGTAGTCCCCAATCATAACCGAATATTAAATGTGAGATTTGGTTCGGGATTCAAGGAGTCCATCCGAACTCTATATATACCCCAAGTTCTTGAGAGAAAAACTTTTTATCCGTCTTCTGCGAAAGAAAAAAAGTCTTCGTCTGTTCGAGTTCTCTCCTTCGTCTCCTCTCCGAGCATTTAGAGTTTTAAGTAATGGCCCCGAAACAACTCCCCTCCTCTAAGGAAAAGAAGGTTGACTCTTCTTCTCGCTCTTCTGCCCAAGCGAGAGCGACTTTGGTCGGGCAAGGCGAGCTCCATTCTGAACGAAGTGTCCTGCCGACGAACAACACACCCGGCCTTAAAGGTAGAGCTTTTTGGACTAAAAAGAACGACTGAAAATCCTTCGCACACGTTGTACGTGAACGCGCTAGGTCGTCTTCTGTGCTGATAGCCTCTTCGAGGAAGATGATGCACAGAGATGTTTCATCTTTTACGCCCACATTTCTAATGAGTCAGCGTAAAAACTCTATATTTTCGCAGGGGCGTAAAAAGCTTTGACTGTCGAAACTTGGCGTAGAAGATAAAATTTGAGTGTTACGCTTCTGGATGAAAATTCGGCGTAATAACTCAACTTTGACAGTCTGGCGTAAAACACAGACTGTATACTGCCAACCTTGAATTTTACGCTTTAGGAAATGGATTCTAGCGTAAAAGCTCAAGTTTTTACAGTCTTGGCGTAAAGCACAGACTGTTGATTTTTGGCATATGCTGCAAGATTGTAATGTCTAGTATAGAAACTGATGTGTCTTTCTTGTATTTTTGCAGTTAACTTGCATGCGTCTCCACTGGCTGATGTGATGGATTCCGCTGCCGGGATGCTACACTCCAACTACCTGGAGGATTTGTCGCATGTGACATTTTCTATCTCCGGGCCCCAGTATCCTGAAGGAAGGAAAATTTTGATATCGGCTCAGGGCGAGCGAACGCTGCTGAACATGATCAACGGAGAGCCCTGACGTACATAGACAGGGACCAATATATAAAGCCGGCTTTTCTCTTCGGGGACATGATTGACAAGCAGTCCTAGACGAAGCCCAAGAAATAACTCTGGGTTTTCCCTGCCGGAGGCTTGGTTCTGTATCTGCCCAAGATGCTGAGAGACTATCCCATCTCGGCATTCTTCCATGCTACACATCCCAGGAGGATGTCGTGGACGCTGACTCCCGATCTTCACGGCAGGCCGGGGAAGATCTTTTACCAGAAAGGATCTTGCCTAGTGTCATTTGTCAACCGTCCTTCCGGCTCTGTGATGCCGTTCAGGAGATTATACCTGGGCAGTGTCCCGAGTGAAGACAGCTTGGTGCTCCAGCCGGTCCAACTATCGACTTTCTGCAACTATTTCATGGGGCACGGGGGAGTATACCCTAAGGTGAACCCTCGGACAAGTGGGTTGATCACCCCTACAAATCTTCGATGGGCTCACTTAGCTGAATGGGCCCTGAAGCATTTTCAGACCGAGTTGGAGAGCATTGGTCTGTACACAGCTATGAGTGCTACCAGTGTTGGGTTACCTCTCAACCCTAACCTGTTTCTGGCACTGATGGAGCGATATATCCCGCCCACCGGGACTTTCACCACTCCACTGGGGGAGTTGGGATTGGCCCTCCATGAGATGGCAGAGATCTCGAGACTGCCGATGGGGGATACTCCATATGAAGAGTATGTTCCTATGAACCGGGAGTTGGGGGATTCAGACCCTCGGGTAGTGGTCGTATACCAGGAGCTGATGTGTCACTACCTCGCTTGTACCGCTTTTTATGGTGAGCCTTCAGATTTGGCTCACATCAATAAATGGGCGTCCTACCTCTTCTTTCACCGGGCCAGGACTGCTAAGTCGGAGAAGGTCTTGGATACGAAGGATCAGCCTTTGAATTTTCTGAGCGTGCTCAGCGCTCAGGTAGTCGACGATCTTATGGAGGATGCTGGGGCTCCGGACCAGATTCTCGACGAAGGGATAGGGAAATATCCCACAGGCACTAAGGCCTACAGCTATTTGAGGCATTGCCGCAAGCCTCTGTCCAAGGAAGCTCAACTGGTTGGCTTCCTCTCCATATGGCTGCGTCGATTGGTGGTACCCGACATCACATCTGTGGACCGTATTCACCGTAACACGCTATGGCCTGCAGTGCGTCTGGTGTTCGGGGCAAGACTGGGCTTGCTCCCTGCGATGGTGTGCCGCATACAAGCTGGCCTGAGGGCCATGACTGATGGGCTGCTTGCCGATAAAACTCGGCGTGATAGCTTTCCCAGGGTAGAATTACCATACCTGTATTTGATGGGATGGTTAATTCTCCATAACCCCAGGGTGATGTCTCCCGGATCTGGCAGTAATTCGGGGGGTAGTTTCTTGCTGAATTACAAGAAATCATCCTGGAATGTGACCAGATTCTTAGACTGTCGGTGGGTGCTGAATTTTAGTCACAGCTGGAAGCTCTTCTGCACTGTCCCCTCTGTACATCTCAATCAACAGGGGATCAGACTTCAAGATGTAGGCGATGGACAGACCATTCTTTCTTCTGAGGCTTTCAATTGGTTGGTCTACATTAGACCTTCCTATTTACTATACAGAAGTGAAGACCATTGCTTCTTGGAGCCCTACCTGCCTAGTCGGTTCGCCAGGCAATTTGGGTACGACAAGTTGCACGTGGGCAATGCCGTCACCAGCTTCAGGTCCAGGGGCGGACTCATTGATGGAGCGAGAGGATGGCGATACTTTATCATGGGTTGCACTGAAGCAATTTTTACCGTGCCCGTCATTTCATTCTCCACGGAGCTGCGCATTCTCCACTCGTATGCCCAGTTCTATGTGGCAACCAACACCTTCCATCGCGATTTTGATATGCATGGAAGTTTTAGGATGCCCTCTTCCAAGCCTGGGGAAAGAGTCTTAATCCCCTCAGTTTCTTCTGACGAGGGTGAAGAGTCCGTTAATCGAGATGAGCCTCTATTGGCGGTACCGAGGGGTAAAGTACCTCCGCCTGCAAGGCCTCTGGTAATCTCTGGGAAGCGAAAGGCTCCAGCTCCGAAGGAGACTTCCCCTCGCAAGAGGAAGAAGAAGACGGTTACTCGTCCTCCCCGAATTCCCGACAATGAGGCTCCTGAGCCTGCATTTTCCCCTGTTGGGGATGATTCTTTGATTGGAGGTTCCTCGCCTTTTAGAGAGGGACCCTCTAATGTTCCGGCTGGCGGTGCCAGAAAATTCCTACTGAAGGCTGCTGTCACTGCTACTGCTTCAGGTAGTGGAACGAGATCGCCTTCGGGGCCGAGCCAAACAAGGATATCTTTATCTAGGTCAGCATCGGGAGAAACCCTTGCCGTGTCTGTCGGTGCACCCAGCGAGATTCCACTTGGTGAACCTCGAGTGGATCTCGGCGAAGATTCGGAAGAGTACCTGCCGATGTCAGTTAGCACACCCCCTTCTCTAGGTATGACAGCTTGCCTAGCATCATTAAGACATGATTTAGCTGTACTGGCCGCAGACGCGACATATATGCCATCGGCCATGGGTAAATATCGTCTTTACGCCTCTCTTTAGAAAAATTAACATCATTTTGATATTAACTTTCTTTTGTCTTCTTTTCAGGGGAAGACATCTTCGGGGAGGGTAGTATAGATGCACCTTTTGGCTCTGTGTCTAGTCCTGGCGTCGACATGAAGGTACCCGGCCTCGAAGAGGAAATATTTTCGGGTGCCGGCTCGCCCGAGATGGTTCCGATATCTCAGGAGGAGGATGAGCCTGTCATTGCGACAATGCCTCCTTTGAGTACGCTGGTCACTTCGTCCGGTATTGGCGTATCTTCTTTTGTCGCACCACCTGTTGAGGCGACGGCTGTGGCAACATCGTCTGCGGTCGTTCCTAGAGGGGGATTCACCAATATTGCAGCCACTCCCAGCGTCCATTCGGATGTAGCCAAGCTGACTGAGCAGTATACCAGTATCTTCTACACCGCTATAAAAATGTTGATATCAATAGTGTTGGAGAAGAATCTGAGCTTCGAGGCGCTGAGAAGGTCCTCTCAGTTTGCGATAGTGCCGATCAAAGAATACGATGACACTGGGATAGCTGACATACTGGAGGAGATAGTTGATGGTTTGGAGCAACCCATTAACGAATATCAGCAGCTATCTCGTGCAGCGTTGATGACTTGGTCCAGGCTGAATATGACTCCTTGACTGCGCAGCTTACTGAACAGATGGAAGCCCTAAATAAATCCATCCAGACACATCAGCAGGAGATGGATGAAGAAAAAGCTGTCTTGGAGGAGGTCATTCCTCTTCAAACGAAGTGCCAGGCCGAGCATGAAGGAAATATAGCGAGGGTCCGCAAACTGGAAGCAAAACTCGCTCAGGCAAAGAAGTGGGCTTCTTAGTCGTCGGAAGCTCTAGATGTGGTGAATGGTCCACGGGGCCTAGCTCAACAGAACTTGGCGCGTGCAGGAGTTGCCCATACTGGTTTTGTTCGGGCTAGATCCGAACTGTCCCTCCTGAGCAATGACGAGGCACGGCTGGAGTGGGCCCGCGCTATTGTTTTGAGCTCCAGGAATGAGAAGATTACCGTGCTGGCGCAGCAGATTCGTGACCTGACCGCTCTTCCCAAATGATGTACTTTTTTGCTTTCCAATGTAATTTTGCTCTTTCCGGGAATAATAAAGAGGCTTTCATCTGACTTTGTGGACCCATCATTTTGGAATATAAATGACAGGTTTGGGTGAAAGTGATATCAGAGGTAATATGGACGTGATATACTCTCGGTAAGTTTTAGTAGGACATATCTATTCAGAGGTTATATGGACATGATAGAATATGCTTCAGCTAAAATTTGTACACAAAACACTATCAGAGGTAATATGGACTTGATAGGTCTTGAAGTTCCAAATTAGTAAAACATATCTATTCAGAGGTTATATGGACATGATAGAATACGATCCAACTAGTTTCGTTTTGGAAGTAGTTTTGTCAGAATAAGATTTTTGCCATATTCCACTTGAGCAAAGGAGGTTAAGCATAGTACCTCTTCAGGAATTTGCCATTGATAGGAGCCATTAACAAGTCTCCATTAGGATTGGCTAACCTGTAAGCGCCGTTTGAGAACGTTGTCTCGATCACATAAGGGCCTTCCCACTTGGGCTGAAATTTACCCTTACTCTTGTGAGTAAGAATCATTGGCCTTCTCACGGCTAAAACTAGCTCGCCAACTTTGAACACTCTTTCCTTTACTTTTTGATTAAAAGCTCTGGAAATGCGTGCTTGGTAGAACGCGATGCGCTGTTGAGCTTGGAGGCATTTCTCGTCTAACCCTTCTAGCTCTTGAAGCCTTAACAGGTCATTCTTTTCTTGAGTCAACTCATTAGCCACGGCTATCCTGAGTGACGGAATCTGGATTTCGATAGGGAGAACTGCTTCGCTGCCGTAAACCAATGAGAATGGGGTGTAACCGGTCGGTGCTCGTACCGTTGTGCGGTATGCCCAGAGACATTCTCCCAGCTTCTCATTCTAATCCCTCTTGTTCGAAGAGACAAACTTTTTCAAGAGCTTGATAATGGTTTTGTTGAAGCTTCCGCCAAACCATTAGCAGCAGGATTATATGTCGTAGAGGCCACATTTTGTATCCGATTTTTATCGCAAAATCGATGAAACGCTTGGCTGATATATTGAGGCCCATTGTCATGAATTATCTTCCGGGGTATCCCGAAGCGATAAATGACATGATGCTTGATGAAGCTGATCACATTAGATGCCTTCACCTCAGCAAGAGGGATCGCCTCTGCCCATTTGGAGAAATAATCCGTGATGGCCAGTATGAACCGGTGACCTCTGGAAGAAGACCGGTGAATAGGACCAATGATATCCATACCCCATGCTTCGAAAGGCCAGGACGCAACCGTAGGATATAGATATTCAGGAGGTTGATGTATAAAGTCTGCATGGACCTGACAGGCTCTGTATTGTCTTGCATACTTTATTACATCTGTGATCATAGTAGGCCAGTAATATCCCATTCTCCATATACGATCCTGTAGCTTAGGACCAGGTTGATGCGCTCCGCATACGCCGTCGTGGGCTTCACGGATAATCCGCTGTGCTTCATCACCAGAGAGATATCGTAATAATAGTCCGTCATAAGACCGGCGATATAGACATTGTGAAGATGCGTCGAAATAGAAGCGCAATGATCGTCTTTTGACGGATACTGCTTCTTCAGGGTCTTCCGGTAAAATTTTGTATGCCACGAAATCTATAAAGGGACTTCTCTAGTCTCTCTTTGGAAGATCTGCGTTCACAGCGTAGCTGTGTTCTATGTGAAAGTTATTTTTCACACAAAATAAATCTCTGTTAAGAAGGATCACCGAATTCTGCCTTCTTATAGGGGTAGCTAAATCTGCAGCTAGACTGGCTAGGGCATCAGCTTCCAGATTCTGAGATCGAGGTACATGCTCTAGGAAGAACTCTTTGAATGTCATGGCTATCTCGACCGTTGCTCGGTGATAAGGGATGAGGTCTGCATTTCGGACTTCATATATTCCTCTGACTTGATTGACGATCAGCAGAGAATCACCGAAAGCTTCCAGAGATTCGACGCCCAATTCTTTAGCGACTTGGAGCCCGATTAGTAGAGCGTTATACTCTGCCAAATTATTGGAACAGGGCTCGCTAAGAGAATATGCCTGGTAGATGACGAGTTTATCAGGAGTAACCAGGACAATTCCTACTCCCGAAATCACGTTTTTCCTGGGACCAGTCCTGGAGGCACCATCGAAGAATAGTTGCCATGCATCACTTTCCATTACAGAATTACATTATGCAACTTCGTCGGGAATGTCCTTGTATAGTTTGGAGGCCTCCGGGATCGGATGAGCAGCTAGGAAATCAGCCAATGCTTGGTCTTTAATGGACTTCTGAGGGACGTGCACCATGTCATATGGTGTTAATAACATCGCCCAAGTTGCTAGTCGGGAATTAAGAACACTTGGCTTGTTCATCAATACCCGGAGAGGGTTGATCCTAGAGATGATGTGGATGGTTTGGCCTGTGACATAGTGCCACATTTTCTGGATAGCGAACATCAGAGCCAAGCATTCTTTTTCCACTGGATTGTACCGGTGTTCGGCTCCGACCATCATCCTGCTAAGGTAGTAGATAGCCTGTTCATGACCCATATCGTTCTTCTGTGCGAGAAGAGCTCCCAGAGAATGATCTATCGCTCGAAAATACAGCACAAATGGTCTTCCTATGATGAGAGGCACCAGAATTGGCGGATTAGTGAGGTAGCATTTGATATCGTTAAACGCTTGCTGACAGGCTTCGTCCCAAACGAAGTATACAGCTTTCTTCATGAGACGAGAAAAGGGCTGATATCTCCCAGAGAGGTTGGATATGAATCTCCGGATATAAGCTAGACGACCTTGAAATCCCCTGAGTTCCCTCAGATTGTGGGGCGGTCGCATTTCTAAGATGGCCTTGACTTTGTCAGGGTCCACTTGAATGCCTTTGGCGGTAATGACAAATCCCAGGAATTTGCCACTGGATACCCCCAAAAAGGACTTTGTAGGATTCATTTTGAGTTGATGTTGGCGCATCAATTCAAATACTGTCTTCAAGTCTTGTATGTGATTATCCTTGAGGCAGCTTTTGACAGCTACATCGTCCACGTAACACTCCACTATTTTGCGTAAATGCTCATAGAGTATGTTACTCATAGCCCGTTGGTACGTAGCCCCGGCATTCTTCAATCTGAAGGGCATGACCGTGTAGCAATATACCCCCAATGGTGTCCGGAAGGCAGTATGCTTCTCGTCTTCAGGATGCATCTTGATTTGATTGTATCCTGAAAATCTATCCATGAAACACATAAGTTCAAAACCGCATGTATTGTCAATCATGACGTCTGTGATGGGAAGAGGAAACTCATCCTTGGGGCAGGCTGTATTCAGATCTCGATAATCGATGCAGACACGTACTTTCCCATTTTTCTTCATGACCGGGACAACATTGGTGACCCACTCGGGATGTTGTTCTTTCCGGATGAAACCGCATGCTATCAACTTCTTGATTTTAGCTTCAATGGCGTCCATCATGTCCGGGCGGAACCGACGTTGGTGCTGCTTCACAAGCCTCGAATCGGGCAATATATTGAGTCTATGAGTAGTTCGAAGATGGACAACCTGGCTGGTGTATTAGCCAATTGGGCCAAGATGTCGAAGTTGTACGGCTTCTCTAAACCTTTGTTTCGAATGTTCTTCACAGGTTTATCGAAACGCACTTCTTTTTGCTTTCCTTTGTCCGTCGAAGTTGGTCTCGAAGGACCGGCCTCTGGTATGGAGGGTTCTTGCTCTGAAGGCTTGGTAGCTGAAGCGTCTGCCGGTGCATCTTCTTGACTCGCTTTATAGTCCTGGAGGTAAGCTTTCCCTGAACGGGTTCCAGCAGCCAAGACTTCGTCTTCTGATGCCGAGTGTACCGTAACCGTGTAACATGGTTTATGTTTCGAGTTTTTCTTAGACTTAGCCTTAGCAGCTTGAGTCTCTTTCTCGATCTCTGACACCAGATCTGGATGAACCCATATGATCTCGCCCTGCTGGGTAGTTAGGGGTAGCAGGTCATGATTTTGACCCCTTGCTGGAGGGAGATTAACGATGTTCATCGTCGTCCAGGAAATAGGTGTAACATCTTCCGGGACTTCTTGGGGAGGCAGATTGCCAAACTGCAGAGAGATCATGTTGGCTATGACCGTCTTCTCACTGTTGCACAGAGTGATGGCCTTAGCATCGATCAGCTCCTGGATCTTCTTTTTCAGTACATAACACGCTTTTGTAGGGTGGTGTATGTATCTATGGAAGATGCAGTACTTGGGGTTATTAGTACTACCGACTTCATTAGGCCGCTTCTCCTCAGGAAGGGTAATCTTGTCGCTTTTGACGAGACACTCGAATATGCTCGGAATATCGTCGTCGTCGAAAGAGTATACTTCAACGGGCCTGGAAGTCCCAGGTTTCGTCTGCGTGGTTGCCGCAGTCTTTTGTCTGGACGTATTGATTGCAGAGCTTCTTTTCCTTTGGAACCGCGGGGATGGTCGCAGTTAGGGGATGACATCTTGCCTCTATCGGAGGTAAAGATTATGATGCTATTATCACGCGCCTTCCGACTGTTGTCCTCGGCGGCTACCGCTAAGATGATGAACGAGGGCCAATTATGGAACTGATATGGTCCTGTGAACACCGAGATCACGGAAAGAAGGTTCTTCCTGCAAATGTCCACCAATGCCGAGTCTGGAACTCTGGGAGGCATTTACAAAGTGGCTTGACGAAAATGTTCGATGAAGGTGTGAACGTCCTCTTTTTCCTTCTGCTTCACTTCGATGAGAGAGGACATCGACATGTCCATCCCTCCCTCGTAGAATCTTGCGAAGAATAAGGCTTTGAAGTCGTCGAAGGAAGTAATGCAGTTGTCCGCTAGGCTGCCGTACCACTGGTAAGCCAATCCCGAGAGACAGCCCTTGAACACCCGAGTGAGGAGGGCGTCATTCTCCTGTAGTAATACCGTCATCATACTGAATTAGTTCATGTACTGACTCGGTGATGTTTTTCCCTCCAACAGGGCCATGGTCTGTGGTTTGTATTTAGGAGGGAAAGGGGCCTCTTCCCTGATAGCTGGGTAAGGCTGGTTGATTCCCAATTTCTTGAGCTGATCTTTGTGCTTCAAGGCATCAAATTGGGCTTTCAACTCCCATACTGCCTGTATCGGATTTTCAGCCGGTAGCGGGACCACCGAGTGGTGAGGAATCGGTTGTATCGCGACTCCAATGGGAGGTAATACATTCTCCGAGTAAGGGAGCGGAGGAACTGCTGACTCCTGATCTAGAGCAGGCTCTTGGATCGCGTTGGATGGTGGTAAGTCCACCCCCATACGTATCTGAGTTGGAGGGACCGATGCTTGAGCCATAACAGCTGTGTGTTGAGTCATCATCATCTGGTGCATGTTCTCCATCATGGATTGCATCTCTTTCAGGGATGTCTCCAGTATAGTAATGTGTTGCTCAGCGCTCCCAGATGGGGAAGCTTCCTCGCGTTCATCTCCAATGGCATAAACGCCTATCTCCCTGGGTGTCATTGAAAGATTAGTATAGGTCTCTGTAGAAGTTGACTATATACTTTCGGCATCTGATTCGGGAGACTGGCGACCCCCAGCATCAGAATCAGAAGATTACAAAGCCAGTTGTCGTAACCTCGAATGAGTATTTCGGAACACCCCAGCTTCAGTGTTCCTAAGGAGCACGTTAAATCTCCTTCGGCTCGGAGTTCTAGAGGGATGACGTCTTGAGCCCGACCTTCCTCTAGGTATGTGTAAAGCCATGTTCACAGATGCATACGTGGGCTCTTCTTCCTGGAAAGACGGAGAGTAGCTCAACCGGTCAAAAACCGACCGTTTTGTTTCAGAACAGCAATAATTAATTACAATCCTATGACTATTACAACAGTGCTCGCTAGGAGGCGTAATAGACATGCTGGAAGATCCCCTCTCCTTGCGTTTCAGGATCAGATACTTACGCAGGTCAGGAGGATTTACAGAAGAAGAAGATGATGGCTTGTTCCTTCTGTTCACATCAGTGGGCATGCGGATGTTGGGAACCATAGTTTTCCTTGTGCCACCTATATACAACAGGTTGGCCATCTGGGTGGCGGATAATCCTCGAGGAGGGTATCTTTTTGCAAATTGAGCCTTCTTTACGCTGAGGGGCTTCTCCTTGCGCAATTTGGAGCTCTGCTCTAGCTGGCGTAAAGCTGAGGATGTCCTTAGTCGACGGTCAGCCTCTCGCGTAATCCGGAGGGCAGGCAGATTCTTTCCTTGCTAGCGTAAAGGTCGAGAAGTTGAGCAGTCCGCCTCTTGCTTTCCCTTGCGTAGATTGCAGGGATTATCTGCTTTTTCGCGGAGGGCAGATGCATTTTTATGTGCGGAGTGTGTTTGGAATTTCTGATTTGGCGCTAAGGCATTGTCAAAAATTTTGTCTGCCCTGTCTGCGACAGGAGACTGGATTTTACGCGCAGAGCGCGGAGTAGGCTTCGGGACTAGCGCTGAGGCATTGTCCGAAGTTTTGTCTGCCCTGTCAGCGACAGGCGACTGAATTTTACGCACAAGGCACGAAGTATACTTCTGGGTTAGCGCTGAGGCATTGCCATAAGTTTTGTCTATTCCGTCAGTGACGGGAGACTGAATTTTACGCACAAGGCGCGGAGGGAGCGATGCTACAACCTCGTTGGTCGAAGAGATCGGAGAGTCGACAGGAATGGTAGGGGATGTCTTGGGCATCCAGACCTTACGCAGCTTCCTGTTGTCTTGGACAGAGAGAGAGTGAGAGCTACCCCCTGTTCGAAGCATATCTTCGTAGGCAGACTAGTCGAACTGGACGACCAGGGTCTTCTTCACGGATCCCACGGATACCGCATCGTGTTGAGCAATTGCTTCCTCATCAGAAGAGAAAGATGTCCCCAGCAGAGTCGCCATCTTGTTGTTTGATAAATAAACAAAAGAAATAGAAAACGAGATTTATACGAAACCCGCTCTTTATGTTTACAAACAAGCAGTACAATTAATCCTATACGAGGATGTCGAGTATAATTTTTTAATCTGGGTAAATATTGCTATAGGAGTCTGATCTGCAGTCGATCACTTTGTCCTTTGGACTACACGATGATGAAGAAGTGCCATAGAAGACAGAAAGCAGCTTCGAAGGTTGCTAAAGAGAGTGGATGCTCGATGCCAAAGTCGTCGATCACTACTCTTTTGCCTGAGCTCTGGATTCTTCTCTCCTAAAATCTGTGACCAATCTTCGACCTTCCATTTTTCGACCATGGACCTCTCTTGCATTAAATACAGAGATCTGCCCCCATCATGCGCATTAAATGTAGCGACGTGTCTCGAAGATCTGTCATCATTCTGCGCATTAAATGTAGATACGCACCTCGAGCTCTGTCATCACTCTGCACTTTAAATGCAGAGACGTGCCTCAAGCTCTGTACGAAGAGCAGCTTTTGATGTGGCAGCCTGTTTGCCTTCTGTGGAGCGTAAGAAGCTCATGTCTGCCTGTGTAAAACTAGGCAGCATATTCCCTTGTATGCGTAAAAGCAGTTTACGCCAAGGAAATGGCAGTAAATGACAGTCTGGGTTGCTGTGCCGCGCCATCATTATAGCCGTCGCCTAGGTAGTCGTACAGTACTCTTTGTCAGGAGTCAGACGTCAGGTTCACTGCATGATTTGATAGGTTTATTTCGAAGAATATGAAGCATTTCTCGTACACGTTAATGCTGCATTGAAAGCGGATTAGTTTTACGCCATACAGGCGATGTAATATCCTTTTTACGCTGAAGCAGCTTGGACATACTGCATTACGCTGATGGTCCTTGAGCTTATATTTTACGCTATACTTAGCGGAAAAGCTCTGTTGTACGCCAGTGGCTCTGAAGTCATCTTTTTACGCTGCCCAGCATCAACATGCTGCGTATAGCTATCCGGTGTATTTTTTATGCTTCTACAGATATGATAATCGATGGCCAAACCAGGAAAGTTTGTTCAGAGGTAATATGAACATTAGAAACTTAGCTGGAGAAATAAAGAAATGTTTGGACAATAGTTCAGAGATAATATTGACGTGAACTCTTGTCCGAAAAGTTCACTGTAGAGTGATTTTCTTGAGTGGAGATAGACCTGAAGAATCCACTAGGAAAACTTTAGGGTCTAATCATCCGGTATCTTCTTGAGGGTGGAAATTGTCATATTAACGTGAAATCAATTTGCAGTGATTGTCCCCTCATTTACAGATGCAAAGTGATGACTTTGGCGTCGATCAACTCCTGGATTCTCCTTTTCAGTATATAGCATGCCCTTGTAGGGTGATGAATGTACTGATGAAAGAGACAATAATCTGGGTCATCAACTTTGCCAGCCCTGTCAGGGTATCTGATGTTGGGTAGCCGAAGTTTGTGTTCCTTCATCAACATATTGAAGATTTCAATAATGTCATCTTCATTGAATGAGAAAGTCCCTTTTGGCCTTCGGGCTCCCGATGCTTGAGTTTTACGGTCTTCCGGAAAGATGGTCATAGTTGCATCATCTTCAACATCAGAGAGAATTCTACCCCCAGCTTTAGATGCTGCCCTATTTTGTCGAGGTAGGCTACCCCCAGACATGTCGTGGCATTTGTTCACTGAAGTTGATTTAGAAGGACTTGCCTCTAGTTGTGCAGGATCAGACTTTCGAGGTTTTGAGTTTGCAGAAGATGCAGTGTACCCCAACCCAAAACGAGTTTATTGACAGTAAGGATTACCATGCAACGGTGTTCGTCTGCCTTTTCCATAGTTGAGGCCTTGTTTCAACTTCAAATCATAACCCATGCTTTATATAATCTTTAAAGCTTGTGGGCTATACCTGTGGATTTGCATTTTCCCAGCATCAGATTCGCGAGATTCTTCTTGTATAATCGGTCTATTCCGTATTCGATCGAAGATTATTTGATGTTGATCGTCACGAGTTGGCGGAACAATAAAGACAGAATCTTCATGTGGCCCATATGTCATGACGACATTAGATGTTGACGCATCTTCCCACATGATCTCCCCATGTTTGGTAGGCAGGGGAACTGAATCCTGATTATGACTCCTGTCTTTGCGTTTCTGGATCAGATATTCACGCAAGTCGGGAGGATTAACAGAAGAAGAAGAAGGCTTATTCTTTCTGTTTACATCAGTTGGAATACGGATATTGGGAACCCCAACCCTTTCTCTGCCACCTATATACAGCAGCTCAGCCATATGAGTGGCACATGATCCATGGGGAGCATATCTATCCATAAACTGGGCTTTCTTTATGCTGAGGGGCTTGACCTGGCATAATTTAGAACTCTGCTCAGGTTGGTATAAAACTGAGGAAGTCCTCAATCGGCCATCAGCTTCTCGTGTTATCTGGAGAGCAGGCAGATTCTTCTCTTGCTGGCGTAAAGGTCGAGAGGTTGGAAAATCTGCCACATGTTTTTTCTTGCGTAGATTGCAGGGCCCATCTGCTTTTCTAAGGAGGAAAGATGCATTTTTACGCGCGGAGTGCGTTGGAAATTTCTGACTTGGCGCTGAGGCATTATCAGAAATTTTGTCTGCCACGTCACAAACGGGAGACCGAATCTTACGCGTAGAGCACGTAGTAGACTTTTGGACTAGCACTGAGGCTTTGCCAGAAGTGTTGTCTGCCACATCACAGACGGGAGACAGAGTTTTACGTGCAGAGCGCGGAGGTCGCGAAGCTACAAACTTGCTGGTCAGAGAAGCCAGAGAGTCGGCAGGAATGGTAGGGGATGTCCGGGGCATCCACACTTTACGCAGTTTTCTGTTGTCTTGGACAGAGAGGGAGTGAGAGCTACCCCCTGCTCGAAGCATATCTTCGTAGGCGGATTGGTCGAACTGGATGACCAAGGTCTTCTTCATTGATCCTACTGATACTGCATCGTATTGAGCAATTGCTTTCTCGTCAGATGAGAAAGAGGTCCCCAGCAGAGTCGCCATCTTGTGTTTGATAATAAACGGAAGAAATAAAACTAGGTTTATACGAAACCCTTTCTTAGGTTTACAAACAAGAAGTACTATTAATCCTATACGAGGATGTTAAGTACAAAATTTAATCTGGGTAAATATTGCTATAGGAGTCTGATCTGCGGTCGATCACTTTGTCCCTTGGACCACACGATGATGAAGAAGTGTTGTAGAAGAAGAAGAAGCTTCAAAGATTGCAAAGGGGAGTGGATGCTTGATGCCAAAATCGTCGATCGCTACTCTCTGTCTATGCTCTGGATTCTTCTCTCTCAAAGAAAATCAATTTCCGACCTTAAGTTCTCCATCTCCAAGTCTTCGACCTTAATTCTTCGACCCTGGACCTCTATCAATAGAGGTCTCTATTTATAGGGTTTTAGTGACAGTAACCGTTCATTGGGCGTAGAAGCCGGATAGTGGAGAGTATAGCACTTTTACGCGGCGGTTATAATAAATGCCATCCACGTATAGATGATCGTCTGAATCTGCGTGTGGCGCGTGTCCCATGATGAGATAACGCGTATAACCGCTGCGAGGATCACGGCATGCAAGCCACGTAGGTAGCTGTCCCTCGCGTAGAAAAGGTTGGCGTAGAAGCCAATAACTGTCACCATGGCGTAGAAGCCAAATAGTTGTCAAGTTGGCGTAGAAGACAAGTAGGCGTGGAAGCCCAATAGGCGTAGAAGTCTGATGCTGCATGGATAGGTAGCTAGCGTAAAAGATAGCCGATCCTCCTTCCTTGACTGAGGGCTTAAGCGTATTCTGGACCAAATAGCCTTATCACGCACCCATACAAATATATCCTGAGTTGGCGTATTCCGAGGAGATAGCATACGGCGTACTCCTTATAGCTGAAAATAGCCCGGTTGGCGTATTTCAAGGAGATAGCGTACAGCGTGCTCCTATAGTTGAAAATAGCCTGATGGCGTAATGTGCAAAGGTGATGATGTAGACGTATTAGCCGTAATTATGGCTCCTCCAGTATTTGAAAATAGAACCAAATCTTGTGCATTAAATGCAGAGATCTGCCCCTATTCTGCGCATTAAATGCAGAGACGTGCCTCGAGCTCTGTACGAAGAGCAACTTTTGACGTGACAGTTTATTTTGTCTTCTGCTGAGCGTAAAAGCTCACATCTGCCTGTATAAAACTAGGCAGCGTATTCCCTTGAATGCGTAAAAGGAATTTATATCAAGGAAATGTCACTAAACGACAATTTGGGTCTCTGTGCCGAATCATCATTACAACCGTCGTCTGGATAGTTGTGCAGTACTCTTTGTCAGGAGTCAGGTTCACTGCATGATCTGACAGGTTCATTCGAGGAATACGAAGAGTTCCCCGTACAACTTCCCGCCGCATTAAAAGCGAGTAGGTTTTACGCCAAAGTGGCGATGTAACAACCTTCTTACGTCGAAGCAGCCTGGAAATATTGTATTACGTGGGTTATCCTGGAGCTTATATTTTATGCCGTACTAGCGATGAAGCTCTTTGTACGCCGATGGCTCTGAGGTCATATCTTTACGCCATCCAGCACTAAAATACTGTGTATAACTCTGTAGCATATTTTTTATGCTTCTATATATATATATATATATATATATATGTGTGTGTGTGTGTGTGTGTGTGTGTGTGTGTGTATGTGTGTGTGGTCGTGTGTGTGTGTGGTGTGTCGAGGGGGAAGTAGCAGTTAGTAGTGGCAATGAGCAGCGAGAGAGGGGCAGCGAGGTAGCAGCTGCAGCTGCAGCAGTTCTGAAGGGAAGGCAGCAACAGCAGTTCAGAATTGGAGGGGCAGCAGCATCTAGTATGAGAGCAGTCGCAGCAGCCAAACGCTGCAGCAGCAGCAGCAGCAGCAGTGTTAGCAGCAGCAGCCAGCAACATTTGCAGCAGGGTGGCAGCAGCAATCGCAACGAGAGCAGCGACATTTGCACCAACAGCAGCTAGCAGGGAGTGGAAGGTAGTGAGAGGGAGAGAGAGATATGTATACATGTATAGATAGATAGATAGATAGATAGATAGATAGATAGATAGATAGATAGATAGATAGATAGATAGATTGATAGATAGATAGATAGATAGATAGATAGATAGATAGATAGATAGTTTAGATATATAGATATAACTAGATATAGATGTATATATGTGTATAGATATATATATATATATATGTATTGTGCTTATGTGGATATATATATAGATACGTAGGTGTATGTATATATGTGTTATATATATATATATATATATATATATATATATATATATATATATATAGGTATATATCTATATACATAGATAGATAGCTAGATGGGTAGTTAGTGAGAGGGGTAGTGATATCCCAATACCTTGAGATATCGAGGTATCTCAATACCTTGAGATACCCAAGGTAGTGAGTACCGGAGTAAGGTTTTTGAGCAATTGCCTAGGTTTGAGTTTGGAGTTAGGTTTTTATGTATTTGTGTATATAATTACGCGTGCTAGCATAGGTTTTAGCGGGTATATGCAGGGTGCGTAGCTTAGGTCGAGATATCGGATACCGAGGGTATCCCGGTATCTCGATGAGGCGAGTTTGAAGGTTTACTAGCTTAACGAGCTAGTTTTGACCTAGAATTTTAGGGGCACCCTAGTTTGACCTAGAGTTGTCCATAATTGCCTTCGTTGACTGTAAAAGTCAATGTTTGACCTAGTTTTGACCCATAGTTGACTTTTTTGACCCGGATTGACTTTTTGAACCAAATTTACCGGTTTGACCCATTCGACCTAGAATAACCCTAGAACCTTATTTTTAGTTATTTTATATCAGTTTAACTCTTTAGAACCCCGTTTAACTTTGCTTTTCGTAATAGGTTCTTGCGACGCTAGTCCGGATCTCGATCCTCATCAGTTGCTCAGGACGTCAGGCGAGTACCTACCTCTGATTGTTTCCATTTCATGATAGCGTTTATATCACATGTTCTAGAACTGTAATACTTGATTCTGACACATTGTTACACGAGCTGGTACTAGTGGATCCCGTCATGAGATGTTATCCTCCTTACCGTTGTTTGTGGTATTAAACGAAAGAATGAAAGTGTATTTCAATGACAGGGTTTATACGAGACCCGTGCCCTTTGGTTTATAAACAAACTTGTACAATTTGATCCTATACGAGGATGGAGGAGTACAATTTATTTAATCTGGGTATAAATTGCTATCGGTGTCTGATCTGCAGTCGATCACTTTAGCCCTTGGACTACACGATGTTGAAGAAGTGCCGTGGGAGACGGGTAGCGGCTTCGAAGGCTGCGAAGGAGGGTGGATGCACGGTGCCAGAGCCGTCGACCCCTACTCTTTGCCTGAGCTCCGGACTCTTCTCTCCTTCTCCTTCTCTCTCTCTCTCTCTCTCTCTCTCTCTTTTTCTCTTTTTTTTACCAATTCTCCAACCTGGTTCGATCTTCCAAATTGTCGACCTTGTTCCCCATTGATAGGGGTCTCTATTTATAGAGTTTTGGTGACAGTGACCACTCCGTCGGTGTAACAACCGAGGAGTGGACAGTACAGCACCCTTTTACACAACGATTAAAATAACCAATGCCTGCGCATAAATGACCTTTTGAGTGAGCATGTGACACGTGTCCAACTAAGGGGACAAAACGCGCATATCTGCTGCGAGGATCACGGCGTAGAAGCCACGTAGGTAGGTATCCCTTGTGTAGAAGAGGTTGGCGTAGAAGCCAAATAACTGTCACCCCTGGCGTAGAAGCCAAAATAGGCATAGAAGTCGAACAGGCGTAGAAGCCGAATGGGCATAGAAGCCGAACAGGCATAGAAGCCGAACAGGCATAGAAGCCGAATGGTCGTAGAGACTGAGTGGGCGTTTGAAGCCGAATGAGCACAGATCCTGAATGGGCATAGAAGCCGCTGCGTACCGTGCCAGAGTGTTGATGTGGACGTCTTCGCCGGAATTACGGCTTTCGAAGGTGTAATCAAATCTCTTACAGAGATTTGCCACCATCCTGTGCATTAAATGCGGAGACGTGTTTTGAAGGTCTGCAGCCTTCTGTGCATCCGTCGCAGAGACGTGTCTTGAGGGAAATTGTCACCGCTTTGTGCAATTTGACATAGAGACATGCCTCGGGCCCTGTACGAAGTGCAGCTTTTGACGTAGCAGACGGTTTGTCTACTGCGGAGCGTAAAACAGCTCATGTTTGCCTGTGTAAAACAAGATGGCGTATTCCCTTGTACGCGAAAGAGCGGTTTACGCTGGGGGAACTTTGGTAACCGTCGGTTTGGTGATATTTTAACCAAATCCTCTGCATTAAATGCCGAGATCCGCCATCATACTGTGGGCGCGTCCCGAGGGGTCTGCCATCGTTTTCAGCCGTCGTCTGGGTAGCCGTGCAGCACTTTTTGTCAGGAGTCAGAGGCCAGGTTTACTGCGTGACTTGACAGGTTCATTTCGGGGAAAATGAAGTGTTCCTCGTACGCATTAACGCTGCTTTGAGAGCGGCTGAGTTTTATGCCATGGAGGCGATGAAGAACTCTGTCTTACGCTGGAGCGGCCTGGATGTACTGTACTTACGCGGATGGTCCTTTGAGCTTACACTTCATGCTGTGTTTTAGCAGAAAAAGCTCTGTTGCACGCTTGATGGCTCTGAAGGCCTCTGTTTACGCTGCTCTGCATCAAGAGGCTGCGTAGATCCTCCCAGCGTATTTTTCATGCTTCTACAAGACCCCCTTCAAAGCTTTTAAATTCCTCAGAATTTGAAACGCTTTGAATGAAGCATGAACGGCCCCTCGTAACTTGAAACGTTTCTGAATGGAGCACTGAAACGGTCGATGCGGACTTTATGGCGGATTTATTGGGGACCGCTGTGATCTTTTTTGCCTATAAAAAGGCTGGGGGGTGAACCTGTTCTCACCACATTCCCATCACCATGCAGAGATGATCGCCGGAGTTCGTCGGGTCGACCTGAGGAAGAAGGAGATCATGTTCTTCCAGCATGTAGGAAGCCAAAAAAGATGACGTCTTCGAGCAAATGTCTACTGCAATGATGGATCATGGAAGGATATCTTAGCCTCCCTTGCTCGGGATAATCAGCAACTTTGTATGACGTTGCTTCCAGGAGAAGGAAAGGGTCGTATTAGACCACACTGCTTGTAAGCGGTGTCTTCTCCTGTTATACTCTCTGGGATGAGAGAGAAGACAAGCTGTAGCAGCCGTCTCCCAGGACTGAGTTGGGTTTAATACCTCAACCCAATCTGCCGTGGCAGACGGAGCATAGGATCTGCATAATTTATGCAAGCCCCAACTTTGTCGTTCTCTCGCCACTGATCATCTCCTTCGAAGAAGAGGAAGACCCGCACCGATGCGAGAACCCGGTAGAACGGATCCTGGGGGCGATCTTTCGACGACGAGGGGGTATCTCCTTTGTAGACGGAGTTTCCCTCAGATGTAATCATAAAAATGAAAAGAAAACCCTTGTAGATTGGATTTCTCTCATATGTAATCATGACTTCGATCTTTTAATAAAATTGTCTTGCTTCTTCATATGATCATCTTGCCATACGTTGTTGTGAAGTCTGAATATGTGTAGCTTCAACACGTCTGAATCTTTACGCCGGCTCTGTAGAAAGAGTGCTAGGTCCTGTCCTTTACGTATAGCGAATAGTCCATAGAACGCTGTAGAGCATTTTGAATATTTTTAGAAATGTCCTGTTGCTAGGACTGAGGGACCGCGTAGAG
Organism: Iris macrosiphon; assembly: GCA_036927795.1. Classification (NCBI taxonomy): domain Eukaryota; kingdom Viridiplantae; phylum Streptophyta; class Magnoliopsida; order Asparagales; family Iridaceae; genus Iris; species Iris macrosiphon. Next base: position 79,851,032 of record JAYESA010000011.1, on the reverse strand, counting down.
CTCTGAGCTTCTGATAAACAGAATTTTTTGTTCAGAGTTCGTCTTCAAGAATGACTTCCCGAGAAATCCCTTGGAACAGGGTCGAGAAATGGCTGTCTAACTGAGTTGCCATCTTTTGATAGACGAGATATTCAGACTGGAGTCTGGATGAACCTGCAATTTTGGACCCGAGAAGAGTAATTTCTCAATGTTTGAACTCTGTATGCTTTGGGTACTTGGGATGCTTTGGGTCAAGAACGAGTATCTTCTGTGTGAACTCTTTGCAATTGACCGCTTTGGGGACTGTTTCGAATATGCGGAAAGTCGTGGAGCGTGAAATCATCAGTCTGTAACCTCTGGGCGTAAAACACCATCGAGCGCGAAATCGTAGACTTGTGGTTCCTGAGCGTGAAGTCGTAGGTTTGTTGCCTCTCGAGCATAAAAGCTACCGAGCACAAAGATATCCGGGCATAAAACTATAGACTTATAGCTGTCGAACGTAAAGCTGTAGATTCGTAGCCGTCGAGCGTAGAAAGCTCCTTTAGCATAGGACTGGAGATCTGTAGCTTGTGAGCGTAGAACACCATCGAGCGTGAAATCGTAGACTTGTGGTTTCTGAGCGTGAAGTCGTAGGTTTGTTGCCTCTCGAGCATAAAAGCTATCGAGCACAAAGGCATCCGGGCATATAACCATAGACTTATAGCTGTCGAACGTAAAGCTGTAGATTCGTAGCCGTCGAGCGTAGAAAGCTCATTTAGCGTAGAACTGTTTGATTTGTAGCTCCTGAAAAGAAAGTTTCTTCGAGCGTGAAGTTTGCGGATCTGTTGCCTCTGAGCGTAAACTGAGCGCCACCGAGCGTGAGATCGACGATTTGTTATCTGCTGAGCGTAAAGTCGTAGGTTTGTGGTCTCTCGAGCATAAAAGCTACCGAGCACAAAGGCATCCGGGCGTAAAACCATAGACTTGTAGCTTGCGAGCGTAAAACTGTAGATCCGTTGCTGTCGAGCGTAGAAAGCTCTTTTAGCGTAGAACCCGCTGAACCGTTTTGCACGAAAAACCTTTCGAATTCGCTGACTGTCCGTCTTCCAAGGGCAGTGGGCTGACGTAGCATCCAATCATAACCAATCTGCGAGATTTGGTTAGGGTCTCGAGGAGTTCGTCCGAGGATTCGAGGAGTCGACCCGGACTATATATACCCCAAGTTTTTGAGAGAAAAACTTTTTATCTGTCTTCTGCGAAAGAGAGCTTTCGACTGTTCGAGTTTTTCTTCGTTCCTTCTCCGAGCACTTCGAGTCTTTCAGAAATGGCGCCGAAACAAACCCCCTCCGCTAAGGGAAAGAGCATAGGTTCTTCCTCTCATTCTTCTGCCCCAGCGAGGGAGTCTCTGGTCGGGCAAGGTGAGCTTCCCTCCGAGCAAAGTATCCCGCCGACGAGTAGCACACCCAGCCTTAGACGTAGAGCCTTCGGGGTGACAAAAAACGACAAAAAATTCTTCGCACACGTTGAACGTGACCGCGCTAGGTCGTCTTCTGTGCTGATAGCCTCTTTGGAGGAAAATGATGCACGGAGACGTTTTCATCTTTTACGCCAACATTTCTAATGTGCCAGCGTAAAGACTCCATATTTTCGTAGCCCTGAGCGTAAAAGCTTTGGCTACCGAAAGTTGGCGTATATCATAAAATTTGAGTTTTACGCTTGTGGAGGGGACTTCCGGCGTAAAATAACCAAATGGTTACGATCCTGCGTAGAGCACAGACTGTCGTTTCCTTGGTTTGTACGTTTGTGCAAGATTTGTAGTGACATATTTCCCTTGCACTTTTGTAGTTGATCTGGGCGAGTCTCCACTGGCCGAGGTGATGGGCTCCGCTGTTGGGATGCTGCACTCGAACTACCTGGAGGATCTGTCCCACGTGGCATTTCCCATCTCCGGACCCCAGTATCCTGAGGGAAGGAGGTTTCTGATATCGGTTCAGGGCGAGCGGACCCTGCTGAGCATGATTAATGGCGAGCCCCTGACCTACATAGACGGGGAGCAGTACATAAAGCCGGCTTTCCTCTTTGGGGACATGATTGACAAACAGTCCCAGACGAGGCCCAAGAGGGAGCCCTGGGTTTTCTCTGCCGGGAATTTGGTTTTGTATTTGCCAACGATGCCGAGGGATTATCCCATCTCGGCCTTCTTTCATGCGACGCATTCCAGGAAGATATCGTGGATGCTGACTCCTGATGATCTTTCATCTCAAAGGAGCTGACCGGGGGTCGTTTGTCAGTCGCCCTTCCGGCTTTGTGACGTTGTTCCGGGGACTGTGCCTGGGTAGTGTCCCGAGTGAAGACAGCTCGGTGATCCAGCCGGTCCAATTGCCGACCTTCTGCAACGACTTCATGGGACGAGGCGGGGTATATCCCAAGGAGAATCCTCGATGTAATGGGTGGATCGCCCCAACAAACTCCCGATAGACATGCCTAGTGGGCTGGACCTTGAAGCACTTCCGGAGAGAGCTGGAGGTCATTGGGCTATATGCCGCTGTGAGTGCGACGAGCGTCGGGTTGCCTCCGAACCCTAACTTGTTTCTGGCGCTGATGGAGCGGTACATTCCGCTCACTGGGACCTTTGCCACTCCACTGGGGGAGTTGGGATTGGTGCTCCATGAGATGGCAGTTGTCTCGAGACTGCCGATGGGGGATACCCCCTATGAAGAGTATGTTCCCACTAATCGGGAGTTGGGGGATTTGGACCCTCGGGTGGCGGAAGTATATCAGGAGCTGATGTGTCAATACTTCGCGTGCACCATTTTTTATAACGAGCCTTTTGATTTGGCTCATACCACCAAGTGGATGTCCTACCTCTTCTTTCACCGAGCTAGGGCTGCCAAGTCAGAGAAAGCCTCGGGGGGCAAAAATGAGCCTATGAATTGTTTGGGCGTGCTTAGCGCCCAGGTCGTCGAGGGTCTTATGGAGGAGGCTGCAGCTCCGGATCAGATTCTCGTCGAGGGGGTAGGAAAGTACCCCAAAGGCACTAAGGCCTGTAGTTACTTGAGGCGTTGTCGCCGGCATCTGTCTAAGGAAGCCCAGTTGGCTGGTTTCCTCTCCATATGGCTGCGTCGAGTAGTAGTGCCCGGCACAGCGTCCGCGGACCGTATTAACCGGAATATCCTGTGGCCGGTAGTGCGCCTGGTGTTCGGGGCAAGACTGGGCTTGCTTCCCGCCATGGTGTGCCGTATACAGGCTGGCTTGAGAGCCATAACTGATGGGTTGCTCGTCGACGAAGCTCGGCGTGAGAGTTTTCCCAGGGTGGAGTTACCATACCTATACTTGATAGGATGGTTAATTCTCCATAATCTCCGGGTGATGTCTCCTGGCTCCGGTAGCAGCTCGGGGGGTATATTCTTACTGAATTACAAGGATTCCTCCTGGAATGTGAACACAGTCTTAGACTGTCGGCTGGTGTTGAACCTCAGCCACGGCTGGAAGATCCTCTGCATTGTCCCCTCCGTTCATCGCAATCAATCAGGGGTACGGCTTGAGGATTCAGGTGGAGAGAAGACCGACCTTTTCCCAGAAGATTTTAACTGGTTGGTCTGTATTAGACCCTCCCATCTGCTGTATAGGAGCGAAGACCATTGTTTCTTCGAGCCCTACTTGCCTAGTCGATTTGCCCGGCAGTTTGGGTACGATCAGTTGCACGTGGGCAATGCCGTCACCAGCTTTAGGTCCAGGGGCGGACTCATTGATGGAGCCAGAGGGTGGCGGTATTTCCTCATGGGTTGTACGGGGGCAATCTTTATCGTGCCGGTCGTTACAACCTCCACGGAGCTCCGCATTCTCCATTCTTACGCCTAGTTCTATGTGGCGATTAATACCTTCCATCGTGATTTTGACACGCGTGGAAGCTTCAGGGTGCCTTCTCCCGAGCCTGGGGGCAGAGTTGACGTCCCCTCGGTTTCTTCAGACGAGGGCGAGGAGTCTGGTACTCCGGATGAGCCTCTGGTGTCGGTGCCGAGGTGCGAAGTGCCTCTGCCTGCGGGGGCTTTGGTAGTCTCTTCTGGGAAGCGACGGGCTTCTACTCCGAAGGAAGTTTCTCTTCGTAAGAGGAGGAAGGAGGCGGTTGCTCGTCCTCTCCGCATTCTTGGTGTTGAGGCTCCCGGGAATGAGCCTGCCTTTCCCATATCAGGGATGATTCTTTGGCTGAAGGTTCCTCGCCTTTTAGAGAGGGACCTTCTACAGTTCTGGCCGGCGGCGCCGGAGAATCCTCGCTAGAGGTCGCTGTCGTAGCTGCTGCTCCAGGTAGCGGAGCGAGGTTGCCTGTGTGGCCGAGGCAGATGGAAGAGTCTTTCCCGAGGTCAGCAGCGGGAAAAACTCCCATCGTGTCAGTGAGCACGTCTGGCGAGATTCCAGCTGATGAACCTCGACCGCGTCTCGGTGGAGGCTTGACGGAACTCTTAGTGATGTCGGTCGGCCCACCTCCTTCTCCAGGTATGACGGTTCGCATTGCATCATTAAGGCGTCGTATATGCCGTTGGCTCCGGGTAAATGTCGTCTTTATGTCTCCTTTTAGAAAGATTATCATCATACTGATATTAACTTTCTTGTCCTCTTTTCAGGGGATAGCGCCCACGGGGAGTATAGCGTTGAAGCGCATTCAGGCTCCGCTCGGGCTCCTGACGATGATACGGAGGCGTCCGACTTCGATGAGGAAGTGGCTTCAGGGGCCAGTACGCCTGGAGTAGTTTCGTCACCTCAAGAGGAGGATGAACCCGTCGTCGTGACCTTGCCTCTTGTGAGTGTGGCGATGACTTCGACCGCCGTTGCCGCACCTTCTTCGGTCGCGCCATGCGTCGATGCGACGCCTGTGGCCACCTCGTCTGTAATTATCCCTGGAGAGGGACTTACTGATATTGCGGCCGCTTCCGGCGCCCAGTCGAATCTAGTTGCGTTGACCGAGCAACATACCAGCCTCTTCTACACCGGTTTGAAAACGATGATATCAATGATGTTAGCGAAGAGTCTAGATTTCGAGCGCCTGAAGAATTCTCTTGCTTCGATCGGGGTCATCAGGGAGCTCGGCGATTCTGGGGTAGCTGACGCCCTGGAGGCGGTGGTTAATGGGTTAGAGCAACCCATTACCGAATACTCGCAGCTGACTCGGGGCAGCCTCGATGCTGATATCCAGGCTCGGTTCGACCTCATGACTGCGCGGCTTGCTACAAAGCTGGAAGGCCTAGACAACTCCATCCAGAAGCATAAGCTGGAGATGGATAGGAGAAAAACTGTCGTGGAAGAGGCTCTTGCAGTTGAGACGCAGTGTCGATCCGAGCATGAAGGGAATGCGGCGAGGGTCTCCAAGCTGAAGGAAAAACTCGCTCGGGCAGAAGAGTGGGCTTCTCAGTCGCTGGCTGGTCTAGAGGTAGCAGCTGGTCGTCTGAGCGCAGCGCGACAGGATTTGGACCGTGCAGAAGCTGCTCGTGCGGGCTGTCTTCGGGCGAAGGCCGATCTGACCCTTATGAACACTCCCGAGGTACGGCTGGAGCAGGCTCGCGCCGACGCCTTGGCTCTTAGGAATGAGAGGATAGCTACACTGGAGCGGCTGATTCGCCATATGACTACTCCGCCATTATGATGTATCATTTCCCTTTTTGCTTGCCTAGATGTAATTCTGCCTCCCTTTTGGGAATAAATAAAGGCGACCCCTTTCTGACTTTTGTGGACCCGTCATTTCGGAATGTAAATAACAGTTTTTAGGCGAAAGTAATATCAGAGGTAGTATGGACATGATAAACTTTCGATAACCTTTTAGCGGGACATCTATTCAGAGGCCTTACGGACATGATAGAGTGTAACCCAACTAATTGCGTTCTGGAAGTAGTTTTGTCAGAATCGAGATCCTCGCTATATTCCACTCGAGCGGGGGAGATTAAGCATAGTACCTCTTCAGGAATTTACCGTTGATAGGAGCCATTATCAGGTCTTCGTTAGGCTGGGCTAACCTGTAAGCGCCATTCGAGAACGTTGTCTCGATCACATAAGGGCCTTCCCACTTGGGCTGGAATTTGCCTTTACTTTTGTGAGTAAGAATCATCGGCCTTCTTACGGCTAGAACTAGCTCGCCGACTTTGAAACCCTTTCCTTCACTTTATGATTGAAAGCTCTGGAAATGCGTGCTTGGTAGAGCGCGATGCGCTGTTGAGCTTGGAGGCGTTTCTCGTCTAATCCTTCCAGCTCTTGGAGCCTTAACAGGTCATTATTTTCTCGAGTCAGCTCATTAGTTACGGCTATCCTGAGCGACGGGATCTGGATTTTAATAAGGAGAACCGCTTCGCTCCCGTAGACCAGCGAGAACGGGGTGCAGCCTGTCGGCGTCCGTACCGTTGTGCGGTATGTCCAGAGACATTCGCCCAGCTTCTCGTTCTAGTCTCTTTTGTTTGAAGAGACGAATTTCTTCAAGAGTTTGATAATGGTTTTGTTGAAAGCTTCCGCCAAACCATTAGCAGCTGGGTAATATGCCGTAGAGGCAATATTGCGTATTCGATTTTTATCGCAAAATCGATGATACACTTGGCTGATGAACTGAGGCCCATTGTCGTGAATTATCCTCCGGGGTACCCCGAAGCGATAAATGACGTGATGCTTGATGAAGCTGATCACATTAGATGCCTTTACCTCAGCGAGAGGGATTGCCTCTGCCCATTTGGAGAAGTAATCCGTGATGGCCAGTATGAACTGGTGACCCCTGGAAGAAGACGGGTGAATAGGACCAATGATATCCGTACCCCATGCTTCGAAAGGCCAAGATGCGACCGTGGGATGTAGATGTTCGGACGGTTGATGTATGAAGTCTGCATGAACCTGACAGGCTCTGCAATGTCTTGCATACCGTATTGCATCTGCGATCATAGTAGGCCAGTAATAGTCCATTCTCCTGATGCGATCCTGTAGCTTAGGACCGGGTTAATGCGCTCCGCACACGCCGTCGTGAGCTTCACGGATAATCTGCTGTGCTTCGTCGTTAGAGAGGCATCTCAATAGTAATCCGTCGTAGGTCCGGCGATATAGGCTTTATGAAGATGCATCGAAGTAGAAGCGTAGTGATCGTCTCTTGACGGATACTGCTTCTTTAGGGTCCTCCGGCAAGATTCCGTATGCCACGAAATCTATGAAGGGACTTGTCCAATCTCTCGTAGGAGGATCGGTGTTGACAGCGTAGCTGCATTCTATGTGACAGCTGTTCTTCACACAGAACAAGTCTCTGTTAAGAAGGATTACCGAATCCTGCCTTCTTACGGGAGTAGCTAAATCTGCCGCTAGACTGGCTAGGGCATCAGCTTCCAGATTCTGAGATCGAGGTACATGCTCTAGGAAGAACTCCTTGAATGTCATGGCTATCTCGACCGTCGCTTGGTGATAGGGGATGAGGTCTGGATTCTGGACTTCATATATTCCCCTGACTTGATTGACGATAAGCAGAGAATCGCCGAAAGCTTCCAGGGACTCTACCCCCAGCTCTTTAGCAACTTGGAGCCCTATTAGTAGAGCGTTGTACTCTGCCACATTGTTGGAGCAGGGCTCGCTAAGAGAATATGCTCGGTAGATGACGAGCTGATCAGGGGCGACCAGGACGACTCCCACTCCCGAAACGATGTTTCCCTTAGGACCGGTTCTGGAGGCGCCATCGAAGAACAGTTGACATGCGTCACCTTTTATTGCGGAATTACATTCTGCAACTTCGTCGGGAATGTCTTCGTATAATTTGGAGGCCTCCGGGATCGGGTGAGCAGCTAGGAAGTCGGCCAGCGCTTGGCCTTTGATGGACTTCTGCGGTACGTATACCATGTCATATGGTGTTAACAGCATCGCCCAAGTTGCGAGTCGGGAATTAAGAACGCTCGGCTTGCTCATCAGTACTCGAAGAGGATTAATCCTGGAGATGATGTGGATAGTCTAGCCGGTGACGTAGTGCCGCGTCTTTTGGATAGCGAACATCAGAGCCAAGCATTCTTTCTACACTGGGTTGTACCGGTGTTCGGCTCCGACCATCATCCTGCTGAGGTAGTAGATAGCCTGTTCATGCCCTACATCATTCTTCTGTGCGAGAAGAGCTCCTAACGAATGATCCATTGCTCGGACGTACAGCAAGAACGATTTTCCCATAACGGGAGGCACCAGAACTGGTGGACTGGTGAGGTAGCGCTTGATATCTCCGAACGCTTGCTGGCAGGTTTCGTCCCATACGAAGGATACACCTTTCTTCATGAGATGAGAGAAGGGCTGACATCTCCCCGAGAGGTTGGATATGAATTGCCGGATGTAAGCCAGACGTCCTTGAAATCCCCTGAGTTCCCTCAGATTACGGGGCGGTCGCATTTCCACGATTGCCTGGACTTTATCTGGGTCCACTTGGATGTCTTTGGTGGTAATGACAAATCCCAAGAAGTTGCCACTAGATACACCCAGAAAGGACTTCGTAGGGTTCATCTTGAGTCGATGTTGGCGCATTAACTCGAATACCGTCCTCAGGTCTTGAATGTGATCACCTTTGAGGCGGCTCTTGACGGCTATGTCGTCCACGTAACATTCTACTATTTTTCGTAAATGCTCGTGGAATATGTTACTCATAGCTCGTTGGTATGTAGCCCCGGCGTTCTTCAATCCGAAGGGCATGACCGTGTAGCAATATACTCCCAATGGTGTCCGGAAGGCGGTGTGCTTCTCGTCTTCAGGATGCATCTTGATCTGATTGTACCCTGAGAACCCGTCCATGAAAGACATGCGTTCAAAGTCGCAGGTGTTGTTGATCATGATGTCCGTGATGGGAAGAAGGAATTCATCCTTGGGGCAGGCCGCATTCAGATCTCGGTAATCGATGCAGATACGTACCTTTCCATTTTTCTTCAGGACTGGGACAACATTGGCGACCCAGTCAGGATGTTGTTCTCCCCGGATGAAACCGCAGGCTATCAACTTCTTGACTTCAGCTTCGATGGCGTCCATCATATCTGGGCGGAACCGGCGTTGGTGCTGCTTTACTGGCTTCGAATCGGTCAATATATTGAGCTTGTGAGTAGCTACTTTCGGGTCCAGGCCTGGCATGTTCTCATAATTCCATGCAAAGAGATGTATTCTTTTATCAGCTGTATAACTTCTTCTTTTTCAGCTGGGGGAAGGTTGTTACTGATAAATATTGGCTTCGGCGAAAGTTTACCCCCAACATCGGTCTGGATAACTTCGTCTTTGGTGGGAGGTTCTCTTTGCTCGAAGCAGAATTCCCACTGTGTATCCATTTACTGAGCCCAAGAGTCATTCTCAAACGGCTCCGAATCTTGCTCATCTGCTCCTGAGGGATCTGTCACCACCATATTTACTGATAGTGTTTGTTCGAGAGCATCAGGTGAGTCGGGGGACGACGAGCCGTTCTGGGAGGAGGAAGAGATATCCTCGTCTGACTTAGAAGTCGCAAGGGCGGTGTCATATCCTAATCCGAAATGGGTCTGTTGATAGCGGGTGTTGCCGCGCGGCGGTGTTCGTCTGCCTCTTCCGTAGTTGAGGCCTGGCTTCCGCTTTAACTCGTAGCCCATGTTTTGCATGATCTTCAGCGCTTGAGGGCTGTATCGGTGAACCTGCATTCTCCTAGTATCGTTGTCGAAAGGATCTTCCTAGGCAGTCGGTTGATTGCGCACGCGGCCGAAGACTATCGAACGCTGGCTGCTGCAGGTAGGTGGGACGATGAAGATAGAATCCTCGTGTGGCCCATATGTCGACGGCATTGGACGATGATGCCACTTCCCAGACATACGGACGGTAGGAGTTTATAGCTTCCAAGAATTTTTGTGCTATTGGTTCTACTTCGTCATGAGGAGTGGATTCCTGTTTCGAAATTTGAGCACCGATGTACCGGAAAAGAGGATGTTTATTATCATCTGGAATCCCGTTCCTGGTTGCGCTTACATCAGTCGGCTGCCTGTTGTGCCGAAGGTTGATGGCCAAGGGTGGAGGCTTCCGGTTCAAAGTGATTTCCAGAGGATCACTCCCTTTTTCTGACTTGGTCTTGTTAAGGTGGATAGCCATAGGCTCTATGGTTCTTGGACGAGTGGTTCGTCCTTTCACTTTGATCGACAGCGGCAGTGTGGTAGAGGGCTCTTCTGGCTCTTGGACGAGTGGTCCGTCTTTGGCCTCGCCTGGCGCTTCTTCCGTGTGGTCTTGGGAGTACAACACGGCATCGGAATAGTAGGATTCTATTCCTTTAAACGGGTTTAGGTCAGCCACCTCCGTTTGTACGGTTCCTTGTGCGTTTATATATTTAAGGCATTAATGTAGGGTTGAAGGAACGATGTTGTGGTCGTGGATCCACGGTCTTCCCAGCAAAATATTGTAGGACACCTCTGAATCGATGACGTAACATGTGGCCACCGATCTAAGGTTGCCGATCTGGATTCTCAAGCGGATCTTCCCCAATGGCTTACTTCTTCCAGCGTTGAAACCCACGATTGTAGTGGTAGTGTAAGCCAGTTCGCTGGTAGGAATTCTTAGCGGCCTGAGCAGACTGTGAGGGATGATGCTGATCGACGACCCCGGATCTATGTGAATCCGGTCGACCTCCATGGAATCGACGTACCTGGTGTAATAGAGGGGCCTGTCATGTCTGTTATGTTTTAACAGCATGTCGTCTTGAGTGAAAGTAATATTTGGGACCACCTCCATCACGCTGTGGCACTGAGGACACGCCACTGGCTCTTCGTCGGGGGACTTGAGCTGGGTCAAGTATACCTCCGCCTGCATCAGTGCTTCACTCAGGGCTAGACGAGTGTCTGGGGAGAGCCTGAGTAGTTCAAAGATGGACAACCTGGCCGGCGTATTGGCTAGTTGGGCCAGGATGTCAAATTCGTACGGCTTCTCTAAACCTTTGCTTGGAATGTTTTTCACAGGTTTATCAAAGCGTACTTCTCTCTGCTTCCCCTTTTCCGCCGGAGTAGGTTTCGCAGGGCTGATGTTTTGCATGGCGGGACCTTGTTCTGAAGGTTTGGCGGCTGGAGCGTCAGCCGGCGCGCCTTCCTGACCTGCTCCATTGTCGTTGAGGTAGGCCTTCCCTGAACGGGTTGCGGCAAATACTTCGTCTTCGTCCGATGCAGAAGAAGTTGCGACCATGTGGCATGGTCTGTATTTGGGGCTCTTTTTGGTCTCTTCCTCGAGCTCTGACACCAAATCTGGATGAACCCACATGATTTTGCCCTACCGGGTGGTCAGGGGTACTAGGTCTTGATTTTGATCTCTAGAGGGAGGGAGATTGACGATGTCCATCGTAGCTCGGGAAATGGGCGTGACACCGTTTATGACCTCTTGGGAAGGCAGATCGCCGAATCATAGAGAGATCATGTTGGCCGTGACCGTCTTCTCGGTGTTGTGCAGAGTGATGGCCTTGGCATCGATCAACCCCTGGATTCTCCTTTTCAGTATGTAACACGTCTTTGTTGGGTGGTGTACGTATCTGTGGAAGATGCAGTATTTGGGGTCGTCAGTACTGCCGGCTTCTTGGGGCCGCCTTAGCTCTAAAAGGGTGATCTTGCCTCTTTTGACAAGACATTCGAATATACTAGGGATATCGTCATCGTCGAAAGAATAGACTTCGACGGGCCTGGAAGTCCCGGGCTTCGTCTGCGTGGTCGCCGCCGTCTTTTGTCTAGACGTATTGACTGTCAGAGCTTCTTTTCCCTTGGAGCTGCGAGGATGGTCGCTGCTGGAAGATGACCTTTTGCCTCTATCGGAGGCGGAGATCATGATGCCATTGTCGCGCACCTTGCGACTGTTGTCTTCGGCGGCCACTGCCGAGACGATGAACGAAGGCCACTCATGGAACTGATATGGTCCTGTAAACACCGAGACTACAGGAAGGAGGTTTTTCCTGCAAATGTCTACTAACGCCGAGTCCAGAACTCTTGGAGGCATTTGTAAGGTGGCCTGACGAAAACGTTCGACGAAGGTGCGAACGTCCTCCTTTTCCCTTTGTTTGACTTCGATGAGAGAGGACATAGACATGTCCATCCCACCCTCGTGGAATCGCGTGAAGAATAAAGCTTTGAAGTCTTCGAAGGAAGTAATGCAATTGTCCGCCAAGCTACGGTACCACTGATAGGCTACTCCTGAGAGGCAGCCTTTGAACACCAGAGTGAGGAGGGTGTCGTTCCCTTGTAGCAACACCGTCATCATACTGAAATAGTTCATGTATTGAATGGGCGATGTTTTTCCTTCGAACAGAGCCATAGTCTGGGGCTTGTACTTCGGAGGAAAAGGGACTTCTTCCCAGATAGCTGGGTAGGGTTGGTTGATTCCCAGTTTTTTGAGCTGATCTTTGTGTTTCAAGGCGTCGAACTGGGCTTTCAATTCCCGTACTGCCTGTATCGGATTTTCGATCGGAAGTGGGGCTACGGAGTGGTACGGAGTTGGTTGTATCGTAACTCCAGCGGGAGGTAAGGCATTCCCTGAGTGAGAAAGCGGAGGAACTGCTGACTCTTGATCTAGCGCAGGCTCTTGGCCCGGGTTGGATGGTGGTAAGTCCACCCCCACACGTATCTGAGTTGACGGGACCGATGCTTGAGCCACGGCAGTGGCGTGCTGAGCTAGCATCATCCGGTGCATGTTCTCCATCGTGGATTGCATTTGTCCCAGAGATGTTTCCAGCATAGTGATGCGTTGTTCCGCGTTTCCTGACGGCGAAGCTTCCTCGCGTTCGTCTTCAATGGCGTAGACTCCCATTTCCCTGGGCGTCCTCGAAGGACAAGTATAGGTCGCTGCAGAAGTCGACTCTATACTCTCAGCATCTGATCTGGGAGATTGGCGACCCCCAGTGTCGGAATTAGATGAGTACGAAGCCGATTGCTGTGACCTTGCACGGGTGTTTTGGAACACCCCAGCATCAGTGTTCCTGAGGAGGTCTTCGAATCTTCTTCGGCTCGGAGGCCCTGCGGGATGAGGTCTTGAGCTCGGCCCTCCTCTAGGTATGTGAGAAGCCATGTTCACGGACGCATACGCGGACTCTTCTTCCGGGAAAGACTGAGAGTAGCTCAATCGGTCGAAAACCGGCCGTTTTGCCTTAGAACAGCAACAGTCAATCACAATTTTATGACTATTACAACATTGCTCGCTAGGGGGCGTAATAGACATGTTGGAAGGTCCCCTCTCCTTACGCTTCTGGATTAAGTATTTGCGCAGGTCAGGGGGAGTAGCAACTTGAGCTTGTTTTACGTCGTTGGACTTTGCCCGGCGTAAATTGGAGATTCGCTCAGAGTGGCGTAAGGATGAAGAGGTCTTCAGTTGGCCGTCGGCTTCCCGCGTAATCCGGAGGGTAGGCAGATTGCTCCTTCGCTGGCGTAACAGCCGAGGAGTCGAGTATTCCGCTGCCTGCTTCCCTTCGCGAAAATCACGGCGTTCATCTGGTTCCTCGTAGAGGTCAGATGTTGTCTGTCCTGGCGCTGAGGCATCACCAAAAGTTTGGTCTGTACCGCGCGTAGCGGGAGACTGGTTCCTACGCGTAGAGCGCAGCGGATACTTCTGGGTTAGCGCTGAGGCTTTGCCCAAAGTTTTGTCTGTACCGCGCGTAGCGGGAGACTGATTTCTGCGCGTAAAGCTCAGTGGGTACTTCTGGGTTAGCGCTGAGGCTTTGCCCGAAGTTTTGTCTGTACCGCACGTAGCGGGAGACTGATTTCTGCGCGTAAAGCGCAGTGGATACTCCTGGGTTAGCGCTGAGGCTTTGTCCGAAGTTTTGTCTGTACTGCGCGTAGCGGGAGACTGAATTTTACGTGCGGGGTACGGAGGGAGCGATGCTACCACCTCATTGGTCGGAGAGATCGGAGAGATCGGAGAGTCCACAGGAACGGCGGAGGATGTCTTGGGCATCCACACTTTGCGCAGCTTCCTGTTGTCTCGGACGGAGAGAGAGTGAGAGCTACCCCCAGTCCGAAGCATATCTTCGTAGGCAGACTGGTCGAATTGGACGACCAGTGTCTTCTTTACGGATCCCACGGATACCGCATCGTGTTGAGCAATTACTTCCTCGTCAGAAGAGAAAGACGTCCCCAGCAGAGTCGGCATCTTGTTTGTGGTATTAAACGAAAGAATGAAAGTATATTTCAATGACAGGATTTATACGAGACCCGTGCCCTTTGGTTTACAAACAAACTTGTACAATTCGATCCTATACGAGGATGCAGGAGTACAATTTATTTAATCTGGGTATAAATTGCTATAGGTGTCTGATCTGCAGTCGATCACTTTAGCCCTTGGACTACACGATATTGAAGAAGTGTCGTGGGAGACGGGTAGCGGCTTCGAAGGCTGCGAAGGAGGGTGGATGCACGGTGCCAGAGCCGTCGACCCCTACTCTTTGCCTGAGCTCCGGACTCTTCTCTCCTTCTCCTTCTCTCTCTCTCTCTCTCTTTCTCTTTTTTTACCAATTCTCCGACCTGGTTCGATCTTCCAAATTGTCGACCTTGTTCCCCATTGATAGGGGTCTCTATTTATAGAGTTTTGGTGACAGTGACCACTCCGTCGGTGTAACAACCGAGGAGTGGACAGTACAGCACCCTTTTACACAACGGTTAAAATAACCAATGCCTGCACATAAATGACCTTTTGAGTGAGCATGTGACACATGTCCAACTAAGGGGACAAAACGCGTATATCTGCTGCGAGGATCACGGCGTAGAAGCCACGTAGGTAGGTATCCCTTGTGTAGAAGAGGTTGGCGTAGAAACCAAATGACTGTCACCCCTGGCGTAGAAGCCAAAATAGGCATAGAAGCCGAACAGACGTAGAAGCCGAATGGGCATAGAAGCGGAACAGGCATAGAAGCCGAACAGGCATAGAAGCCGAATGGTCGTAGAGACTGAGTGGGCGTTTGAAGCCGAATGAGCACAGATCCTGAATGGGCGTAGAAGCCGCTGCGTACCGTGCCAGAGTGTTGATGTGGACGTCTTCGTCGGAATTACGGCTTTCGAAGGTGTAATCAAATCTCTTACAGAGATTTGCCACCATCCTGTGCATTAAATGCGGAGACGTGTTTTGAAGGTCTGCAGCCCTTCTGTGCATCCATCGCAAAGACGTGTCTTGAGGAAAACTGTCACCGCTCTGTGCAATTTGACGTAGAGACGTGCCTCGAGCCCTGTACGAAGTGCAGCTTTTAACGTGGCAGGCGATTTGTCTACTGCGGAGCGTAAAATAGCTCATGTTTGCCTGTGTAAAATAAGGTGGCGTATTCCCTTGTACGCGAAAGAGCGGTTTACGCTGGGGGGACTTTGGTAACCGATGGTTTGGTGATATTTTAACCAAATCCTCTGCATTAAATGTCGAGATCCGCCATCATACTGTGGGCGCGTCCCGAGGGGTCTGCCATCGTTTCCAGCCGTCGTCTGGGTAGCCGTGCAGCACTTTTTGTCAGGAGTCAGAGGCCAGGCTCACTGCGTGACTTGACAGGTTCATTTCGGGGAAAACGAAGCATTTCTCGTACGCATTAACGCTGCTTTGAGAGCGGCTGAGTTTTACGCCATGGAGGCGATGAAGAACTCTGTCTTACGCTGGAGCAGCCTGGACGTACTGCACTTACGCGGATGGTCCTTTGAGCTTACACTTCATGCTGTGTTTTAGCAGAAAAAGCTCTGTTGCACGCTTGATGGCTCTGAAGGCCTTTGTTTACGCTGCTCTGCATCAAGAGGCTGCGTAGATCCTCCCAGCGTATTTTTCATGCTTCTACAACCGTGTTCAGCGGGTACTCTATCACGTGTATTTCATCATGTGCTTCGGGTATTGATTCTTATGTGCTATCATGTGCTTCGTGTGCTCTCGCCTTTATGTGTGCGAGTTATTTATCATGTACGTAACATGTTGTGATTGGATCCAAGAGTATTAGTGGGGGAGGGGAGTAGGAGTTGGTTATGTGATCAAAGCCAAACAGTATTCATGTGTATGTCGGTTATGCAACTCATGTATAACGGAGTTATCATAGATTATTCATGTGCAACCTAAGCCGATCACATAACGAACTTGTGCTCAAGGCACTTAGCTAGTATTCCTGTTTTCTCACATGCAGTTACTTCTCTACTACTTGTATTGTTCTCCAGTTTTATATTGCAGCTACTTTATCTGCTCCACCATGTATTTATTTTCCTGTGCATCTTGTATACTTTTCTATTGCTAGTCATATACACCTTACCATGTATTTGGAGTTGCTTTCAGAGTTATGTACTTCGCTCCAGTCCTGACTGGGCATATTTTTTCCAGAGGATCCTGTGGATTTTTGCCCGACATTCTACGGGCCGGGCGTCGAGGAGTGTTGTGACTCAGAGATTGAGGAGCCCGTCGAGGAGACGCTGTTAGCACCCTAGTTAGCTAGGTTGGTTTTCCTGGGTTGTTTCCAGTTGCTATTCTGGATGACTGTATTTATTATTTTGTGGCTTCTGTGATGTTGTAGACTTTAGACTTGAACTGTATATTGGATATTGTACTTGCTCTTTGGTTCTTGTTTTTTTGTGATATCATATCGTGCTTTTACTCTTCCCCTAGTTATTGTGATTGAGTTATATATATTGCATGGTTGCCCTCCTTTTGGAGAGATTATATTGACTAATCATTGTGAGATATAGATATTGTGACCTAGAACGAACCTTTACAGCGTTCTACCGTCGATTCTACGGCGTAGGCTGGACATACCCATGACTCATATCCAATTTTTCGGGTGTGGGTCGTGACACGCTACCAGGTAACCCTCCCTTAACTTCACTAACTGCTCGAGCAAGTGCTCAAGGAAGTAACTAAAACATATACACACGTCTTCCTACAATAACACCACTCCCCCATACACAGACACTTACATACACTGTCAGCCAACTCCCTTCATTAACAACACATGCACTCACACAACTGAACTACAAACACACACACACACACTCATATATATATATATATATATATATATATATATATATATATATATATATATATATAACCAATATCTATATCTAACATAATAATTTGCTTGGGCTGACACCCCATATGCACCAATACCCATTTCATCAAATACCTTAAGCGTATCAATAGGATACTCATGATACGTATAAATCCTAAGTGTCAAAACTCATAATTCTCTATGATGATCATACACACATATCAATTATATATAATAATATCTATTAGAACTAGTTACAAAAAAAATTAAAGAGAATTGCATAAAATATCCAAACTGAGCTCCGTATCACACGGTATCGCACTATATCGCAATACTGCCTACTCGTGTCCAATTGTGGACATGTAGCTAGTCTCCCAACCCCAATATAAGTCCAAATAGACTAAATTAGTCTCATGACACACACTTGATGTGTCAATCTCGTACTTCCCCAAAAATGGACACAAATCATCATGTAGAAATCATATACATATCCAAATAGCCTATAACTTCTTTCTATAGGTAGCCCTATGCTATGGAAGGGTTCCTAATGGTCAAATGCAAGATTTAGAACCTACAATGAAGGTGAATTTAGAATTATACCTATTGGAAGATGGATTTCAAATGAATTATTACCACGAACATGATCCAGACATAATCTCCTTGCCAAATTTCCTTCTCCTAGTGCTTCTTACAACTCCAAGCTTCAATGATCCTTAAGTGATGATAATGAGAGAGAATGATAGAGGGATAAAGTGAATTAGAGATCTAGGAATTTGGGTATCTAGAAATAAGTGCAAATGAAGAAGAGAGAGAGAGAGAGAGAGAGAGAGAGCCTCTCTATAGTGGTCGGCCCCTTCCCCCTTCTTCCAGTCACAAGTAAAAGTCTATGTTACCCCTACATGATGAATCATGGAAAGTAATTAAGGAAGGACTATTTTGGGAATTTTATACACTAATATAAATTAATCTAATCCTCATAATTAATTAGAGGGAATGGTCTAGTGGGCTTAGTCCATGTTGGGCTCACTATTTGTCATGACAAGTCTTATTAGGTTCACTAGTGTCAAGTCTAAATAATATGCTAGCCCACTAACTATAAATAATATAAGGAACCAAATAGTTATATAGCACACTAAGTAATATTTAAATCACTAAAATAAAATAACTATGTTAATTTACTAAACTACCCCCTATTTGGAAAAGTAAGGGTGACAATCCTACCCACCTTAGAAAAAATTTGTCCTCAAAATTTAAGAAAAAACTAACGACAAAAAACAATCACAATAAGCAAGAATAATACCTCCCGGCTCAAACATATAAGGATATCACTCGCGTATCTCGGTCTCCCGCTCCCAGGTAGACTCCCCTGGAAAGTGATGCCTCCACACAATGCGTACCAAAGGAATCGTCTGGTACCGCAACACCTTCTCCCTGCGATCTAGAATCTCCACCGATTGCTCTGGGTAGTTAAGAGTCGAACCCACCTCGATCTTCGAGTGATCAATACATGGCTAGGATCTGCTACATACCATCTCAACTGCGACACATGGAACACGTTGTGCACTTCCTCTAGTACAGGCGACAAGTCTAGACTGTAGGCCACTGCACTGACCCTCTCAAGAATACCGAAGGTTCCGATGTACCATGACTAAACTTTCCACCTCCAACAAAGCGAATCATGCCCCGAGTCGAAGAAATCCTCAAGAACACCAGATCGCCCATCTAGCATAAAATACAGCCTTAGCACTCTACTTAAAACAAGCAATCACAAGCAATCCAAAATAAAACCTATACCTCAAACTCCAAAGGTCTCCGGTGGCTATCTGCCCAATGCCGCTGTTTGTCCTGCGCCACCCGAAGTCTATCTCTGATAAGCTTTACCTTCTCATTTGCATCCACGAGCATCTCCAGCCCCAATAAGGCTATCTCACCAACAATATCCTATGACAACGGAGTATGATATCTCCATCCATACAATGCCTCAAATGGTGACATCTCAATACTGGCCTGGTAGCTGTGGTTATAAGCAAACTCTACTAAGTGAAGGTGATCCTCCTAAGAGCCTCTGAAAAACAAAACACAGGTGCGTAGCATATCCTCGAGAGTCTGGATAGTCCTCTCACACTGTCTGTCTATCTGAGGGTGATTTGTGATACTAAACTTGAGCTGGGTGCCTAAGCTAGCCTGCAAACTCCTCCAGAAGTGGGATATAAAATTACTATCCCGACATGAGACTATGCTCACAGGAACTCCATATATTTTGACTATTTATTGCACATATATCTTTGCGAGCTTCTACGTAGACGTACCCACTTTAAATGGCAAGAAGTGGGCTGATTTGGTTAACCAGTCAACGATGACCCAAATCGCGTCTTTACCTCCTGGAGAACGCAGAAGCCCTAAAAAAATCTATCGTCACATGATCTCACTTCTACTCTGAAATGGGTAATGGCTGAAGTAACCCACCTGGCCTCTGCCTCTTCGTCTTTACTTGTTGGCATACCAAGCATCTGGATACTAAGCTTACTACCTCCCGCTTCATACCATACCACCAAACATGCTCTTTTATGTCTCTACATCTTGTTGGCACCTGGATGCATAGAGTAATGAGATCGATGGGCCACTTGAAGAATTTTTTCGTGCAATGATCTACTCGGCACACACAATCTGGTACCGTGCAACAATGATCCATCCTCTGTAATACTGAAGTCCTCTGCCAATCTCATTCAAACCTGCTCTCTGATGCTCCTCAGAGACTCATCCTCGAACTGTGCGGCTCTGATCCGATCTATTAACTCTGGTTGTACCTGAAGTCCCCACATCTATGCTGTGACTCCAGGAACTAGCACCTTAATACCCAAGCTATCAAGATCGACAAATAAATGTCTGTCCCTCGTCAAGTACATAGCCACTTGATACCAGCTCAAGGAATCAGCGACCATGTTAGCCTTCCCTGTATGGTACTACAAAGAGATGTCGAAGTCCTTCATCAACTCCAACCATCGTCGTTGTCTCATATTGAGCTTTTTCTGTGTAAACATATACTTCAAGCTCTTGTGGTCTGTAAAGATCTCTACACGCTCTACATATAAGTAGTGTTTCCACAGCTTTAGAGCAAAGATGACTGTTGCCAACTCTAAGTCAAGGGTAAGGTAATTTTTCCCATGAGGGCGTAATTGCCTGGAAGCATAGGCAATCACCTTCCTGTTCTGCTGCAACACACAACCCATACTCTTACCCGAAGCATCACTGTATATAAAAAGTCCTTCTGTCCCCGATAGCAATGTCAACACTGGAGCTGTAGTCAAACTCTTCTTCAGCTCTTCTATGGCGTCTTAACACTCCTTAGTCTAAATGAACTTCACATCCTTTCGGGTCAGCCTAGTCATCGGCTCTGGAATCCTGGAGAAGTCCTGAATAAATCTCCGATAATATCCTTCCAATCCAAGAAAGCTCCTGATCTCTGCCACTGAACTCAGGGTAGACTATGACTCAACAGCTAAAATCTTCTTTGGATCCACTGAGATCTCATCTCTTGTAATCACATGCCCAAGGAATTCAACATTATCATGGAAGAAGTCACACTTCGAAAGCTTGCCAAACAACTTCTCCTTCCTGAGGGGCTCTAGAACTATCCTCAGGTGCTTCCCATGCTCCTCCGTGGTCTTCGAAAATATCAATATATCATCAATGAATACCATAACAAACTAATCCAGGTACTGATGAAATACCTTATTCATTAGGTTCATGAACATCGCTGGGGCATTGGTCAACCCAAACGGCATCACCAAGAACTCAAAATTTCCATACCGAGTCCGAAAAACTGTCTTCAGAATGTCTTCCTTCTTCACTTTCACCTGGTGGTACCCCAACCTCAAGTCTATCTTGGAGAATATCTTCGCTCCGCTCAACTAATCGAACAGATCATCAATTTACGACAACGGGTATTTGTTCTTGATAGTGAGGTTGTTAAGAACCATATAGCCGATACACATGTGTACCGACCCATCCTTCTTTGGTACAAATAATACCAAAGCACCCTACGGTGATGAAGTGGAGCAGATGAAGCCCTTGTCCAGCAACTCATCCACCTGCTTCTTCAACTCTACCAGTTCGTTGTTGTTCACCCTATAGAGGTGCTGTGATATTGGCTCCGCACCTGGCACCAAGTCCATATAGAACCCTACATCTCTATCTGGTGGCAACCCCGACAAATCCTCTGGAAAGACGTCCATAAACTCTGTAATCAACGGATGTTGCGAATCTTGGTCTCTGAAACAAAACTTCCACCATAGCTCCACAGAAGTCTCCCTCGCTCTGCTCCATTATTCCTCTAATGAACTTAAACTCTGAATCTCTTGGCGTCTGAAACAAAACTTTGCCACCACAACAATCGATATTAATATGGTGTCTACTCAACCAATCCATCCCGAGTACTATGCCGTAGCTCGAAAGTGGCATTACGAGTAGACACGCACTCAACTCTCGGCCTCCCAAAAAAACTCTCTGATCCTTGAAAATATCACTGACCAGGATAACGCCACCCTCGGTCGTGTCACGCCCTAGTCCCAAAATACGTAGAACCACGAATACGTAAGCATGCCAGCCGTATGTATATGACAACTCCAATTTGTTGGAAAATTATAACACATACGTTCGCTATAATATATATATTTAATTCACAAGTGGTAAAAATATTATCAACACAAGTCACAGGCAACTATATCTCATCCACAGACATGAGTAAAGAAATATCAAGATAAATAACTAAGAGTCTCAATATGAAGAATCAAAGAAATATAGTCGAGTGGAGACAAGTCCACTACCAATAAACTATAGCAAAATTAAAATGATAGAGGATATCAAAACCTAATTATGAAATAATATCAGATAAAAGAAACTACAACTAAGATATCCATCAGCAATAAAGTAATCACTGGTACTCCGAAGGTAAGACCTCCTCAACAGTGAATGATGTGTCAAGCCCGGGTCTGTACTCCTACGGATACTCCTCTATACCTGGAAACAGACCAATCCTCAGAGGAAAATAATAAGATACATAGATGCATGTCAATAAAGTACTGAAAATAAACATCCAAAGGGTCGCCTAACCGTCTATATGAATGCACTTTTGAGAACAACTTTCCAACACGTGGGCTATCTGGTTAAAAATGGGATTGACATAAATCTCTCGGAGAATCTAGGGACAAAAAATTATAACCTCTCTTGGACGTCAGAGACCGCCTGTAAATAAAATAAGGGTCATCTGACCATGGATCTCCGGTAGACGTACGGGTTACAAAGAGAAAGTGTAAAGGAGCCCAAACATCTTACTTATTGTTCTCCCTACCCCATGCTCTATTCATGTCACATCCTTTACATGATGATACCTCTGATAACTGCTAAGTCTTCTAGCATACAAATATATTAGCAGTTATTCCCTATCACACGTACCATACGTACAGGTGGTGAATCCATCACGCAAGTCCGTGTCCTACTTGAGACTCACACTCATGTAACAGATATTTCATGGCCAATGAAACATAAGATCCTCAAAATCATGGGATGGTCTCTTAACTCTAGGTCAATATGCATAATATAAATAAAGACAAAAGATGATGCAACCATCGTTGCACCTAAGTTATTCTCGGACGCGCAGTTTTATATAAAAAAATAAAAGGAAATAAATAACAAAAAATGGACATGCAATAAAAGAATGTAACTTAACAGTACTATGACAAGATATACTTGCTTGGCAAGCAATCTGTGTAATATAAGCGTCCAAACGTCAAGCACAAGGAACCAGTAAGTATGGGCTGTGAAGGAACATCTCCAGATGCTAAAATAAATATCACCAACATCTCCGGAATTAGCATGATAGTAAAAAAACTCTACCCTCTCGTCCAATTTGGACACAGGGGCAAAACGATAAGTCTGGCTCAAAGTGGGTCCACATGTGGGCCACTTTGTACCGAAAAATATGCCAGGAGTAAAGGCCTCTAAATAGAATAAATTATAGGTCAAAAAAATTCTTAAATGGCGATACGAACTCAACGGTATATCCAGATTTGGATTCCAGTAAGCCGGTCACAAAATCGCTCTTCAAGTCAAACCGTGGCACCCGCGAATAGGCGGTTTAGTCAAATGTCTCAGAATTGTGCGAAACTTGGATCACAAGACCAGCGTGATACCACAGATCCGTTGGCATAAGTTTTGTGTCGATCCGACGAGCGCACACAAATTAATAGGGTAATTTAGAAAATACTGATACGGGAGAACTTTTACGGACACGGGTTGATTCCGACGCGCTAATACGTCCAAATCAACTTTCGTGAAAGTTCGTACGTCTGGCTATACCATACGTCCCTTTTGGTACAATTGGTATGAGACATGGTGGTCCCGTTTGGTGGGACGCACTCTGTATCACAAGTTTTTAGTGTTTTAAAAATAAGTTTTTGGTTATTTTGGAAGTAGAATAATTTAATCTATATTGCAAACTAGTAAAAACTAAAGAACAAAATTAATCTTGGTCATATTTTGAAGAAGTCATTTTAATTAGATTTTGAAAATAGTTAACGAGTTGGTAGAAAAGTGGACATGAACAGGGGTGGTTGGATTGATTTCTGAACTATTTTTTAACAGTTTTTCGGCCAACTTTCGGTCGATTTTTCGATCAATCCGGGACTCCAAATTTTGTTCCACTTGAAGAGATTCCTAGGGGAACAGGCTGTGAGCGTGTACGGACAAACCGTTCAAGAAAAGAATAAAGATAAGGGAGTTATCGTACCTGCAACATGGGGGTTTAGGGAAATTGCTGCTATCGCGGAAGCCTGTGGGGGTTCGGACAGCCGGGTTTGGACGGCTCGGGCGGTGCTCCGGCGAAGGGCTGGAGAACGGTAAGATGCCGTGGGTCTGAGAGAGAGGAGGGAAGGTGGTTTTGAGATTAAGGTTAGGGTTATGCTAGATATATATAGGGAGAGATGGGGAGAGAGTGGAGGTCGGGTCGGTCCGTACGGGGTGAGCGGGTGTGGGTCTGGGGAGCAGCCTGGGTACGTTAGGGAATTGGGTTAGTGATAGTATTAGGATTATTGATTAGGGTTAGATTACGGTTTTATCTATTTATATATACAAGTAAATGTATATATGCCTTCATATATTCATAAAAAAAATCCTAAAAATATAAAAAAATAAGAAGACATATATATTGCATAATATGAGTAAGTATTCTATAAATTGGAATATGCAAGATAATAGATTTTTTTAATCAGAAAATATACCTACTAACTAATAAAAAAATAAAACGTTGCTAAGTAATAATAAACATAGATAATACCATTATGTATATAAAAATCTCTATAACTTAAATTTGAATTTTTATAACTAGGTGAACATTTAAAAATATCAAAATATTAAGTATGTATTTAAAAATAAGTCTAGAAACACTTGTAACATTTTATTTAAATAATTCAAACCCATAAATTATTTTTGTGAATTATTTATAACTACTAGATAAAAATAAATATTTATACGAGTTATTTCATCAAATAATTATATTTCTTATGTAGCTAAATAGATAGCCAGAAGAAAATATCCAATGACTAAAAAAATAAATATACAATTATAAATTAAAATTTAGGAGGTTATATTCTACCCAACTTATAAGAATTTCGTACTCGAAATTTAAAATAACGCACGATCGATGAATACGCGAAGGCAATATTATAGAAATGAGTCAAGTAAGAAGTATTGTACCGCAAACTCAGAAGGGGAAGATATAACTCATGTATTAAATTCTAAGGGCCAATCTGGTCTGTTTTAAGTAAGGTAATATGACACGAATAAGTTTAGTAAAAAAAGAACTTGCATAAGGAATCGAGGATATGAAGGACACGATAGGGGAGATGAGTAATCCAAGAGAATGAAGTATTGATAGGACAAAGTGTAAACGGTCACTACTTGGATACATGGTCGATCTTGAGATCTCCATGATCTAATAATCTAAAATGATGCCCCTTTATTCTATAAATTCTCTATAGCCACTATGCCTACATTTGTACTCGTTGAAGTCGTCAAATTTTAAATCCTTAAAATTCTTATGTGGGTCAAGTCAATCGTAATCTCTCAAAATCTTATAACATATCTAAATCTAAATCAAATTCATCACATTCTTCTCAAAATTGATATTTAAATTTAATTTCAATATATAAAAATCTCTTCTCAAATTAAATAATCATACTATAAATTTAAGTAAAATCTTTATAATATCCCCAAAATTTAAATAGCGCGCATCAAATTTCCAAATAAAGATCCAAGCCATCATAATCTCATCTAGAATTTAAATAACCAAAAATTTATTCCATCCAATCTTATTCCGAGTTTCAAATTTAAGGAGTTCGTAGTCATCAAATCTTAAATTTGATCTCCATCCTCAAAATTCCATTTGGGTGATTCAATATTCAAAATTTAACATTTAAATTTAAATCCTCAAATTATAAAATTTTAAATCTATTCTACCAATGTTCAATATTAAAATTCTATATTTATCCTCAAAATTTAAATTGATGATTCAACCTTCAATATTTAAATTTTAAATCATGTGCTCAAATTATAAATATCTGGTCCAATATATCAAAGTTTTCAATTTATTCCATAAGGTATTCTTCTCTTTAAAGTTAAACCCTTATCATCATAATCATTCTTCTAAAAATTCTTGCAATTAAAATGACTTAATTTTCTCGATCTTATCTTACTTGATAACCTTCGTTACCACCGTCTAAGATTTTCACCTTCTTATAAAATTTTAGCTCAAGTTGACAATGCAACTTCTACCCAACTTAGAATTTATCGATCTATCACACAAGACTATACTTTTAAGAAAAACATTCCTCAAATTATTTAATTGTGTTATTCAATCCTCAAAAATTTTAACACAAAATATATCATATGTGATATGCCCTTAATTACAAAAGATAGTCAAAATATAATGTGATTGGCCTATGGGATATATCTAGTACTATCCGTGTATCAAACTTATATCAAGCACGAGCGTTCGTCTTTCCGAAATAGGGGAAGACGAAAAACAACAAAAAAGAATTCAAGGAGGAGGTGATAGAATACAAATACGAAGTTCAAGACAATTAAAGAATTCAAAAGAAAGTTGTCAAGGCAGTTATGGATTGAAACTTATTTGGTCTGTTCCTAATCACTTGTTTTCATCAGTAAAGTTTTGTAACATATATGATTTTCTCGGATCTGACTAAAAGGGCAAGTATATTCGTCTACTAGTCAACTATGTCTTAATTCACGTATAATAGTCATACGAAAGGCGAACCAAGTGCACTAAAGTTGATCAGACCATAATACACCGATTCTAATTAGACAAATGTATCAGTGTGTGCACCCAATAATACATATATCATGATCAAGCTCGATAGAAGAATAAGCTTGCAAAACTAGGCTATAATAGCAGCATAAGTCAATTTAGTCCAAAATATAAGCATGCGGGATTATGATGAAGCAAGGTACAAAATAATTTAAATTCATCAAGAATCTAAGACCCGCTCGGTGTTGTGCCTCTACAGTTGCCATACTAACTTCCTATCTAAGTCTCTAGTTGACCAAATGGGGGTATGGGCCTTTAAAGTTCTATAGTTTAGATAAACACTATCTTCTTATGCTAGCATATATTCAGGTATCATTCTATTACACTTTATTAATGGGTCAAAAGGACTATGTGATACTAGGTTGTAAGATATGCTACCCAACTTACAAGGATTAACTAATACTGTAACTTAAGAATGGAGAAGTTAGTGGCTCTCAAATGAGAGAGGATATAACTTATATTGGGATATTGATACAAATTATGTGATTTGAAACCAGAGGATAATCATAAAATCATAATTTAAATGAACAACTCAAACTATCAAGTTCTAACTACTAAGTACAGAATTTCAAAATTCAAGATTAACAACTATAGTCCTAGCAAACTATATAATCTAACATAAAAGGAATCATTTTATCTACAATCAGAAGGGTTAGGTGGGACGAATTGAAAGATGAAGGAAGATGTTTAGTCATCGCACAAAAAGTGAGTGTTAAGGTTTCGGAGAAACAATATATGAAAGTAAATAGAGAGACACTTGATAATATCATGGTTTTCTAAGGAAAAGTAGTATGCTAGTCTCTATGTTCGAAGTATGATCAAGGAAAATATTATAATCATTCAATAGATATTAATTGGGTAAAGAGCTATGACAATTAATCTATAATGAAGGGAGGGATTAACTCAATAGGAAAAAGTATATAGATAGTTGGATGAGATGGCAGGGTCGGTGACTCATGGAGAATCAAGTATGACTCAACGATGATCATAGATTCTAGGAGATCTACTAAGCTGAAGGTAGGGTACCCTTGCTCTTAGTAAGGTATTGGTTTATTCTTCTTGGTTTCTTAAGGTACTGCTCTGCTAATATCAAGACAAAAATCTAAATTTATAGTCCTCTTATATTATCTCACTATGAAAGTTAAGTTTAGTCATAATATTCAACTTTGGATTTCTATTTGTTCCTCAATACTAGGGTCAAACAATATGATCAAATTTTTAACTTACCCTAGTAGTGTCTATGCTACTCTCAAGTCATTCCTAAATATATCGAGGGATAATGGTCAATCAATTTATAGGTATTGGATGTTAGGGTTCATTAGGTATGCTAAACTTTGGGAGCTGCCAATATTCTAATTTGCTTTTCTTAGTAGGCATGCTATCATAATTATCTTCTAACAAGGATTACTATATTCTAACAGAAGGCTATACTCAAGAAACTATTAAGAGAGTACATTAAATAGGAAGAGGTAAGGAAACAAGGAAACCTATGTCAAGAGAATTAAGCGAGTACAATTTTGAAGGTCAAGGAAGGTAGGTGAGTTCAAAGAATTTGGAACAAAATGAATGAGAAAAGTATGTGGATGAGACCTATACTTTAATTCTATTTGCAGGCTTGCTCGGTACAGTAACATACCTAACTCAATATACTCTCGACCTGCATGGGCCACCCAAAAAATATGTCATGTCCCAGTCCCAAAATACGTAGGACCAGGAATACATGAGCATGTCAGCCATATGTATATGACAACTCTAATGTGTTAGAAAATTATAACACATACGTATGCTATAATATGAATATTTAATTCATAAGTGGTAAACATATTATCAACACAAGTCACAGGCAACTATATCTCATCCACAGACATGAGTAAAAAAATATTAAGATAAATAACTAAGAGTCTCAATATGAAGTATAAAAAAAATATAGTCGGGTGGAGACAAATCCACTGCTAATCGACTATAACAGAATTAAAATGATAGAGGAGATCAAAACCCCAATATAAAATAATGTCAGATAAAAGAAACTACAACTAAGATATCCATCCGCAATGAAGTCATCACGGGTACTCCGAAGGTAAGACCTCATCAACAGTGAATGATGCATCAGGCCCGGGTCCATACTCCTGCAGATACTCCTCTATACCTGGAAAATGACCAGTACTCAGAGGGACGTAACAAAATACATAAAAGCATGCCAATAAAGTATTAAAAATAAATATCCAAAGGGTCGCCTAACCGTCTATGCGAATGCACTTTTGAGAATAATTTTTCAACACGTGGGCTATCTGGCTAAAAATGGGATTGTCGTGACTCTCTCGAATCAGGGGACCAAAAAAATGTAACGTCTCTCGGACGTCAGAGGCCTCCTGTAATATAAGGGTCATTTGACCACGCATCTCCAACGGAGCGTACGGGTTACAAAATAGAAAGTGTAAAGGATCCCAAACGTCTTACTTGTTATTCTTCCTACCCTATGCTCTATTCGTGTCACATCCATGACACGATGATACCTCTAATAATTGCTAAGTCTCCTTGCATACAAATTTATTAGCAATTATTCCCTATCGCACGTCCCATACATACAGGTGGCCAACCCATCACGCAAGTTTGTGTCCTACATGAGACTCACACTCGTATAACAGATGTGTCACGGCTAATAAAATATAAGCTGCCTCAAAATCATTGGGTGGTCTCTTAACTCTAGGTCAATATGCATAATATAAATAAAGACAAAAGACGACGCAACCGTCGTTGCACCCAAGTTATTCTCGGACGCACAGTTTTATATAGCAAAATAAGTAGACATAAATAACAGAAAATGAACATGTAATAAAGGAATGTAACTAAACAGTACTATGGCAAGGTATACTTGTCTGGCAAGCAATCTGTGTAATATAAGCGTCCATACGTCAAGCACAAGGAACGGGTAAGTAGGGGCTCTGAAGGAACATCGCTGGATGCTAAAAAAAATATCACCAACATCTCCGGAATTAGCATGATAGTCATAAAACTCTATCCTTTCATCAATTTGGAGACAGGAACAAAATGGTAATTTTAGGTCAAAGTGGGTCCACATGTGGGTCACTTTGCACCAAAAAATATGTCAGGGGTAAAGTTTTCTTAATGGTATAAATTATAGGTCAAACTAATCATAAACGATGATACGAACTCAATGGTATATCTAGTTTTGGATTCCGGTGAGTCGATCACAAAATTGTCCTTCAAGTCAAACCGTGGGGCCCGCGAATAGGCGGTTTAGTCAAATGTCCCAAAATTGCACGAAACTTGGGCGATAGGACCAACGTGATACCATGGATCTATTGGCGCAAGTTTTATGTCGATCCGACAAGCAAACACAAACTAATAGGGTAATTTACAAAACACTGATACGGGAGAACTTTTTCGGACACAGGGTGATTCCGACGCGCACACACATTCAAATCAACTTCCGCGAAAGCACGCACATCCGGATATACCATACTCCCTTTTTGGTGCAATTGGTATGCGACGTGGTGGTCCAGTTTGACGGGACACACTCCGTATCACAAGTTTTTATTGTTTTGAAAATAAGTTTTTGGTCGTTTTGGAAGTAGAATAATTTAATCCATATTACAAACTAACAAAACCTAAAAGAACAGAATTAATCTTGGTTATATTGTGAAAAAAAAATTTCAATTAGATTTTGAAAATAGTTAATGAGTTGGTAGAAAATTGGACATGAACAGGGGTGTTTGGATTGATTTTTGAACTATTTTTGAACAGTTTTTAGGCCAACTTTCGGTCGATTTTTCGATCAATCCGGGGCTCCATAATTCGTTCCACTTAAAGGGATTATTAGGGGGTCAGGTTGTGAGCATGTATGGACAAACCGTTCGAGAAAAAGAATCAAAGATGAGGGAGTTATCGTACCTGCAACATGGGGGTTTGGAAGGGAACTGCTGATGTTGCGAACGCATGTGGGGGGTCGGATTACCGGGTTTGGGCGGCTCTGGCGGTGCTCCGGCAACGGGCAGGGGAATGGTAGGCCATTACGGGTCTGATAGAGGGTGAGGGAATGTAGTTTATAGATTAGGATTAGGGTTATTCTAGATATATATAGCGAGAAATGGGGAGAGAGAGGAGGTCGGGTCGGTCCACGCGGGGGTGAGCCGGCTTGGGTCTGGGGAGCAGCCTGGGTAGGTTAGGGAATTGGGTTAGGGATAGTATTAGGATTAGTGATTAGGGTTAGATTAGGGTTTTATCTATTTATATATACAAGTAAATATGTATGACTTCATATATTCATAAAAAAATCCTAAAAATATAAAAAAATCAGAAGACATATATAGTACATATTATTGGTAAGTATTCTATAAATTGGAACATGCAAGATAATATATTTTTTAATCAAAAAATATAATTAATAATTAATAAAAAATATGAAACGTTGCTAAACAATAATAAAAATAGATAATACCATTATGTATATAAAAATCTCTATAACTTAAAGTTGAATTTTTATAACTAGGTGAACATTCGAAAACATCAAAATATTAAGTATGTATTTAAAAATAAGTCTAGAAACACTTGTACCATTTTACTTAAATAATTCAAACCCAAATTTTTTTTTTTGTGAATTATTTATAACTACTAGATAAAAATAAATATTTATACGAGTTATTTAATCAAAGAATAATATTTCCTATTTAGCTAAGTAGATAGCCAAAAGAAAATATCCAATGATTAAAAAAATAAATATACAATTATAAATTAAATTGGGGGGGGGGGGGTTACAGGTCGCGATCTTGCAAGTCATCGTCAATGGTTCAGCCTCAAGATGATGCTTCAAAGCAAAAGATACAGAAATGAAACTATGTGAATAATCGAAATCAAATAAAACATGAACCGGAAAAGAATCAAGATAAACTGAACCTGATATGACATCTTGTACTGGCTTCTCCTCCTCAACTGTAATAGAGAAAGATTGCCCTTGTTATGCACCTCTCTGCTACTGTTGGTGTTGTGCGAACCTCTGTTGCTGGGTCGGCAATGGATGTCCTATATGTTGTCTCGCTGGTGGTCTTGGGGTGCTCTCTGTGCCTGGGCCCCGCCCTGAGCTGGACGAGCATGAGCCCTAGGACAAGCCCTCAACTGATGATCTACTGATCTACAGAAAACAAACTGGCCCAATCTTATCCTGCACGCATCCCATCCATGTCCCGTCTTCTTGCAGAATGGGCAAGGAAAAGTAGGCTGAGCTGGCCTCTGAATCTGGTATTCCTGTTGTACTGGCGCTCTAGGTTGTACGACGAACTGTTGCCTCGGCTGCTGGAAATATCTCGGATGCTGCTGTTGAAAGTGAGGCCATATTGCTGGGACCGCACTACTGCTAGCTTCTGAAGGATCCCTCATCCTCTTGGAGCCAAGCTCCAAATTAACCTCCACATGTTGTGCCTGCGCCCGTATCGTCTCAAATGTAGTGGTATGATGTCCCCTAAAATGGGATTTGATCTTCCCGTTCAGACCCTTCCTGAACTTTTAGGCCTTCCCCGAGGTATTCTGTCCCTCAACAAAGTGACCCAATCTATAGTACTCTATTGCGTACTTGTCCACTGTCATGCTGCCTTGGACGAGGTACTGAAATTGGCTCTCTAGAGAAGTCAGAGCCACGTCTGGAAAGAACTTCTCCTTGAAAAGTTTCTTAAAAGCTTCCTAAGTAAGTCCATGTGCTGAGATCCTCGGGGCTGTCCTGAACCATGCCAAAGCAATGTCATAGATCATGCTCCCTGCTGCCTCCACCTGTTGTCTCTCTGGAATTTGCACCAGCCGCAGGTTCCTCTCAATGTCTTCGATCCAGTCATCCGCATACAAAATTCCATCAGTGCCCTTAAAGTCCTTAGGACCCATCCTCTTAAAGTCAATGATAGTCCCCGGCCTCAACTTCTGCGGGACGGGCTGAGGTGGAGCTACTTGTGGCTGGACCAAGGCAACTATGTCAACTGCGACGAGTACATGCTGGTGGACATTCTCAATGCCCTGTCTCATGACCTTAGACTGACGTTGCTGGGCCTCCACCTGGGCCCTCTGTGCATCCATCATCTACTGAAAGAGTACAAATACCTATGTCAGACCAACTGCTGGTGGTGGTGGTAGCTCCTCTAAAGTTGTAGGCACCGTCCAATGTGAAGCTTTGGGCACCGTTCTATGGACTGGAGGTGGAGCACCCCCGAAAGTTACTATAGAAATGCCCACCTGGACCGGTGAAGCGACCCTCTAAGCTGGAGCTGATAGAGCAGTGTCTGCTGGTGCTCTCTTCTGAGGCGATGAAATGACCGACCTCGCTGACACAATGCCTGAGCGCTGGGATCACATCTTTGGCGGCATCCTGAAGATAGAATAAACAAAGGAATCAATATTGAGTAAGATACGATATCATTAAAGAAGGACAAAATTATTCAAGTAAAGTAAGCATTCAAATTGATAAGGATAGCAAACAGATATTTTGAAAATGTTTCCTAGTTGTGATTGAGTATACTCTCAGGCTATATCTTATATCCTAAAGCAGGCTCGTAGCAGTACTCTCAACTACTACAAAATAGCACCACTTGCGATCTCTTGACCTGCATGGGCCACCACTAAAAATGTGTCATGACCGGTACCCAAAATAGGGACACGAGTACGTGAACAACACTCAGCCTACGCCGCAGCATCGACGGTAGAATAGTGTCTAGGTCATTTATACTATATAAATATCTCACAAAATATATATAAGGTATCTGTCATGCCATCTCAACTCTAAATGGAGGAACAATACAAATATGGCAAATGGTATCCAATACTCAATCAAAATACCAAACTAAGAAAGATAAAGCACGATGTGGAATAGAAAAGGTTAAATAAGAATCATAAATAAATCCATAAGTCCACACTATGAGTCTAAACACAAACAACTCCCAAAATAATAATATACATGACATGAGTCTAAAATAAGACAAATACAATGTCTAAACAATATAAGTCTAAGCCTCCTCAGTCACTGGCACTAGGTTCTCCTGCTCTAGGGGAGTATCCTCTAATAGGTCACCGTCCTGCGGCCCGTAGTAAGTGGGACACTGCTCCTCAAGCCAATCATCTGAAAATATAATCAATCAAGATTGGAGCGAAGTACAAAACTCTGAAAGTAGTTCCAAATACATGGTAAAGCATATAAGACAAATAAGAAAAAAGAATACAAAATGAACTAGCAATAGGAATGGAAATAAACTAAAGTAATCAGATAATATACTGGAAAGGAAGAACATGCAATATGGAATAACGGTAGGTAAAGGAAATAGATAAACTAGCTAATGTGCTTTCGAGTACAAGTTCGTTATTTGATCAGGTTAGGTTGAACACGAATATAAGATAGTAACTTGAATACACATGTGATATGTAATCGACATCTACACAAATACACTTGGGCTTGATCACATAACCAACTCATACTCCCCCGTCCCCAACCAATACATATGGATCCAATCACGACGCGTTACGAACACGAATATAAGAACACTGAACACGAGCAGTATGTGAACGCGAAGTACATGATAATAAATATCCGACACACACAATGAAATACATGTGAAGGAGTACCCACTGAACATGGTAGGGGATAACATCTCCTGATAGGATCCACTTAGTACCAGTCCATGTAGCCACTGTGTCAAAATTAAATAAATAGTTCTATAACATATGATATATACACTACCATGACTGAAAATTATCAGTGAGATATACTCGCCTCTGGTCCACAACAAAGGTGTCTCTCGATGTCCAAGTTGGTGTCACACAATCCTATTTAGAAATATTATGTCAATTTGTGCCTAATAGAAATTTGTTAGATTGTTGAAATAGTTCGTACTCCTAATAGTTATAAAGTTAGTCAAGACCTTAACTGTTGCCCAAAAACTTAGACTAAGCTTAGGAAAGAGTTGAAGGCACTTGTTACGAACTGACGACTATGACAAATCACTAGCGAAGTAGCGACAGCTGCAGCTAGACCGTTATAGTAGAGTAGTCGAAGTATTTGCAGACATACTGGTCAGGTGGCGTGGCAATATTAGACTATGATACTTGACGGTTACGGAAAAAAATCATGGTTGTGAGATTCCAGACAGGTATCCCAAGATTCTCGACCCAATATATAAATGTCTTACAACCTAGACAATAGCCGCAAGAGACTTTGACTACTAGAAAAACTTTTGTAAGTTGGGTAGTATAGACGAGTTAGAGGATGATACAATAATATATGGACAATAAATAAGAAAGTGTTAGAATGGCAGACCATAACTTTTAGGAAGCACTGCTAGATAACAATAAAGTGTAATAGCTATAGTGATTTATTATGAATATGGGTTAGTATCAATTTCGAGGACAAAATTTTTGTAAGTTGGGTAGATTGTAAACCCCCTCACCCAAAATAGGTATTTTTTGTGTATTTTATATTATTATATTTTTTATATATTATTTTGAATATTGAATTACTTTAGAGTATTCTCTTAGTTAATTAGAAAACAAATTTCTTAGTATATTTACTTATGTAAATATTTATTTAGAATCATTTTTAGGTTATTTTAGATTTTTGTAGATTTTTCTAGAATTTTTAGGTAATTAAAACATAAGGAACCTAAATTTCTAGGACTTCCATGATTTACTTTGAGACCATACTTGTATGTTGTTCCTACCAAATATTTATTTTAGTTTAAAATATTTAATTATATTTTTCTTTAATTTATTTAGAATTTTAAGAAATTTATTTAGATTTTTAAAATTATTTAGGATTTATTTGGATATATATAGTCTTAATATTAGATAGATGTTAATTTAGTGTTAATAGATATTAATAAGATTATATATAAATTATTTATATTATCTTTAATTATATTTAAGATTATAAATTATTGAGATAAATTCAAACTCTATTTTAAATTAATTCAAATTCTGAGCCTACTAGGAAAGCAACTTCATGCATATCCTATTCTTATTTAAATTCATCATAATCCTATCCAAATTAACCAATCCTAGTCGTATTCAATTAAGTAGTGTCCACCATTATAAATACCGTATCCTTCATATTTTTCTCCCCCAAATTCACCTCTTTTTTGTCCAAAAAAAGTCAAAATTTGTCATAATTTCAACCTCATTTTCTAGTAATTATGACGACTTAAAAAGACGATATCTCCTAGCTCCGGACTCCAAACGCGCTCCAGTTTTTTTTTTGTTAGAATCATATCAAGGTTAGTTTTCTGAATATATAAATTATTTTAATAATTTCAAAACCTATTTTTCCAGAAAATTCGAAAAGTGTCAGTTGTCTAAAATCATACGCGTTTTGGTATTTTCGAGATTTTGGGAGATCCTAAACTCGGAATTATGAACCTTTTGAAGTTTCGTAAAGTTGACATGATGAACTTCTAGAAAAATATTTTTCCAGAATTTAAAATATAAGTTTATTCTACTGTAAAATTCGTACAACGTAGACGTAAGTAGGAAACCACCAAAAACTTTCATCTGTGTGCCCTTGTGGCCATAACTCTTTACCGACTTGTATTTATGAAACCGTCGATTCCGGTGTTCATGTAGCATTGAAATCTATAGGATTCTACACATAAATCCAGGATTTGAGTCGGTTGACTTTTTGGTCAACGGATTGCCTCGATTTGCGTGTCACGGATCACAAATCCGTAAAGTTGACTTTCTTTGGACCAAAATTATGGTTTAACAAAAAAAATCAGATTATAATAAGATTAAAAATACTATTTTATGTTATTTTATTCAGAATTAAAATAGATTAAAATGGAGGAACCTATTCACCCACTTTTGTAATCTAACTTGTTTAATTTATGTGACGGGTAGATCGGATGACGCCTTGAGTTGGGACTTCATTATTTTTCAGATCAGGCAAGATACCTTGCCAAATTGCTTACAGTATTTTGCATGCTTAGTATATTTTTGTATATTTATTGCATTTATGTTTATTCATTGCATGTGTAGTTTCTTTCAGTCATTACTATATATTAGATATGTTGACACACACATGACACTTAGTATCATGAGAGGACAATCATTAGGCGTATGGGCTTTTAACCACTCTGGTAAACCATAGTATATAGTTCGCACTACGGGCGTGTGTCGCGCTGGTCGCTACCCCCGAGGTATGTCGATTTCTGTAGAGTCGTGCTGGTCGCTACCCCCGAGGTATGACGATTTCTGATGTCCACTGGTGGGTGTGTGAGTTGTGAGGCTTGGATCGAGTAGCCTACCCTTGCCCATACGTCCAAAAGTTATCCTCATTTGCATTCATATAGATTGTCTTGTACAACGTACTTATATATTTTTAAATATTATGCATGTTTACTGTATTCAAATTGGCTTGCTTCTATGTATCTTGTTACGTCCCTATGAGGACCTGGCCCTTTCAGGTGTCGTTGTTCTTGAGTATTCGCAGGGGTGCAGATTCAGATGGTTTCATATGTTTCGAGGATGTCTTCTCTTCGAGCCGTGATTGTTAGCTGGTATTCTTATATTGTGTTTATTGAGGTGTACTTATATTGTATTTTCTCTTACATTCGAGTTGGTAGTGGATTTGTTTCCACCCAACTATCATCTTTAGATACTTCTTATTGAGATCTAGTTATATAGATGTTGGTTATTTATTTATATTGATTCTCTGTGGATGAGATTTAGATTGTACCCTGTGACTTGTGATACATTTTATACCACTTGTGGATTTGATAATCATATTACAGCGTACGTATGGGTTATGGTTTCCATATATTGGAGTTGCCATATCCATGCGGCTGGCATGCTTACGTGTCCTAGTCCTATGTATTTTGGGACTGGGGCGTGACATAAAGGTTACTAACTAGCTAATACTAGCTTATCTTAGCTATACTAGGCTATTACCTAGGTTCCTAAGTGATACCTTAACTAATATCAATAATTGAACATTCATACTGACTAATGTATCCAACTGATACATTAACTACTAATGATATCTCACTTTACTCTTTAACATACATTGACTAATACAATAACTAACGAATACTGACAAAATTAACTGATACAATAGTGTACTACATGTAACTTGGCTCATCTTATTGATAACTGATATCTGGATATACACTAACTATACTAAATTATTACTAACATATACGTAACAACTGATACTATAGTCATAAGAGAATGGCCACATAGACACATGTCCATTCTAATCATCACACACCCATTCATTGATCTCAGTATCTTGCCCCACTGATACCAACTTCATGATCACTTGCCCGTCATTCATGTCCAGGTCTCCTTTGCCTGTTACACGATATAATGTACACACAATGTGCCACTGGCTTGCTACTGTTAATGTTCTCTACTCATGTTGTTATCCTTCAAATGCAAGTTTGCACTTGGATACTCAAGTACTCACATACTTACACAATCCTGGATACATTCACCTACTGGTAATTGGGATCCTCTCATTGGCTAACCTGGAACACACAATACATTCAACACAAATCCCTTACTTGCATACCATACTTCCCACATCCTATTGCTACTGCTCTGATACTCAGTCATAAACTCCTACAAGGATACCCGATCACCTGAATGCATATTATTGATCCATTATACTTGTGTGCTTTACGTTATCTCACTATCCAATTTAATACTGTACAAAGGTGCCCAATTGATACTCCTATACACAATCCTATGTTACACTGACCTCCATGAATGCACATCCCATTTGGGTATTCTGGCACCCTACCTGAACATCATCCCTGCACAGACTTTCATACTGATATCTGTGTTATAGGCTGTTATGGTATCTGCGATCCACAGTTAGCAGCACAGCTGCTACTAAACCCATGTGTCCTCCCACCTGTGTCCGATACTATTATTGTCACTTACTGATGTTGCTACCAGCTAAACCCCCCTCTTAACTTCACTAACAGCTCGAGCAAGTGCTCAAGGCAGTAACTAAAACATACATACACGCCTACCCACAATTACACCACTCCCCCACACACAGACACTTACATACACTGTCAGCCAACTCCCTTTACTAACAACACACACACTCACACAACTGAACCACAAACACACTCATCTATATATCAAATATATATCTTTATATCTTTAACAATATCTATATCTAACATAATAATTTGCTTGGGCTGACACCCCACATACACCAATACCCATTTCCTAAAATACCTTAAGTGTATCAATATGATACGTACCCATCCCAAGTGTCAAAACTCATAATTCTCTATGATGATCATACACACATATCAATTACATATAATAATAGCTATTAGAACTAGTTACAATAGAAATTAAAGAGACTTGCACAAAATCCCCAAACTGAGCTCTGTATCACATGGTGTCATATTGTATCACGATACGACCTACTCGTGTCCAATTATGGACATGTAGCTAGTCTTCCAACCCCAATCTAAGTCCAAATAGACTAAATTAGTCTCATAACACATACTTGATTTGTCAATCTCGTAATTCTCCCAAAATGGATACAAATTACCATGTAGAAATTATAATACACATCCAAATAGCCTAGAATTTCTTCCTATAAGTAGCCCTATGCCATGGAAGGGTTCCTAATGGTCAAATGCATGATTTAGAATCTACAAAGAAGATGAATTCAGAATTGTACCTCTTGGGAGATGGATTCCCAATGAATTATTTCCACGAACTCGATCCACACACAATCTTCTTGCCAAAGTTCCTTCTCCTAGTGCTCCTTGCAGCTCCAAGCTTCAATGATCCTTGAGTGATGAGAATGTGAAGGAATGATAGAGGGATAAAGTAAATTGGAAATCTAGGAATTTGGGGATCTAAAAATGAGTGCAAATGGAGAGGAGAGAGAGAGAGAAAAGCCTCTCTATAGTGGCCGACCCCTTCCCCCTTCTCCAACTCGCAAGCAAAAGTCTAAGTTAAATTCGACCCCTGTCTTACTGTCACAGTCCACACAAGCAAAAACTCATAAGCAAATATGGCCAAAACTGACTGTCCATAGGGACAGTCCACAAAACCCGACCCCTGCCTTACTGTCACAGTCCTCCTTACTTTGTTGAATGATTCCACACTCCAGATTCTACATGTAATGCATATGATATCTGATCACTACTCTTGGTATTTAAATAACCTATGATACTATGATACACTCTCCACACTTGGATACACACAACCATATCTATATTTGCACACCTTGTACAAAGAAACATCAAACACACTATGGCAACATCCTACCTCACTCACTGCTGATCTAAGCTAACTCGACACCACTACAACATTCCCCCATGTCTCCTTTAACCAAAAAACTCGACCATCCTTACTTGACTGTGCAAATAACACATATGTGCACACCACCACAGACCCTCATACACACTGCACAGTCCAGTAGCACAATATACACCAAACGCTTAAGTATATGTATATACTAGCATCTACATACATCTAATATATATATATATATATATATATATATATATATATATATATATATATGCAATGATTTATACAATAAGTTAATTACCTATACACACGTATACATTGATATCTATATTAGAATGCATAATACTAATAGTCAAAACAACAAATACCTAAGGTGCACAAGTCATAATACTCTCATAGTGTTATGATACACCATTAACCAACATGTAAAAATCCCCAATATACAACCAATAATAAATATACATATCAAATATAACTATATACATCTAATATAACTAGTTACAACAAACAATAGAGGAAAAAATACACCTATAGCACAAAACCATAATATAGAGTCTCGTATCACACTGTATCATACCGTATCCAGATACGTCCTACTCGTTTCCATTTGTGGACACAAAACTACTCCCTCATGATCAATCTAACTCTAATTAGGTCTACCAAATCTAATGATAAATACTTGGTGTCCTATTCTCGGATCCCCCCATAAATGGATACCAAACTCAATATAGAAATCTCAATAAGGGTCAATATGAGTCCAAACTACTTCATATGGGTACCCCTAATTTATGGGTGCATTCTAAATGACTAATTATCCTATTTAGATAAAATTACAAGAGTTAAAATCAGATTTTACCTATTAGAAGATGGATTTCCAATACAAACCCAATAGGACACGTTGTGGACACAAACACCAAGCCAAACTCTTTCTTCTCCAAGCTTCTTGCACCCACTAGCTTCTAGTCTCCTTAGATGGTGAGTATGATAGAATTTGAGAGTAACTTGTGAGGGATTTGATGGAGGAAGACCTATAGAGGAAGAACCCTAATTTGGAAAGAGGTGGATGAAGAATGAGAGAAAGGAGAGTGTCCCCCTTTCTAAACTAAGGCCGACCCCCTATTCTCCTCCCTCAAGCCATGTACAAAGACCCCTATGCCCCTATTGGTTTGTCATGAATAAATAATTAAGGGTGGAAGCTTCTCTTCCGAATGAAGATTAAGGCTAATCACTAATTAATGAGATTGGCTAGCTAGTTTGGGTCCAATGTGACCAGTCACATAAATTGGTTAAGTTGTCATGCCAAGTTGGTTAGGTGCACTAGGGTCTTGTCTAGTCAATTATTCTAATCACTAACCATTAATAACATATTAACCATATAATATAGCATGCATATTTATATAAATAAATTTTATAACTCAATAAATTTAATAATTCTAAAATAACAAAAATACTCCGATTCTAGAAATGTGGCAGTGACAAAGACTTATACATACTCTCTTGGTATTGGTCAAGAGGGCTTGTCAGGTTTTAACTATTGGGTTTTAAACCCATACTTTAATTTAATGGGTCGAGTTGGGTTTTAATTGGCTGAGAGTCGAACGGTCTGACTAGCTGCGGATGGGTTGGGGCTAGTTTACTGATGGGTTGCTTAGGGGTTGGTTCGGGTATTACTAAAAACCGGTCTGGGTTTGGTAACTCGATTGGGCTTATTTTACTT
This sequence comes from Iris macrosiphon, assembly GCA_036927795.1. Classification (NCBI taxonomy): domain Eukaryota; kingdom Viridiplantae; phylum Streptophyta; class Magnoliopsida; order Asparagales; family Iridaceae; genus Iris; species Iris macrosiphon. Next base: position 79,809,764 of record JAYESA010000011.1, on the reverse strand, counting down.
GCGGCTAATCTTAGTTGTGGGGTTGGGCTTACTTGAAGGGCCTGACCATTAGGAATAATACATTTGACCCTAATGATAGTACTAGGAGTAGTTTTAGTCAATTGGGCTTATTTGTAAAAATAATCATTTTACAAAACAATTCTCTTGGTCTTCAAAAAGTAATTAGAGTCTGTTCACATTAATGCTTTTTATTTTTATTATGATTAATGTTATTATTGTTATTCGTTATAATTATTAATATATTACCAGGAAAGCTATCTAGAAATTTGTTTATTAAATTTGAGAACTGTGAGGTTACAAATCTTCCTCCTTTAAAATTTTGTCATCAAAACTTTAGGGGCGAAGGGCAAGGAAATAAAACGAACAGATAAGGAAGCCTGATTGCCAAAAATTCTTCTGCTTGCGAGCCACGATCTTCTTTCATTGCGTTGAGTTGGATCCCTCCCGAAACTTTGAATGTGGGTGAAGTCTGCAAGGTGTTGTTGCCTCGCCAGGGTTATCATAGAATAACAAGATTTCGAATAAGGAGATCAAGAATAATAGAAAAGTCGACTGATGAGATATTATAGTCTTGTTGTCATCACTTCTTCATGATTTACTCCTTCATCTGATTTTGCTCTTCTCTAGTCATGACTCCTTTGAAAATACTATTGATGTTAGAAAAATTACCAAAACAAATAAAATATTAGTGAAATGAGTAAGAAGAAAACCTGGAATCATGTTTGTAGCAATATAAGTCCCCTCATTAGTCATGGCAAAGGCTCGTCCCTTATGTGGTCCTCCATATTGCTGTCGATTTTGAAAAGCTGGGCTCTTCTATTACAGTCTAGGTAGTCCCCCATATGTTGGACCAGAAGCTGAGCAAGTGGCAAAAGGACACTCCCTAGCACAGTCTGCAGCTGATCCACAAAATAGACAAACTCCAAGCCTCTTCCTACAGGTCTCCCAAACGTGATCGGGCCTCTTACAATAGTTACAAGAATCCTGCTACACTATCTTCTGAGGCTGTTGGTGATGCTAGAATTAGGCAATCACATGAGAAGGGTGCTGAGGCAGGACATGAAAAGTCTTCGACTGAATCTAAGAACGCTTGGCTAGTCCTATAGTGCTACTACCTCCAAAGTTCTCACGATCCCTATTTGGTTGAATGTTCAATCTAGCCTTTATTCCCTGAGCAACGGACAACATCTCTGCATAAGTAGTCATGCCATTAGCAATGACATGAACGCCAATCTCCTGGGCTAGTCCCCGACGGAATCTCCTAGCTCTATCCTCCAGGTTGTGCATGATATACTCGACAAAGCGACTCAGACGACTAAACAATCATCCACCGTACGAGATCCATGCTCTAGATTCTGGAACTGTCGTTCCAGGGTCTCTTTTAGCTATGGCGAAAAAAACTTCCTCAACAATTCCAAGAATCACAAGTCAACTCCTGAACATCAATCTTAGGCTCATTTCATAAACAAGTCCTGGCCAGATCAAAGAACTGCAGTCATGCAGCTTCAATCTTCAAGTCCTCTAGAAGCCTAGTGACACATAAAAGTCTCTCAATGTCCTCTAACCGCTCGTCCTATAGATGATCCCTTTCGTGCCTCCAAACTCTCTGGGGTTAAGCCTCATGAATTCTAGAATAGTCCCAAATATAGGATGGGTAGACTGTTGCTGGGTCGCTTGGGTCTTCATCTTGTCCATGGCGGCCAAAGTGACTAAGTGAACATTTTTTATGCTCTCATTCATGACAGCAATATGATCCCGCTGAGCCTAAACTAACCTCGAATCTGGTCTTGTTGAGAGTCTACTAACCCTCGGATCTTGTCTCGCTGAGAATCTACTAAGCCCCGATCAACTAAATAAGTTGAGCTCTATCAAGGGGTGAGGAACCGGTAGTAGGGATGGTGGGAAAGCCACCCTGTGGTGGAAGTGCGGGAGGTGAGGATGGAGTCCCGGTCATCTCTCTATCTCCTGGGTGGACAGAGGAAGCTCCCAAGGAAGCCTCAATACAAGAGATGCGGCCTTGCGTCTCCTTTCTTCCTTTTGTCATTATCTGGAATGGAGGAAAGAGGATCAGAATCCAAAGGAGATACAGAAAATTAAGACAACAATAATACATAAATAACATACATGTAACCCCCATAATTGGTCCTAAGCTATGATGAGATTATTCCTAGTCTAACAAGTCCCTCAATAGCACTTCTAAGTGCAATGTGCTATTAAGAGATACCTCCATGGGCCACCACTAAAAATATGTCATGCCCCGCTCTTGAATATACGAGTCTGACACGTCCATCCTATGCTGTCGTTGATAGTGGTAGTCAGCTGTCTAAACCTTATGTCTTCAATATGTGAATATTAATCATCATCACAACTTACTATAACGTTTTTCCCCAAACACTAAAATCACTATATTTCACCACATTTATTACGTCTTTTACAATAATGTTTAGGAACAAACTTGCTGAATGTAAAGACGATAATATTCATTAACCTAAACAACACGTCACAAAGTCGCAACACAGTGAACGAAAGTACAATCTATAAAAATATACTAAAGCTACTCTGGAGTAATTCTCGGGTCTTGAGCTATCTCCAATATAGTCTCTTCCATATCCCCCTCCGAACCATAATAGGCCTGATAATCATCCTTACTTGCCACGTTATCCGGTCAAGATGGAGCAAAGTAGACTATATAATGTTATAAAGTAATAATTTATGAGATAGACAACAAAAGAAAGTACAAGACAAGAAAAGGAAGTACAATAATCAAGTGCAATGGTAGGTAATATGCATAAAAGAAACTGTACATACTACTACATGTGTGAAATATCTGAATATATATGTGGGCGGCTAAGGGCAAAATTCGGTAACTCGCACGTGTCGTATGCAATAGTTATTATGCAATGAAGACTATGGATATAAATGGAGTAGCCCACATGACACACAAATATTTCTTCTCCCGACACTAATACGATACAATAATCGATGAGACAATGAACAATGAATCAATCAAATAACTGTGCGTCCTATCATGTCACAAAATATGAGAATGGATTGAAATATGTCATTGAGTAGAATACTTGCCTTGGCCTTGTGAGGTATCGTAAAAATGGTGGGATCCTCCTAGAAAATCAATGTGGAAATGTTATATTCTACCTCAAGTAGGTGATAACCTAGAATCTTCTAAATTTCCTACAAATAACTACTTCCATGATTTTTACCTAACAACTCTTTGTTTATAACTAACTTTAGTTAATAACATCTATTTCTAATAATGCCCCATTTCTTGATTAACTACTAACAAATTAAATTAGCAAGTTCTAACAAAGCCCAATTTTACTCATTTACTAATCTTCAATTAACCCTTGATTACTAATTTACTAAATAAATTCTTAACCAACCATTTTATTTAACCAGTACCATTCATTATCTAACTACAACATGTTAACCCTATTTAATTACAAAACTGGGCTCTGGCCCAAGTTTACCACTACTTACTGAACCTGAGCCAGCCACAACTTACTCTTCCCCAATGGTTTGAATTAAAACCAAAACCAAACATACATTATTGTATTTGAGTACAAAATTTAAATTATCACTAACTACCATTTCCCACATTCTAACTATTATGATTTTCCCGTCCTTACAGAATTTAGAAATTCAAATTGATCTACTTCTATTATTGGCTTCATCCTAGATTCAATCCATAGCACCAAGCTCCTCACTTGTATCAATTCTTTACCACCAAATATTCTTTAACATAGCCTAACATTAAATCAACCGTTCCATTGAATCCTAACGCCAATATTCTAAAGTTTCTCCTAACTTGAACTCGGCACAAGTGAATACCTGAATATCTGTATGCGAATGTCACTCACGGATACGGAATGGAAGGGACATGAGAAGGAATTAAAATATAAGCCATTAAGTAGAATACTTGCCTTAGCCTTGTTAGGTATCGTGAAAATGGTTGGATCCTCCTAGAAAGTCAATATGAAAATGTTAGATTCTACCTTAAATAGGTGATAACCTAGAATCTTCTAATTTTTTTATAAATAACATGAATTTTACCTAACAAATCTTGGTTTATAACTAACTTTAGTTAACAACATCTATTTCTACTAATACCCCATTTCTTAATTAACTACTAACAAATTAAATTAGCAAGTTCTAACAAATCCCAATTTTACTCATTTACTAATCTTCTATTAACACTTGATTACTAATTTACTAAATAAATTCTTAACCAACCATTTTATTTAACTAGTACCATTCATTATCTAACTACAACAGGGACCGGTGCATTCGACACAATATAGAAATTATTAACCCTATTTAATTACAAAAATAGGCTCTGGCAAGTTTACCACTGCTTACTGAACCTGAGCCAGCCAAAACTTACTCTTCCCTGACAGTTTGAATTAAAACCAAAACCAAACTTATATTATTGTTTTTGAGTACCGAATTTAAATTATCACCAACTACCATTTCCCACATTCTGACTATTATGATTTTCCTGCCCCTGTAGAATTTAGAAATTCAAATTGAACCACTTCTATTCTTGGCTTCATCCTAGAATCGATACAGAGCACCAAGCTCCTCACTTGTATCAATTCTTAACCACCAAAATTTCTTTAACAGAGCCTAACATTAAATCAACCATTCCATTGAATCCTAACGCTAATATACCAAAGTTTCTCCTAATTTGAACCCGGCACAAGTGCATACCTGAATATTAGTATGAGAGTGTCACTCACGAACACAAAATGGAAGGGATATTCCACAAGGCTTCGAGCTCCCTAGTCATAGTTTGTACTCGAACTTCTCTGAGGCCTTTCCACGAACATATGGCGTCTACAGCGAAAAGAAAGGATCAGTATCTTCCACTTACTTCCTAACGATCAAAATTAGAAGGAGTGAATCAGTGTTCAAGAATGAAAGGATCAACAATTTATATACTCAAATTCGAACTTAACTACTATGATCCAATTGACCCTGACTCCCCTTCGGAACACGGAGATGCTAGCCTTCGGTTCGACTGCATCCTCCTAGAGCTCGAAAGATCTACTTGGAATCGAATAACGAATAGGGTTAATCAACTAATCTTGAAGGAAATGTGGAGAGAACATAGCACAAACAAAAAGCAACGAGTTGATGACTCACCATGATTACTGTTGTCGACTCATCGTTAATTGACAGATAGAAATTGTTCTCGTAGAATTTGATGGATCAAGAACGCAGTGGCTCGAATCAACAAACTTCGTCGATTGTTGACGAGTGGATCTCTTCATAGCTAGACCAAGACTGCTTGAACACAGTCGAGATTCTCTCAAGGAGGTCGATCATTGTCGGCGATGCTCCGTCGACCGGCGCCATGGCGAGGGGTGAACTAGAAAGAGGAAGAAGAGGGGTGAGGGAGGGTAGAGCAGAGCTTCGCCCTTTCGAGTGATCTGAGGAAGGAAGAGGTCTCTAGGTCGTTAAATAGGGCGAGAAAGTTGGTAGCTCCGACGCTTCTGGAAGCCACCAGAAGAATCGATCGGAGTCGGTGGATCATACGGTGGAGGAAGAGAAGCTACGGATCAGGATCGGTGGTGACGTGGAGGTGGTTGGGAAGAAGCTTGGTGATGCTTTTGGAATTTTCTAGGATCGTTGGGAATCGACGCAAGGGTGGTGGAGGGTCTCTCTGGTGAGTGGCGGTCGGTTGGGGTGATGAAGAGGAATGAAGGAAGAGAGAGGAGTTTGGAGCAGTCAGAGACTTATACTTACTGTTTTGGTAATGGGTCGAGAGGGCCAGTCTGGTTTTAATTATTTGGTTTCAAACCCATACTTTAATTTAATGGGTCGAGTTAGGTTTTAATTGGCTATGAGTCAAATGGTCTAACTAGCTGCAGATGGGTTGGGTCTAGTTTACTGATGGATTGCTTAGGGGTTGGTACGGGTGTGACTAACAGCAGGTTTGGTAACTCGGTTGGGCTTTGTTCAGTTTCGGCTAATCTTGGTTGTGGGGTTAGGCTTACTTGAGGGGCCTGACCATTTGGAATAATACATTTGACACTAATGATAATACTAGGAGTAGTCTTTTAGTCAATTGGACTTATTTGTAAAAATAATTCTTTTACAAAAAAATCTCTTGGTCTTCAAAAATTAATTAAAGTTGTTCACATTAATGCTTTTTATTATTATTGTAATTAATGTTATTATTGTTATTTGGTGCAATTATTAATATTATTACCAAGAAAGCTATCTACAAATTTGTTTATTGAATTCGAGAACAATTGTCACGACCCGCACCCGAAATTTGGGCATGAGTCGTGAGTACGCCCAGCCTACGCCGTAGCATCGACGGTAGAACGCTGTCTAGGTCTCAATAATACTAAACATAACTCACAACCTGTCAATGATATCAAATCCATAAGGAGTACAATAAAATAAACATCTCTCAGCATCTCATAATGTATACTAAATCACAATAGCTATAAGAATATGAATAGCACTATAAAAGATAAGAAAGAATGACATAGTCAAACACAATGTCTCAAAATAGAGATAAACCACAGTCTACCTGTCCAACATAATAAGTCTCCACAAGTCTCAAATTAAACTCCACATAAGTCTCAACATAACTAAAATAAACCTCAAAATAAGTCTCAATGCATAAAATAAATGCTGTCTAAACAGCGGCAAGTAGTGTCTCCTCTAATGGAATAGACTCCTCTAAGATCTCTGGTGTGTAGTCTGTATCTATACCTGGTCCATAATGTATGGGACAGAAGTCCTCAAGATCCTCTGAAAAAAATATCCAGTCAGGATTGGAACGAAGTACAAGCACTAATAGCAGTTTCACATATATTGACAAAAACTATAATACAGTGTAAAGAAATATAAGATGGATATCAATACTGGCAATAAACAATACTAGAATAATGAAATAATGAAATACTGGAAATAGAAATACTGGAGCATATGTCATCATCAATGGTACACTAGCAATGAACAGAAATACAAGTGCATGCTAGAACAAAACAAAGGGAAATGCTAGATCAATAAACTAGAACATGTATATAATATTTAACTAAGTGTGTGAAACATCAGCATATCATGTGATCGGCTTGGGACTGATCAGGCTTGTTACATATGATTAGCTATGATTCATGTAAGGTCAGGCTAACCATCCGGATAGCTATGATGCGAGCAATAGTCAGGCTAATCACATATAATAGGCTATGAGGCATGTAATGGTCAGGCTGAACCGACGTGAGGTGTGGGTGAGCTATGATACATGTAGAGTTGGGTATGATCACATAAGCTACTAATATTTCTCCGTCCCCAGCTAGCACGATAGATTCCAAATCACGACTCCTCGTGATCGGTCTCGATGATGCCAACTCGTGTATACATAGTGTCGGAATCATGTACGCTATACAACTAGAATCATAGAGATAATCAACATAATAAAAACTGTCAGAGAATGTACTCGCCTATGGTCCTCTGCTGTCCTATTTCCGAGGTCTTGTCTGAATAATCCAACAGTCCTATAGACATTATTTAATAATAATACAAAATCAGTCGATACACTAACATACACACAATCATAAATACACTGAACTCAGAGACTACGCTATGGGTGCTACTTGTCATCTAACAGGGTCAAGTGTGCATCTAGGTGCACGGGTGTCATGTCCTCAAATGCTGTGCATAATCAGACAGTCAATCACTAACATATGTCTCACCAGTATGTCAGTGTAGATAAGGCAGTAAACTCACAATTCTCAGGGTCACATGGTCAATGTAACTACGAGATATCCGTAATTAATACTAGGACATACGGTATATATATATAATTATGGGTGCTACTTGTCATCTAACAGGGTCAAGTGTGCATCTAGGTGCACGGGTGTCATGTCCTCAAATGCTGTGCATAATCAGACAGTCAATCACTAACATATGTCTCACCAGTATGTCAGTGTAGATAAGGCAGTAAACTCACAATTCTCAGGGTCACATGGTCAATGTAACTACAAGATATCCGTAATTAATACTAGGACATACGGTATATATATCCGTAATTAATACTAGGACATACGGTATATATATATAATTATTGGATCCAACCATTTATTTGGCTTCCTTATTTGTTCATTTTATATATATACCGTATGTCCTAGTATTAATTTTGAGGACAAAAGTTTCCAATAAATATATAGTCCTAACTAGCATTTAGCATTTAATTACATACAATATATATATATACCATATATTTATATATGTATATATCAACCAATAATTATATGCATACCAATTGGAATGTTATACACATATGCGTACTTATACGCATACGAGTTGGGTTTATTGCATGGCGTCTAGCAATCAACATCTAATAAACTCATCAAGACATGACACACTAAATCCTAACATCATTCACGTATAAATACACAAACAAAATCGCAAGAGAAACACTTCATACCTTGGTCTCGGCGTACACATGCACGAGGGAGTGTTCGACATTGAGTCGTGAGGGGAGACGGGTTCAGCGGGCTGTCGAGTTCGGTGAAGACGATAGCGTGCAGGCGACGTTCAGTCGTCGAGGAGCTGTGATGTCGAGGGGAGGCTGACAGGCGGTCGGCGTTGCCAGGTTCAGGCGGTCGGCAAGGTCGACAGGGATGAAGGTTCAGCGGGCTCGGGCGGATGGCAGTCGGGTTCAGGTAAGGTCTGGGCTGTCGATCCGGTGGATGGGTGGTCGGCTAGACTGGGCTCCGGTCGACGGGAGAATGGATGGCTGCGATGTTCAGTCGAGCACGGGTAGAGAACTACGGGATATTCAGGTGGATGAAGGCGGCTGACAGGCGGTCGGCGAGTTCGTTCAGCGGATCAGGGTCGGCTTCAGGAAGTTAGCAGCGGCTTCAAGTGGCGGAAGGATGTGATAAGGGTGGCCCGGACTTGGCGGCTCTGGTCGACTGGTTCAGGGAAGAAAGAGATGGTGAACAGGAAAGGGGTGGGGGTCGGCTGGATTATATTTAGGTTAGAGATGAAAAGAAAAAGTAAATAAGGTTATATATATATATATATATATATATGTGTGTGTGTGTGTGTGTGTGTGTGTGTGTAAAGGGTGTTTGAGGTTGACCTAGAATGGTGGGCTTGGTCAACATTCTCCTTGAAAAAGGGCTTGGCTTCTTATGTAGAATTTTAAAGGCTAGGATTGTATTATTTCAAAATGGAGGGCCAAGGTTCAATGAGGGTTGATGTTGAGTGTTACACACTCCAAAATAATTATGGAGAAAATTCACATAAAGAAAAATAGGGTTTCTTCATGTGTTGGTCCAATGGGGTATGGCACCTCAATGCACTTTTATATAAAAGTGCCCAATAATTAGAAAATTACACAAGATATAATTTTTGGATTAATTAATTAAAACTAATATAATTGGTGTTCTAAAATTAATTAGAAGTACATGGTGTTAAAATTAGGTGGGACACAAGTGTCATAAATGTGGGAGACTCAAAGTAGAATATTCTCATAATTTGGGTTACACAAAAAGGTCGAGATTGTGTCTCCAATTTCGATTGGAACGCACAAGGATACAAAGTTGGATTTATATAAAATTAAATATAATCGTTTGCGACAAATGTTGTGCGACTAAAATGAAGCACAAAAGGGCATAGTTATGAGTTACACAAGGATCAGAATGGAAGACTGACACGTCTAGGACAAGGGTGTAAAATTTGTAGGAAGGCAATGGCTAGTGAAGCGCTCCAATAGTCGAAGTAACGGTAAGGTACAATCAATCAAATAAATCACAGTAATTAAATATAAACAAATATCATGCAATATTAACACATTAAATTAAATAAATAAAAAGATAAAAATATTCCTATTCTGAAATGTGGTAGTGACAACAGTAGGGTTATAAATCTTTCCCCCTTGAAAACTTTTGTCCTCAAAATTTCCTAGGCGAAGTGCAAGGAAATAAAATGAACAAATAAGGAAGCCTGATTGCAAAAAAATCTTCTACTTGCGATCCACGATCTTCTTTGGTTGCGTTGAGTTGGATCCCTCCCAGAACTTTGAATGTGATTAAAGTCTGCAATGTGTTGTTGCCTCGCCTGGGCTATCATAGAATAACAAGATTTCGAATAAGGAGGTTAAGAATGATAGAAAAGTTGACTAATGAGATATTATAGTCTAGTTGTCATCACATATTCATGCTTTACTCCTTCCTCTAATTTTTCTTTTCTCCAGTTATGGATCCTTTAAGAAATACTATTGATGCTAGGAAAATTACCAAGAAAAATAAAATATTAGTGAAATGAGTAAGAAGAAAACCTAGAATCATGTCTACAGCGGTCTAAGTCCCCTCAATGGTCATGGCAAAGGTTGGTCCCTGCTATGTTGCTTCATAGTACTGCTGGTCTGAAAATCTGGGTCCATTTACTGCGGTCCTGGTGGTCCCTCTTGTGCTGAACCAGAAGTTGAGTGAGTTTCAATAGAAAACTCCCTAACATGGTGTGCATCTGATCCACAAAATAGATAAACTCCATGTCTCTTCCTACTGGTCTCCCAAATGTGACCTAGCCCCTTGCAAATATTGCAAGAAGCCTATTGCACTGTCTTCTGAGGCTGCTGGTCATGCTGGACTGGGGCACTCACAGGAGGAGGGTACTGGGGCTGGGCCTAAAAAGACTTCGACTGAACTTGAGTACGCTTGGTTGTTCCTCCAATATTGCTACCTCTAAAGGTCTCGCGATCCCTATTTGGATGAATGTTAAATCTAGCCTCTAGTCCCTGAGCAACGGACTGTATGTCTATTCAAGTCATCGTGCCATTAGCAATGACATGAGCACCAATCTCTTGGGCTAGTCTCTGATGGAAACTCCTAGCTCGATCCTCCGGTTCGCGCATCATATACTCGACAAAATAACTTAGACGACTAAACTCAACAGCATACTCATCCACCGTGCGAGATCCCTGCTCTAGATTCTAGAACCTCTTACCAGGGTCACTTTAGCCACGGCAAAAAAGAACTTCTGCCTGAATAATTCTCAGAATCTTTCCTAAGTCAACCCTTGAACAACAATCTTAGGCTTATTTCGGAACCAAGTCCTGGCCAGATTACAAAACTGCAGTCCTGCAGCTTCGATCTGCAAGTCCTCAGGAAGCCTAACGACGCATAGAAGCCGCTCAATGTCCTTTTACCACTCGTCCGCATTGATGATCCCTTTTGTTCCTTTGAACTCTCTGGGGTTAAGCATCCTGAAGACTAGAATAGTCCCAAACTTAGGTTAGGTAGACTACTGTTGGGTCACTTGGGTCGTCATCTTGTCCATGGCGGCCAAAGTGACTAAGTGAGCTTTTTCTATGTTCTCCTTCATAAGAGCAGTATGATACTGCTGAGCCTCAACTATGCTTCGGATATGGACTTATTGAGAGTCTACTAATCCTTAGATCTGGTCTCGCTGAGAATTTACTAAGCCCCGGATTAACTCAATAAACTGAGCTCCATTAAGGGGTGAGGATCCGGTAGTCAGGACGGTGGGAACGCCACCCTGTGGTATAAGTGCAGGAGGTGGAAAAAGAGTCCCGATCATCTCTCCGTCTCTTGGGTGGACAGAGGATGCTCCCACGGAATCCGTTATACTAGAGGTACGGCCTCACGTTACCTTTCTTCCTTTTGCCATTCTCTGGAATAGAGGAAAGAGGATTAGAATCCAAAGAAGATGCAAAAAATTAAGACATCTATAAAACAGAAATAACAAACATGTAATCTCCATAATCGGTCCTAAGTTGTGATGAGATTTTTCCTAGTCTAACAAGTCCCTCAATTGCACTTCTAAGTCCTAAGTGCTATTAAGCTAGACCTGCATGGACCACCACTAAAAACATGTCATGCCTCACTCCTGAATACTCGAATACGAGTTGGACACGTCCAGCCTACGCTGTCGTTGAAAGCGGTAATCAGTTGTCTAAACCTTATATGTCTTCAATATGTGAATATCAATCATCATCATAACTTACTACAATATTTTTCCCTAAACACTAAAATTATCACATTTATTGTATGTCTTTTACAATAATGTTCGGGAACAAACCCACTAAATGTAAAGACGACAATATCCATCAAGCTACACAACACATCACAAAGTCACAACATTGTGAATGAAAGTAAAATCTACACAAATGTACTAAAGCTACTCATGAGTAAATCCCAGGTCCTGAGTTGTCTCCACTCTAGCCTCTACCATATCTCCATGCTGGCCATAATAGGTAGGGTAATCATCCTCACCTGTCATGTTTCCTGTCAGGATGGAGCAAAGTAGACTACATAATGCTATAAAGTATCAATATATTAGATAGACAACAAAAGAAAGTACAATACAAGAAAAAATATAATGATCAAGTGCAATGGCAAGCAATATGCATAAAGAGACTGTACATACTAGTACGTGTGTGAAATATCTGAATATACATGTGGGCGGCTAAGGGCTAAATCCGGTGCCTTGAACGTGCAGTGTGCAATCGCTATTATGCAAAGAAGACAATGGGTATAAATGGGGTAGCCTACACGATACACAAATATTTCCCCTCCGACACCAATATAATACAATAATCGATGAGACAATGAACAATTAATCAATCAAATAACTGTGTGTCCAATCGTGTCACAAAATATGAGAAGAAATTAAAATATAAGCCATTGAGTATAATACTTTCCTTAGCCTTGTGAGGTATTGTAAAAATGATGGGATCCTTCTAGAAAATCTATGGAAATGTTAGATTCTACTTCAAATAGGTGATAACCTAGAATTTTCTAAATTTCTGACTAATAACTACTTCCATAATTTTTACCTAACAACTCTTTGTTTATAACTAACTTTAGTTAACAACATCTTTTTCTAATAATACGCTATTTCTTGATTAACTACTAACAAATTAAATTAGCAAGTTCTAACAAATCCCAATTTTACTCATTACTAATATTCAATTAACACTTGATTACTAATTTACTAAATAAATTCTTAACCAACCATTTTATTTAACTAGTACCATTTCTTATCTAACTATAAGAGGTTAACCGTATTTAATTACAAAACTGGGCTCTGGCCCAAGTTTACCACAACTTACTAAACCTGAGCCAATCAGAACTTACTTTTCCCCAACGGTTTGAATTAAAACCAAAATCAAACTTACATTATTGTATTTGAGTACATAATTTAAATTATCACTAACTATAATTTCCCACATTCTGACTATTATGATTTTCCCGCCCTTGCAGTATTTAGAAATTCAAATTGAACCACTTCTATTCTTGGCTCCATCCTAGACTAGATACAGAGAACCAAGCTCCTCACTTGTGTCAATTCTTAATCATCGAAATTTCTTTAACAGAGCCTAACATTGAATCAATCGTTTCATTGAATCATAATGCCAATATTTCAAAGTTTTTCCTAACTTGAACTCGGCATAAGGGCATACCTGAATATCAGTGTGCGAGTGTCACTCATGAATACGGAATGGAAGGGAGATTCCATAAGCCTTCGAGCTCCCTAGTCGAAGTTTGTACTTAAACTCCTCTGAGGCCTTTCCACGAACATATGGCATGCGGTGCAAAAAGAAAGTATCAGTATCTTCCACTTACTTCCTAACGATCAAAATTAGAAGAAGTGAATCAGTGTTCAAGAAGGAAAGGATCGACAATTCACTTACTCAAATTCAAACTTAACTACTATGATCCAATCGACCCTGACTCCCCGTCGGAACTTGGGGTTGCCCTCCATTGTTTTGACTACATCCTCCCGTAGCTCGAAAGATCTACTCGGGATCGAATAACGAATAAGATTAATCAATTGATCTCAAAAGAAATTTGGATAGAACATAGCACAGATGAAAAGCAACGAGTTGAGGACTCACCGTAATTACTGCTGTCGACTCATCTTTAATTGACAATTAGAAATTATTCTCGTTGAGTTTGATGGATAAAGAACATAACGGCTCAAATCAATGAGCTTCATCGATTGTTGATGAGTGGATCTTTTTAGAGCTAGATCAAGACTGCTTGAACACAGTCAAGATTCTCTTAAGGAGGTCGATCATTGTCGGCGATGCTCTGTCGACCGCGACATGGCGAGGTATGAACTAGAAAGAGGAAGAAGAGGGGCGAGGGAGGGTGGAGTAGGGCTTCGCTGTTCTCGAGTGATATGAGGAAGGAAGAGGTCTTCAGGTATTTAAAAAGGGCAAGGAAGTCGGTGGCTCTGTCGCTTCTGGAAGCTAATGGAAGAACTGATCAGAGTCGGTAGATCGGACGATGGAGGTAGAGAAGCAACAGATCGGTTTTGGTGCTGACATGGAGGCAATTGGGAAGAAGCTTGGCGATGCTTCTAAAATTTCCTAGGATCATTGGGAATCAACGCACGGGTGGTGGAGGGTCTCTCTGGTGAGGGGCGGTTGGTTGGGGTAAAGAAGAGGAAAGAAGGATGAGAAAGAGTAGTTTTGAGCAGTCAGAGACTTATACATACTCTATTGGTAATGGGCCGAAAGGGCCAGTCCGGTTTTAACCATTGGGTTTTAAACCCATACTTTAATTTATTGGGTCGAGTTGGGTTTTAATTGGCTGAGAGTCGAATGGTCTGACTAGCTGATGGGTTGGTGCTAGTTTACTGATAGGTTTCTTAGGGGTTGGTCCGGGTGTGACTAACAGCGGGTCTGGGTTTGGTAACTCGGTTAGGCTTAGTTCAGTTGCGGCTAATCTCGGTTGTTGGGTTAGGCTTACTTGAGGGGCCTGACCATTAAGAATACTACATTTGACACTAATGATAATACTAGGAGTAGTTTTAGTCAATTAGGCTTATTTGTTAAAAAATAATTGTTTTATAAAATAGTTATTTTGGTCTTCAAAAATTAGTTAGAGTCTCTTCACATTGATGCTTTTTATTATTATTGTGATTAATTTTATTATTGTTATTTATTATAATTACTAAAGGGTTCATTAATACTATTATCATTTATTAGTATTAAACTAGGAAAACTATCTAAAAATTTATTTATTGAATTCGAGAACAGTGGAGTTATAGAAGGAATGATTCCTTATTGATTTTAGAGTGTGATTCATGATTTAATAGTGTTTGTGTGTCCAAAATTGGATATGAGGAGTGTATATTATGATACGCTATGATATAGAGTCATAGGAGGGGTATTTTCCATGTATTTTGGGTCAAACTAGGCCAATTTCTCTATATCGCATTACAATAGCTATATATTATGTTTTTATATCATATTTGATGTTTTGGATGTATTCTATGAGGTTGGTGGAGTATCTTGGTGTTTGGAGAGCGTATTGTCACGCCCCAGTACCAAAATACCGAGGGACTGGATGCGTGATTATGGCCAGCAGCATGCACCGATGGACAAACCCAATTTAATGGATCCATCGGGCATACTTAAGCTGTATTACATCAGTCAAGGTTTTACTATTCTCATCCACAGATATAAGATAGCAATAACATCAAAAGAAATATCAAACAACAACAGTCAAAGTAAATAAAATCGGAGAACAATCCGATATTAGTCTGGTTACACAAGTTCTCAAAGACAGAAAATAAAGAGTTTAAATTAACAGGAATTAAAGTCTATTTGCCATAATACTGAGCAGGGCGAAGCAATTGTTCAGGAGAAGTCCTCAGCGATCACCTCGTCCTCAGGTTCAGGTACTGCTCCGAGTAGTGCCCCTGTTCCGTACACCTCAGGGTAGATCTCGTCTGCTATAACTGGAGAACAAAACCAGGTCCTCAGAGGGACGTAACAAGGTACAGAAGAATACGAGCCATAATACAGTGAATGAACATGCAAGTCAACCAAGATGTTAAACTCAAGAGTAGCATCAGAAATTAATAAGTCTAAGACAGTGGCATGCCGATGTTGCTATCAAACAAATCTGGGTAAATAATTAAACTAGCTAAGTGATCATGCAAGTGAGAGTTATTATTCATACTCAGGCTGAGACTACTACAGGATCAGTGACAAGAAACCATAGCAGTGTTTTCTCGAAGGGCCAGTACAGGTGCCAAAGCTCTGTGTCAGAGACTAGGACACTTCCAGATAACAGTATATAATATATATTCAGCCTTGATATGGTAATACTCTCCCCACCCAATGAATCTCACGTCACAGATCTCAATGTTCATGTTACGTAAGATTAAATTAATGCAATCGGTCATGTTCTAAGAAAATAAGCTTAAGTCATGAAATCTATATTTTATACAAACCCCCTTGAATAATCAGGAAGATTCTGTATCATGCCTTGTGTCAGGTGTCCTGGGTTTAATTTACTTGATAGGGCAAGTTTAACAGTCATAGAAATTAAAGCAGAGAATTAAACTGAATCAATAACTGTATTTTATGGCAAGGTACACTTGCCTGGATTTTCAGCTCCAAGTATGGCTCTGTCAATAGCTGGATTTGTAGGGACTGCTCCGGTTGCTGAAACAAACATCACCATCAGGTCCAGAACACATCAATCAGCTAGGAACGCCTGTCCTTGAGTCCAATTTGGAGACAAGGACAAAAACGTCATTTTCGGGTCAAGGCGGGGTCCAATTGTGGGCCGCTTTGTACCAAAAAACGCGCTAGGGTCAAAGGTCTCAAAAACAGTCCAACTTAGTGTCAACAGGTCAGGAACGATGATACGAACTCAACAGAACTTCCAGAATTGGATTCCGATGAGCTGTTCTCAAAATCGTCCGTCGGTTGGAGCCTGTGGGGCCCACGACACACGATTTTGTCAACTTCTCAGAATTGAACCAAACTTGGCTCACAGGACCAGCGTATTTCCACGAGTCCAATGGCGCAAGTTTCGTCTCGATCTGACTTGTGTACACTAAGTTACAGCAAGATTCAGAAAAGTCGGATATGGGGCGGTGTCCGCGGATACGTACTGATTCCGGTGTGCACGCACATCCGAATCAGCTTCTGCGAAATCTCGCACGTCAGTATCAACGACGCGCACGTATCGGTAAAGACCGCACGTGACCAAGTCGTCCCGTTTGGCGGGGCGTACTCGATACCGGGGTGAAACAGGGTCTAGTTTTTTTTCCTGTTTTTGGATCGCGGTGTGCGATCACCACAGGACGCGATGCCCCGAGCGGTTTGTCCGGGCACGGAGAGGGTCAAACAGGCTACGCGATATAATTTACGGAATCGAATTAGGAGCTACGAGCAAGAAGTTATGAATACCTGAACTGGGTTCCACAAACCGAATCCTTCGTGTCCTCGAGTTGTGTCCTGTGTCCTGGACACGGTGTCCGACACAAAACACAGAAGCTAGGGTTCAGAGAGGCTGTGTCCAGAGCTGGTCGAAGAGGAGAGTCGGGCTCGGCCGGAGCGAGGCGGAGCCGCTGGGCCTTCGGTGGAGGGGACAGGTGGTCGAGGGAGATGGCCGGAGCGGTTTAGGGTTCCGGCCAGGAGCTGAACTCGTCGGCTGGGGCTGCTACCGAAGGCGGCCGAGACGAGGCGATGGGGGCCGGCAGCACTGGCGGAGGCGCAGGAGGTCGGGGAAGACGGCGGGTGACCGGAGCGGGGCTAAGGGCGGAGGAGATAGGTGGTCGAAAGGCGGGTTCAGGCGAAGGGTGAGGGGTTCTTATAGGAGAGCTAGGGAGAGAGAACGGCGGCAGGCGAGCGTTGAGGGAGCGGAGGCGACGCAGGGAGTCGAGCGGCGGGCGGTTACGCGGCAGCCGGAGGCGAAGCGGCGCCGGGGAGAGGAGAGGTCGGGGAAGAGAAAGGGTTGGGGGCACTGTTCACCCGGGTCGGGTCCGTGGGTCGGGCGGCGGATCCGGCCCGATCCACAACCAATGAGGCGGGTTCGGGTCTGAAACGGGCCGGGTCGGATTAAACCCGAATCTGACCCGTTTGGGCCTAGGCGATTCGGTTCAGTTAAATTGGTTTAATGAACCGGTTTAATTAGAGTTTTAAATTAATTTAATTATTTAAAATAGGTTTTAGGCTTTTTAAAATCCATCCGGGGTCCAATAAATTCCCGGAAAATTACCATATGTCTGATTTTCTATTTTACACCATAAATTATTATTTTCATAATAATTTAATAATATTTATTATCATTTAGAAATCCTTTAATAATTAAAATACACGAATTTAATTACAGAAAAATCCAAGATAATTCCAGAAAATTCCAGATAATTTGTAAAAATCCAAATTAAAATTCTTTTTGAAAATCAGGGGGATTATAATATACCCCCCTTAAGAGGATTGCGTCCTCGCAATCAAAGATTAACCGGTCAACAGAGATGACACGGTTGCAAAAATTTATTTGAATCAGAAAAATCAAGATTGAGAGTGACACCTAGGAAAAATTATTTTTCCAAGCATTAAAAGTTATACAATTTCCCAAATGTGGGAAATCTAGAAAATTACAGTTTTAGAAAACCAGGTTATTTTCAAAACTTATCAGGTTAACAATTCTAGGTTATTATCAAGTTCAAAATTACTAGGTTAACACTTAGGTTATCAATTATTAACAAGTTAAAATTATTAGGTTAAGTTATCAGGTCAAGTCTGGGGTCACGAGCCAGCAGGCACAACTAAAGCAATGCTAGAAACGGAACAACTATAAAGACTTACTCGCATTAGCAACGCCATGGTTCTGCGCATCTCCCACAGTCATCGCGAAAACTTGGCCGCGTCCTTGAGGTGGTGCTCTCTGATGTTGCTGGGCTTGCTGGTAGGGTGCTGCTTGATGTGCCAAGGGTGGCCTTGGTTGATGTCCTCCTGGTGCTGGTAGAGCTTGTGGGTTCGCTCTTGGTGCTTCTCTACGCTCAGGGCAATCCTTCACTGCAAGCTGTCTGGATCCGCAACCTAAGCACAGTCCGTGTTTACGTCTACATTCCCTTCACTGCATGCTGTCTGGATCCGCAACCTAAGCACAGTCCGTGTTTACGTCTACATTCCTTCTCAACATGGCCTATCTTGCCGCAGTAGTAACAAGTAGGAAGAGTCAGGGTTTTGGATGCAGATCCCTGTGGTGCTTGATGCAGATGAGATTTCTTGGCAGCTTCTCCATTGTTTGCTCTAGCTGGTACTGATGTGGAAGGCCTCTTCAGACTGGTTTCTCTCCTGGTGACGTGCTCCATGCATCGAGCTGCGACAAGGACGTCCATGTACGAAGTTGGTGCGACAGATCCAATCAGTTTCTGTAGTTCGATGTTGAGTCCGTCGAAAAACTTCTCGGCCTTCTCTACTTCTGTCGGGATCAAGGTAGGAGCGAAGCGACTCAGACGAATGAACTCGGCGTTGTACTCTTCCACCGTCCTAGCATCCTGAGTGAGGCGGTTGAACTTGTCCCGAAGTTCAGATCGAGCGATAGCCGGTATGTACATCTCCTGGAAGAGTCTGGAGAACTCTTCCCAAGTAACTCGGTCTGGTCCGAGCCTGGTCTCTTCAGATAGCCACCAGTGATGAGCATTGTCCGTCAATTGTATTCTGACGGCGGTCATCCAACGTTCTTGTGGAAGCTCAGCTGCTTCTAATTGATGCCGAATGTTGGTGAGCCATTCATGCACTTCTGTTGGTCCCTCCTTGCCAGAAAAAGTACGGGGTTTCAGTTGGCGGAAATCAGTGATAGAGCCCGTCGGTTACCGTCTAGCTGGTAGGTTGGCATGCTCCAGTGCATTTACTAAGCTATTCCTCAAGTACTCAGCCTCGCGACGTTGGGCCTCAGTTTGGACTTGTTACTGAGCCTGCATCATTGTGAAGAACATCTGGAACATCTGCTGTCCGTCCATTGTTTGGCCTGGTGAAAAGGCAGGCATCTGAGGAGTGAACTGGGGCGGAGGTGGAATATCATCACGCCAAAATCTAGAAGATTGCGGATCTGCTTGTCTGCTTCGGTGAGTAGAGGGATCTCCACTCAATAGCGTCACTTCATCTTCTCCATAGGTGACTTCAGCACCTATTGGTGTTCTTGCTGGAGTTCCGTCATTTTCTTGTGAATCCATTACTCTGCATCAAAATAAATTATAAGAGGCGCACAGGAGTCAAGGCAAGATGCAAGTCAAAATTAGTTCGAATACGATACAGATATCAAAAATGTTTGCAAGCAAGTGGATGAGATCCTTATCCTATTCTTATTTGCAGGCCTGTTCGGTCCCTAAGTTGAAACCGAACAATTTAGTCGTTGACCTGCATGGGCCACCACAAAAACCATGTCACGCCCCAGTCCCAAAATAACGAGGGACTGGATGCGTGATTATGGCCAGCAGCATGCATCGATGGACAAACCCAATTTAATGGATCCATCGGGCATACTTAAGCTGTATTACATCAGTCAAGGTTTTACTATTCTCATCCACAGATATAAGATAGCAATAACATCAAAAGAAATATCAAACAACAACAGTCAAAGTAAATAAAATCGAAGAACAATCCGATATTAGTCTGGTTACACAAGTTCTCAAAGACAGGAAATAAAGAGTTTAAATTAACAGGAATTAAAGTCTATTTGCCATAATACTGAGCAGGGCGAAGCAATTATTCAGGAGAAGTCCTCAGCAATCACCTCGTCCTCAGGTTCAGGTACTGCTCCGAGTAGTGCCCCTGTTCCGTACACCTCAGGGTAGATCTCGTCTGCTATAACTGGAGAACAAAACCAGGTCCTCAGAGGGACGTAACAAGGTACATAAGAATACGAGCCATAATACAGTGAATGAACATGCAAGTCAACCAAGATGTTAAACTCAAGAGTAGCATCAGAAATTAATAAGTCTAAGACAGTGGCATGCCGATGTTGCTATCAAACAAATCTGGGTAAATAATTAAACTAGCTAAGTGATCATGCAAGTGAGAGTTATTATTCATACTCAGGCTGAGACTACTACAGGATCAGTGACAAGAAACCATAGCAGTATTTTCTCGAAGGGCCAGTACAGGTGCCAAAGCTCTGTGTCAGAGACTAGGACACTTCCAGATAACAGTATATAATATATATTCAGCCTTGATATGGTAATACTCTCCCCACCCAATGAATCTCATGTCACAGATCTCAATGTTCATGTTACGTAAGATTAAATTAATGCAATCGGTCATGTTCTAAGGAAATAAGCTTAAGTCATGAAATCTATATTTTATACAAACCCCCTTGAATAATCAGGAAGATTCTGTATCATGCCTTGTGTCAGGTGTCCTGGGTTTAATTTACTTGATAGGGCAAGTTCAACAGTCATAGAAATTAAAGCAGAGAATTAAACTGAATCAATAACTGCATTTTATGGCAAGGTACACTTGCCTGGATTTTCAGCTCCAAGTATGGCTCTGTTAATAGCTGGATTTGTAGGGACTGCTCCGGTTGCTGAAAAAAATATCACCATCAGGTCCAGAACACATCAATCAGCTAGGAACGCCTGTCCTAGAGTCCAATTTGGAGACAAGGGCAAAAACGTCATTTTTGGGTCAATACGGGGTCCAATTGTGGGCCGCTTTGTACCAAAAAATACGCCAGGGTCAAAGGTCTCAAAAACAGTCCAACTTAGTGTCAACAGGTCAGGAACGATGATACGAACTCAACGGAACTTGCAGAATTGGATTCCGATGAGCTGTTCTCAAAATCGTCCGTCGGTTGGAGCCTATGGGGCCCACGACACACGATTTTGTCAACGTTCTCAGAATTGAACCAAACTTGGCTCACAGGACCAGCGTATTGCCACGAGTCCAATGGCGCAAGTTTCGTCTCGATCTGACTTGTGTACACTAAGTTACAGCAAGATTCAGAAAAGTCGGATACGGGGCGGTGTCCGCGGATACGCACTGATTCCGGTGTGCACGCACATCCGAATCAGCTTCTGCGAAATCTCGCACGTCAGTATCAACGACGCGCACGTATCGGTAAAGACCGCACGTGACCAAGTCGTCCCGTTTGGTGGGACGTACTCGATACCGGGGTAAAACAGGGTCTAGTTTTTTTTCCTGTTTTTGGATCGCGGTGTGCGATCACCACAGGACGCGATGCACCGAGCGGTTTGTCCGGGCACGGAGAGGGTCAAACAGGCTACGCGATATAATTTACGGAATCGAATTCCGAGCTACGAGCAAGAAGTTATGAATACCTGAACTGGGTTCCACAAACCGAATCCTTCGTGTCCTCGAGTTGTGTCCTGTGTCCTGGACACGGTGTCCGACACAAAACACAGAAGCTAGGGTTCAGAGAGGCTGTGTCCAGAGCTGGTCGAAGAGGAGAGTCGGGCTCGGCCGGAGCGAGGCGGAGCCGCTGGGCCTTCGGCGGAGGGGACAGGTGGTCGAGGGAGATGGCCGGAGCGGTTTAGGGTTCCGGCCAGGAGCTGAACTCGTCGGCTGGGGCTGCTACCGAAGGCGGCCGAGACGAGGCGATGGGGGCCGGCAGCACTGGCGGAGGCGCAGGAGGTCGGGGAAGACGGCGGGTGACCGGAGCGGGGCTAAGGGCGGAGGAGATAGGTGGTCGAGGGGCGGGTTCAGGCGAGGGGTGAGGGGTTCTTATAGGAGAGCTAGGGAGAGAGAACGGCGGCCGGCGAGCGTTGAGGGAGCGGAGGCGACGCAGGGAGTCGAGCGGCGGGCGGTTACGCGACGGCCGGAGGCGAAGCGGCGCCGGGGAGAGGAGAGGTCGGGGAAGAGAAAGGGTTGGGGGCACTGTTCACCCGGGTCGGGTCCGTGGGTCGGGCGGCGGATCCGGCCCGATCCACAACCAATGAGGCGGGTTCGGGTCTGAAACGGGCCGGGTCGGATTGAACCCGAATCCGACCCGTTTGGGCCTAGACGGTTCGGTTCAGTTAAATTGGTTTAATGAACCGGTTTAATTAGGATTTTAAATTAATTTAATTATTTAAAATAGGTTTTAGGCTTTTTAAAATTCATCCGGGGTCCAATAAATTCCCAAAAAATTACCATATGTCTGATTTTCTGTTTTACACCATAAATTATTATTTTCATAATAGTTTAATAATATTTATTATCATTTAAAAATCCTTTAATAATTAAAATACACGAATTTAATTATAGAAAAATCCAAGATAATTCCAGAAAATTCCAGATAATTTGTAAAAATCCAAATTAAAATTCTTTTTGAAAATCAGGGGGATTACACGTATCGCATGAGTATCATGGTGTGATACTCATGTGTGGCTTGCTGCACACCAAGTGTTTGCTACTTGGTATAGGTGGGTATATGTACCTAGTTTGAGTGTTATATTTATATATATAATTAGTGTTATATATGTATATACAAGTGTATAGGTGTGTATATATTTATGGGTGTTTGGAGTGAGGTAAACAAATAAAGGGGAGTGTGGGAAGTGTTTGTGATGGGAAGGTTGGGATAGGCATATATAGCAACAATTAGAGGAGCAACAAGGCAAGAAGCTAGCAGTGCATCCTTGTGCACTAATGTGTCTTGTGTGCAAAGATGGACAATGCTCGAGTGAAGACCAGGGGTTCAGGGAAGTGTTGGAGTTTATGCAAGAGGACCTCTGCAGTGGGATCTTATGAACTGGAGCAAGTATAGGCAGTGCCTTGCACTGATTTGGGCCAGCAGAGGAGGAGGGAACTTGATAAAGTTAGTATCAGCAGTAGCATAGGTAGCATGGCAAGCTGCAGTTGCAGTTTCCAATAAGACACAGCTGCTGCACTACACCAAGCAAGCTCGGGGCAGCAATATGGGTGTGTGCCTGTGCCCAAAAAATGTGAACTATGTCTAACAGTGTGTTAATGTGTATTTATCAGAGTGGTTGTATTGAGTGCAGGTGTCTCTAAAGTTATGGGTGGTATCAGAGAGTACCAGTATAACAATTTAGACACCTAGTGCAATATGCATGTTGGTGTACTAGTGAAGAGGGAAGGATTGGATTTACTGTCCAATAATAAGAATAAATATGAGAAAGTGTTGAAGGTACATAATGAGTGAGGGAAAGAACTGTGGTGTTGATTAGATTAGGGGTTTAGTGTATGGGTTTCTAGTAGTTAGATGCTTGAGGGTTGGCTCGAGGGTATTGTAATCACCCTGATTTTTCTAAAAATTTTAAAACAATTTTTCCCAATTTTTTTGTAATTTTTTGGTATTAAAACTAAGGTATTTTGTGATTAAATGATTTTTATTTAAAGTTAGTTAATATTAAAATATTATGAAAATAATATTTTTGGGTGTAAAATGGAAAACTAGACATAGGGTAATTTTCTCGGAATTTATTGGACCCCAGAAGCATTTTTAAAGCCCTAAAAACCAATGTATATTTAAACCTAATTAAAGTCTGACTGAACCCGGTTTATTTTAAATAAACCAAACCAAACCGACCCAAACCGCTGTTAAACTGAACTAAACCAAACCAAACCCATCTCTTAACGGGTTGGGTCGGATCCGAATCGAACCCGACCTGGACCCGAAACCCTCACCGAAACCCCAATCCTAATCTAACCCGGACACACTATTTCGGCGCCCTATATATCATCTCGAATTCGGCGCCCCGACGCCAGATCACCCTAGCCATCTCATTCTTCGCCCAGATATCGCAGCGCCGCTCCGACGAACTCATCGTTAGCCCTCGCCTGAACCCTAACGTCCTTGACTGCTCCTCCAGTTTTCCCCTCGCCGCCATCTCTCCCGTCGACGAACCCTTCGTCATCCCCCGTGCAGCCTCGACGAACCCTTCGTCTTCCTCCGCCTAGCCCCATTCCATCCTCCCCCGACTCCACCGTCGTCGATCCCTCCGACGATCTCCTCCACCCTCTAGTCTCCCCAAAGCCCCGCTCGACCCGTCCTCGACCTTGTCTTCCTCGACCACCGCCCAATTCCATCCTCCCCCGACCATCTCCACTGCCCTAGCAGTCGACAAACCGTCGACTCGAACCTCGCCGTCCTCCGCCCAGCCCCACACAGCCTCGATGACCCGGATACGGCAGACCCGGACACAACATCATTCCAGAACTCCGACACAGCAGCGTCTGAACCCCGGACACAGCACAGTGGACACAGCTCCGCGTCGCTATGTCGTATCAACCCGGACATGAGAAATCCTCGTTCCACGAAGCCCTGTTCAGGTAACACATTCTCACTCCTCATTGTTCCATTTTTTGTTTCGTCAGTTGTGACGCATAGACTGTGTAACCCTCTCGATTCCCGTGCAACCCGCTCGGTGCGTCGCGTCCTGTGGTGATCGCAAACCACGATAAAAAAAAGGAAAAACAATACCCCATTTTTCTCCGGAACTGAGTGCGCCCCGCCAAACGGGATAACTTGGTCACGTGCAGTCTTCACCGAAACGTGCGCGCCGTTGATGCGGACGTACAAAATTTCACAGAAGTTGATTTGGATGTGCGTGTACACCGGAATCAACGCGTATCCGCCGATAACGCCCCGTATTCGTCTGTTCTAGAACACGTCGTAACTTTGTGTACACACGTCGGATCGAAACGAAACTTGCGCCATCAGACTCGTAGCAATACGCTGGTCCTGTGACCCAAGTTTTGTTCGATTCTGAGAACGTTGACAAAATCTCGTATCATGGGCCCCGCGGCTCCACTTGACGGGCGATTTTGTGATCGACTCATCAGAATCCAATTCTGGAAGTTC
This sequence comes from Iris macrosiphon, assembly GCA_036927795.1. NCBI lineage: Eukaryota > Viridiplantae > Streptophyta > Magnoliopsida > Asparagales > Iridaceae > Iris > Iris macrosiphon. The sequence goes on along the minus strand of JAYESA010000011.1, from coordinate 79,784,178 downwards.
TGTTGGGTTCGTATCATCATTCTGGACTTGTTGACACTAAGTTTGACGAATTTGGAGACCTTTGGTTCTGACACATTTTTCGGTGCAAAGCGGCCCACATGTGGACCCCGCTTTGACCAAAAAATATTATTTTTGCCCCTGTGTCCAAATTGGACTTAAGGAGAGGCATTTCTAGCTATTTGATATTTTCTGAGCCTGTTGGTGATATTTATTTCAGCTTTTGGAGGAGTACCTACAGGATCCACTGATACAGGGACAACTGTTGGTATTCAAACCCCAGGCAAGTGTACCTTGCCAAAACTTGCAGTTCTTGTTACATATTTCTTAGATTTATTTATATGGTTGTTCATGCTTAATCTAGGACTGTGTGACTTATGTAGCATTCGATTACTAGTCGGGTGCCAACACTGTACGCAGAGTTGTGTAACGTCACCTAGAGATGGACATTCGTGACCCTTTACATTCTCGTACTTGTCTTATCAAGTACATTATAACCCAGGATACTTGATACTATTCATGAGACAGAATCTTCCTGAGATATTCATGGTGATTCTGTATAGGTTACAGGTTTTATGACATAGAAATTATATTCATAGATACTATATGACTGGTTGCATTAGCTATGATCTTGCGTGACATGTACATGAGACATTGTGGACATGAGACGTGTGGTTATATTGGGTGGGAAGAGACACACAGGCTACAGGCAATTTTATATATCTATCTACTACTATTATGAGGCCGTAGACTCTCCAGAAGAGCTAGGCACATTACATGTTATTACTGCTACCGGCTCCCCGACACAGAGCTTGTAGTGGTCTCAGCCTGAGTACTAGTGATGCTCTCACTTGCATTTCATATAGATGGTTACATACTTACCCCATTTATTTCTTTTATTGCTGCATGCATTTATTTTGGCTTGTATTATTTTGTACCTTGCTATGTCCCCTGAGGACCTGGATCCGGATTATGTCCCCAGGATTTGCAGACGAGATCTATCCCGAGGTATACGGACAGCAGCAGGAGCTGATACAGGAGTTGTACCGACACCCGAGGATGAGGTATTAGCTGAAGACTTTTCCTGAGCATCTATGTTTTATGCTCAGTATTTACTTTATTCATTCATTTATGTTTTGGTCTGTTGAACCATTGTATCAGATTTTATCGGGTTGTTCCCCGAAGTACTTTGTTGAGACTGGTTGATGATTTATATTTCTTATTTCTGTAGATCATATTTTATCTTGTATGGATGAGATTAGTTATGACATGTTGTAGTAGACCTTATTTTACAACTTAAGTACGCCCTGATGGATCCATTAAATTGGGTTTGTCCATCAGTGTGTGCTGCTGGCCATTGCCACGTGTCTAGTCCCTCGGTATTTTGGGACTGGGGCTTGACATGGTTTTTGTGGTGGCCCATGCAGGCCCACGACCAAATCGTTCGATTTTAACTTAGGGATCGAGCAAGCCTGCACTAAGGATAAGATAAGTTATAGGATCTCATCCATTGTTTGAACCATTTTTGAACTCTATATCGAACTCGAATGTAATTCTTGATTTGCATCCTGTATTGATTCCTCTGCGCATTCTTATAGTTTATCTTTTGGATATAGAATAATGGATCCAAGGAACGGAGATGAGAATCCCTTGGATACGCCACACGATGCTGTGGTTACCTATGGAGACGGAGTGACACCGGAGAATAGGGGACAATCTTCTCAAAGCGATCAAGCCGGCCAGTCTAATTGAAGGTTCCAGCGTGATGACATCCCACCTCCACCACAGTTCACTCCATCGATGCCTATTTTTCCACCAGGATAAGCCATGGACGGGCAGCAGATATTATAGATGATTTATGCCATGATGCAAGCCCAACAGCAGGTTCAACAAGAGGCTCAGCGTCATGAGGCAGAGTATTTGAGGACCAGCCTGGTAATCGCATTGGAGCAGACGAATCCACCAGCTAGGCGACCAGCTACGGGATCTATCACTGATTTTTGTCAGCTCAAGCCTCGTACCTTTTATGGCAAGGAGGGGCCAACTGAAGTTCATGAATGGCTCACGAACACGCAATACCAGTTAGAAGCAACTGAACTTTCGAGGGAGAAATGGATGACTGTTGTCAAGATGCAGTTGACTGACAATGCACATCATTGGTGGTTATTAGAAGAGAGGAGGCTCGGACAGGACCGAGTCACTTGGGAAGAGTTCTCCAGACTCTTCCAAGAGATGTATATCCTAGCTATTGTACGGTCGGAATTCAGAGACAAGTTCAACCGCCTTATCCAAGGTAATATGATAGTGGAAGAATACAACGCAGAATTCATTCGTCCGAGTCGCTTAGCCCCAACCTTGATTCTGATAGAAGAAGAGAAAGCTGAGAAGTTCTTTGACGGACTGAAGTTCGAGCTCTAGAGGTTGATCGGATCTGTTGTACCTATATCGTGCACCGACGTCCTTGCTGCAGCACGACGCATGGAGCGTGTCACTTGAAGGGAGTCAAATCTGAAGCGGCCAATCACATCAGCACCATCCAAGACATCACAGGGGGATTTTGTAAAATAATCCCAGAGGAGTATACCAGAGAGAGCAGCACATAGGGCCATATCTCTTCCTACTTGTCACCACTGCGGCAAGGTAGGTCACATTGAGAGAGAGTGCAGACGCAAGTTGGGACTATATCTGATTTGCGGATCCAACTAGCATCTTTCCAAGGACTGCACTGAACACAAAGAGGGAGCACCGAGACTAGCTTTACCTACACCAAGGCTAGCTTATTTAGCAGCGGGAGCACCGCAGACGAGAGTTGGAGGAGTCAGACCACCAGCTCCAGGAGGATATCAGCAGAGACCACCATTGGCACCACAGGCAGCTCTATTTCAACAAGCTCAGCAGCAGAGAGGTCCAGCTCAGGGACGAGGACAGGCCTTTGGATTGGCTGTTGAGGAGGAAGCTACTGCAGGAGAGGTTATTGCAGGTACTATCTTAGTAGCTTCATTACCAGTTGTAGCTTTATTTGATTCTGGAGCATCGTATTCATTTATAGCAGCTAGCTTTATATCCACCCATAGAGTAGCTACTGCACCCTCCCGAAGACTAAGAGAATTCTTACGGAAGGTGAAATTATCCCAGTTAGTGACGTCTGTAGATCTTGTTCCATAGTAGTTTGTGGAAGAGAGATGCGCGCTCAATTTCTGATCTTTTTTATGCCGGATTATGATATTGTACTTGGTATGGACTGGTTAAGTCAGTACCATGTGACTCTTGATTGCCGGCTTGGAAAGGTTATATTTAGACTGCCTAGACATCCAGAATTTGAGTTTCTTCGGGGAGCTGTAGAGCAAGGAGTTCAGCCTACTCTTAGGGTACTATCTGTAGAAGGGGAGACATGTTACCCAAGAGTCATATCAGAGTTTGTGGAGGTATTTCCTGATGATCTTCTAGGTTTACCGCCTGATCGGGAAATAAAATTCACAATAGACTTAACTCCATGAGCAGAGCCTATCACTTCATCAGTGTATCGGCTAGCACCTAAGGAATTGGTGGAATTGAAGGAACAAGTTGATGATCTTCTGGAGAAGGGTTTTATTCGGCCCAGTGTTTCACCTTGGGGAGCACCCATACTATTTGTACCGAAGAAGGATGGAACAGTACGTTTGTGCATTGACTACTGGGCACTGAATGCTGTGACCATCAAGAACAGGTATCCCTTACCACGCATTGATGACTTATTCGATCAATTGAGTGGTACTAGGGTATTCTTGAAGATTGACCTTAGATTCGGCTATCACCAGATTAAAGTAAGGAAGGATGATATACCAAAGACAGCCTTCAGGACCAAGTATGGACATTATGAATTCTTAGTAATGCCGTTTGGTTTAACCAACGCGCCAGCTGTGTTTATGAGTTTGATGAACAAAGTTTTTTATCAGTACTTGGATAAATTTGTGGTTATGTTTATTGATGATATTCTAGTATATTCCAAGATCCACGAAGAGCACAAGGAGCATCTCAGACTTGTGCTAGAGATGTTGAGGTAGGAGAAGTTGTATGCCAAACTCAGTAAGTGTGAGTTTTGTATGGATAAGGTGCCTTTCTTGGGACATATTATCTCAGGAGAAGGACTTTCAGTTGATCCGCAGAAGGTTGCTGCAATAAAAACTTGGCCTACACCTACATCAGTTGCAGAAGTGAGAAGTTTTCTCGGACTTGCTGGATATTACCGAAGGTTTGTAGAAAATTTCTTAAGGATTGCGGAGCCTATGACGAAGTTGACACGTAAGGACCAGGAGTTTTCATGGACAGAAGACTACCAGAAGGCCTTTGAAGAATTGAAGAGGAGATTAACAACAGCACCTGTCTTGACTCTTCCTTCAGGGTCAGGAGGTTTTGTTGTTTACAGTGATGCATTAGGTAATGGATTAGGATGTATTTTGATGCAACATGGCAAAGTTATCGCTTATGCATCTAGACAGTTGAAGGTCCATGAGAAGAACTACCCAACGCACGATCTTGAGCTAGCAGCAATTATATTTGCACTGAAGATTTGGAGGCACTATCTTTATGGAGAGAAGGTAAAAATCTTTACTGATCACAAGAGTCTGAAGTATGTATATACTCAGAAGGAGCTCAACATGAGACAGAGACATTGGCTTGAGTTGATGGTAGACTTTGATATAGATCTGTAGTATCACCCGGGAAAGGCGAATGTCGTAGCAGACGCACTCAGCAGGAAGCCCACGACTTATTTCTTGAGGATGCAGCCTGAGCTTTTGGAAGATCTACATGAGCTCCAGATAGAGGTTGTTTTACCGGGATAGAGTGGCTTGCTGGCCAATTTTGAAGTTAAGTCATCACTTGTAGAGAGGATTAAAGAGGCATTGCCCACAGATGCTAGATTTTGAAGACTTAAAGAGAAGACAGAAGCAGGCATACAGACGGGACTTCGCATACATGAGGATGGGACATTAAGGTGTAGAAATCGCCTGTATGTTCCAAATAGAGAATTAAGACAGGAGTTAATGACTGAAGCACATAGCTCTATGTACTCTGTTCATCCAGGAGAAACCAAGATGTACCGAGATTTGAGGCAGTATTATTGGTGGCATGGAATGAAGAGGGAGATTGCACATTTTATGGCAAAATATTTAGTCTGCCAGCAAGTAAAGGCCGAGCATCAAAGGACTGCTGGTATGTTGCAGCCGCTTCCTATACCAGAATGGAAGTGGGAACATATCACTATGGATTTTGTCACAGGATTTCCAAGAAGCCCCAGTGGAAAAGATGCGGTATGGGTTATCGTGGATCGACTCACTAAATTGGCACACTTCTTGCCATTTAGAGTTGGACAGTCCACGGAGGTACTAGCCGACATATATATACGACAAATCATAAGATTACATGGAGTGCCGGTTAGTATTGTGTCGGATCATGATTCAAGATTTATATCTCATTTTTGGCGAAGCATGCAAGAGAGTCTTGGCACCCGACTCAAATTCAGCACAGCTTACCATCCACAGACAGATGGTCAATCAGAGCGCACGATTCAGATCTTGGAGGATATGCTGCGATCGTGTATGCTAGACTTTGGAGGATCTTGGGTAGATCATTTACATTTGGTGGAGTTCTCTTACAACAACAGTTATCAGGCCAGCATCCAGATGGCACCATTCGAGACATTGTACGGTAGAAAGTGCAGATCACCAATATGCTGGAGTGACGTTGGTGAGCGTCAAATACTGGGTCCATAGTTAGTAATGCAGACAGTAGAGAAGGTAAAATAAATTCAGAATCATCTTCGTGCAGCTCAGGACAGACAGAAGCATTGGGCTGATACGCATAGACGTCCCCTGGAGTTCAAAGAAGGAGAGCACGTATTCTGGAGGATTTTGCCCACTCGAGGTACTATTAGATTTGGGAGCAGAGGTAAGTTGAGCCCGAGGTATATCGGGCCATTTGATATTCTGGAGCGCATTGGTGAGGTAGCTTATCGTCTTGCATTACCTCCATCCTTAGAGGGAGTGCATGATGTATTCCATGTCTCACAGCTAAGAAGGTACGTGACTGACCCAAGTCACATAGTCGATCATTCTGAGATCGCAGTGGGCCCTAGCTTGAGGTATGAAGAACAACCAGTTGGCATACTCGACATCAGTGAGAAGACACTGCGAGGACAGACAATTAGACTGGTTCGTGTAGCTTGGAAACATCACACTCCTGGCGAATCGACCTGGGAACAGGAGGATATTATGCGCCAGCGTTATCCTCACTTATTCGCAGATGCAGGTATAACCTAAGCATTCTTGTAATTCCCATAGTTCTTTTCTTTAGTAGTTTATTCTTCGATTGCGAGGACGCAATCCTCTTAAGGGGAGAAGATTGTAATAACCCTGATTTTTTTAAAAAAATTAAAACAATTTTTTCCAATTTTTCTGTAATTTTTTGGAATTAAAACTAAGGTATTTTATGATTAAATGATATTTATTTAATGTTAGTTAATATTAAAATATTATGAAAATAATATTTTTGGGTATAAAATGGAAAACTAGACATAGGATAATTTTTCGGGAATTTATTGGACCCCAGAAGTATTTTTAAAGCCCTAAAAACTAATGTATATTTAAACCAAATTAAACCCTGATTGAACCCGGTTTAATTTAAATAAACCAAACCAAACCGACCCAAATCGCTGTTAAACCGAACCAAACCAAACCCATCTCTTAACGGGCCGAGTCGGATCAAAATCGAACCCGACCCGGACCCAAAACCCTCACCGAAACCCTAATCCTAATCTAACCCGAAAATACTGTTCCGGTGCCCTATATATCGTCTCGAATTCTGCGCCCCACCGCCAGATCACCCTAGCCATCTCCTTCTCCGCCCGGACACCGCAGCACCGCTCCGAAGAACTCATCGTTAGCCCTCGCCTGAACCCTAACGTCCTCGACTCCTCCTCCAGTTTTCCCATCGCCGCCATCTCTTCCGTCGACGAACCCTTCGTCATCCCCCGCGTAGCCTCGACGAACCCTTCATCTTCCTTCGCCTAGCCCCATTCCATCCTCCTCCGACCCCACCGTCGTTGATCCCTCCGATGATCTCCTCCACCCTCCAGTCTCCCCAAAGCCCCGCCGCCAGATCACCCTAGCCATCTCCTTCTCTGCCCGGACACCGCAGCGCCGCTCCGACGAACTCATCGTTAGCCCTCGCCTGAACCCTAACGTCCTCGACTCCTCCTCCAGTTTTCCCCTCGTCGCCATCTCTCTCGTCGATGAACCCTTCATCATCCCCCGTGCAACCTCGACGAACCCTTCGTCTTCCTCAGCCTAGCCCCATTCCATCCTCCCCCGACTCCACCGTCGTCGATCCCTCCGACGATCTCCTCCACCCTCCTGTCTCCCCAAAGCCCCGCTCGACCCGTCCCCGACCTCGTCTTCCTTGACCACCGCCCAGTTCCATCCTCCCCCGACCATCTCCACTGCCCTAGTAGTCGACAAACCGTCGACTCGAACCTCGCCGTCCTCCGCCCAGCCCCGCGCAGTCTCGACGACCCGCTGCCCTAGCCAGGACATGGCAGACCCGGACACAGCAGCATTCCAGAACTCTGACACAGCAGCGTCTGAACCCCGGATACAGCACAGTGGACACAGCTCCGCGTCGCAGTGTCGTGTCAACCCGGACACGAGAAATCCTCGTTCCATGAAGCCCTGTTCAGGTATCCCGTTCTCTCTCCTCGTTGTTCCTTTTTTCGTTCCGTCAGTTGTGACACATAGACTGTGTAACCCTCTCGATGCCCGTGCAACCCGCTCGGTGCGTCGCGTCCTGTGGCGATCGCAAACCGCGATCCAAAAACAGGAAAAATAATATCCCATTTTCCCCCAGAACTGAGTGCGCCCCGCCAAACGGGATGACTTGGTTGCGCGTGCTCTTTACCGAAAGGTGCGCATCATTGATGCGGACATGCAAAATTTTGCAGACGTTGATTTGGATGTGTGTGCACACCGGAATCAACGCGTATCTGCCGACAACGCCCTGTATCTGCCTGTTCTGGAATATGTCGTAACTTTGTATACACACATCGGATCAAAGCGAAACTTGTTCCATCGGACTCATAGCAATACGTTGGTCCTGTGACCCAAGTTTTGTTTGATTCTGAGAACGTTGACAAAATCTCATATCGTGGGTCCTGCGGCACTATTTGATTGGCAATTTTGTGATCGGCTCATCGGAATCCAATTCTGGAAGTTCCGTTGGGTTCGTATCATCATTATGGACTTGTTGACACTAAGTTTGACGAATTTGGAGACCTTTGGTTCTGACACATTTCTCGGTGCAAAGCGGCCCACATGTGGACCCCGCTTTGACTAAAAAATATTATTTTTGCCCCTGTGTCCAAATTAGACTTAAGGACAACGTTTCTAGCTATTTGATATTTTTTGAGCCTGTTGGTGATGTTTATTTTAGCTTTTGGAGGAGTACCTACAGGATCCACTGATACAGGGACAGCTGTTGGTATTCAAACCCCAAGCAAGTGTACCTTGCCAAAACTTGCAGTTCTTGTTACATATTTCTTATATTTATTTATATGGTTGTTCATGCTTAACCTAAGACCGTGTGACTTACGTAGCGTCCGATTACTAGTCGGGTGCCAATACTGTATGCAGAGTTGTGTAACGTCACCTAGAGATGGACATTCGTGACCCTTTACATTCTCGTACTTGTCTTATCAAGTACATTATAACCCCGGACTCTTGACACTATTCATGAGATAGAATCTTCCTGAGATATTCATGGTAATTCTGTATAGGATACATGTTTTATGATATAGACATTATATTCATAGATACTATATGACTGGTTGCATTAGCTATGATCTTGCGTGACATGTGTATGAGACGTTGTGGACATGAGACGTGTGGTTATATTGGATGGGGAGAGACACATAGGCTACAGGATGTTTTATATATCTATCTACTACTATTGTGAGGCCGTAGACTCTCCAGCAGAGCTAGGCACATTACATGTTATTACTGCTACCGGCTCCCCGACACAGAGCTTGTAGTGGTCTCAGCCTGAGTACTAGTGATGCTCTCACTTGCATTTCACATAGATGGTTACATACTTACCCCATTTATTTCTTTTATTGCTGCACTGCGTTTATTTTGGCTTGTATTATTTTGTACCTTGCTATGTCCCCTGAGGACCTGGATCCGGATTATGTCCCCAGGATTTGCAGACGAGATCTATCCCGAGGTATACGGGACAGCAGCAGGAGCTGATACAGGAGCTGTACCGATACCCGAGGACGAGGTGTTAGCTGAAGACTTTTCCTGAGCATCTATGTTTTATGCTCAGTATTTACTTTATTCAGTCATTTACGTTTTGGTCTGTTGAACCATTGTATCAGATTTTATCGGGTTATTCCCCGAAGTACTTTGTTGAGACTTATTGATGATTTACATTCCTTATTTCTGTGGATCATATTTTATCTTGTATGGATGAGATTAGTTGTGACATGTTGTAGTAGACCTTATTTTACAGCTTAAGTACGCCCTGATGGATCCATTAAATTAGGTTTGTCCATCAGTGTGTGTTGCTAGCCATTGCCACGTGTCTAGTCCCTCAGTATTTTGGGACTGGGGCGTGACAGGTATCAGTACACTGGGTGTGCACTGTAGTGTTAGATGCAGTGTGTAGTTAGGTTGTATATAGGAGTAAAGGTTCAGGTACTTGTGGGGATTTTTGTGTGACAAGATGAGTATCTAACTAAGGTACTCTAAGTTAGGGGCAATAGCAATGTGTCTATGTGTGTGTGTGTGTGTTTCCACGAGGGAAAGAGGAAGTGTGTGACTGTGTTAGAGTAGTGTACAGGTATGTGTGGGAAGTGATACACTAGTGTACCAGTCATTGTGTATCAGAGGGAGTGCCAGTAGAGTATCTCAGGTACAATGAAGGGTGATGTTGGTGTTGATGTATCAGTAAATAGAAGTTGAAGGTATTGATGGGTGTGTAGGTAGGTGTAAACTCCCTCACCCAAAATAGGTATTTGTGTATATTTTATATTATTATATTTATTATAGATATTGAATTTATTTAGAGTATTCTCTTAGTTAATTAGAAAATAATTTTTTTTAGTATATTTACTTATATAAATATTCATTTAGAATTATTTTAGGTTATTTTAGATTTTTGGAGATTTTTCTAGAATTTTTGGTAATTAAAACTTAGAAAACATAAATTTCTAGGACTTCTATGATTTACTATACGACCATACTTGCATGTCGTTCCTACCAAATATTTATTTTAGTTTAAAATATTTAATTATATTTTTTTTTTGTAATTTATTTAGAATTTTAAGAAATTTATTTAGATTTTCGAAATTATTTAGAATTTATTTGGATATATATAGTCTTAATATTAGATATATGCTAATTTAGTGTTAATAGATATTAATAAGATTTTATAAATTATTTGTATTATCTTTAATTATATTTAAGATTATAAATTATTGAGATAAATTCAAACTCTATTTTAAATTAATTCAAATCCTGAACCTACTAGGAAATCAACTTCATGCATATCCTATCCTTATTTAAATTCATCATAATACTATCCAAATTAACCAATCCTAGTCGTATTTAATTAAGTAGTATCCACCATTATAAATACCTCATCCTTCATATTTTTCTTCCCCAAATTCCTCTCTTTTTCGTCCAAAAAATAGTCAAAATTCGTCATAAATTCAGCCTCATTTTCTACTAGTTATGACGAATTAAAAAGACGATATCTCCTAGCTTCGGACTCCAAACGTGCTCTAGTTTTTTTTGTTAGAATGATAATGAGGTTAGATTTCTGATTATATAAATTGTTTTTCTAAATTATTAGTATTAAATTCTAGAAAATTCGTAGAGCACAGCATGTCTGAAAATAGATGTGTTTCGATGTATTCGCGATTTCGGGAGAACCAGGAATCAGAATCATGAACCGTTTAAAGTTTCGGAAAGCTAATATCGAGAAAATTGACATATATTTTTCCCAGAATTTATTTCGAAGTATTTATATACTGTTAATTCTGTAGAACTTCTAGGTTAGAATTTAACCATCGGTGCACAATATAAAAGTTGTATGTGCCATAATTCCCAAACGAATTTGAATTCGGACGAGCCGTAAATTCCAACATGTTTTTGATGCTGAAATCTACAGGAAATCATGCATGAAAGTTGAGTTTGTGTCTATTGACTTTTTGGTCAACAGATCGTCTCGATTTGCGTGCCATGAGTCTCGAGTTGATAAAATTCAGTTTTTTTAAGACAAAATTTAGGAATTAACATAAAAATCAGAATAATAAGATTAAAATAGGATTTTAGAGTAATTATTCCAGAATTAAATAAATTAAAATAAATTATCTTTTGACGTGATAAATTTGTAATACATAGGCTATTTGGACTGTGACTTGGACTCTGATTCATACCAGCAGCAGGACCCCAGGCAAGATACCTTGCCAAATTGTTTACAGTACTTTGCATACTATTTATATTTCTGTTTATTTATTTCATTTCTGTATAGTTCTTGTATGTGTAGTTTTTCTCTAGTCATTACTATGTATTAGATATGTTGACACACACATGGCACCTAGTATCATAGAGGACAATCATTAGGCGTATGGGCTTTTAACCACTCTGGTAAACCGTAGTATATAGCTCGCACTACGGACGTGTGTCGCGCTGGTCGCTACCCCCGCGGTATGTCAATTTCTGGAGTCTCGCTGGTCGCTACCCCCGCGGTATATCGATTTCTGATGTCCATTGACGTGTGTGTGAGTTGTGAGATAGATCGAGTAGCCTACCCTTGCCCATACGTCAAAAAGTTGTCCTCATTTGTATTCATATAGATTGTCATATACAGCGTACTTATTTATTTTCAAACCATATGCATGTTTACTGTATTCAAATTGGCTCGTATTTTCTGTATCTTGTTACGTCCCTTTGAGGACCTGGTCCGCTGTCAGGTGTATCTTTTCTTGAGTATTTGTAGGAACACAGATTTGGATGGTTACATGTGATCCGAGGATGTCTTCTCTTCGAGCTGTGATGGATAGTTGATATTCTTATATTGTGTTGTGGTGTTGTACTCATATTGTATTTGCTCTTATATTCGAGTTGGTAGTGGATTTGTTTTCATCCAACTATCATCCTTAGATACCTATATTGAGGTCTAGTTTTATAGATGCTAGTTATTTATTTATATTTGATTTTTGTGGATGAGATTTAGATTTTACCCTGTGACTTGTATTACATTTCATACCACTTGTGGATTGATATTCATGTACAGCGTACGTGTGTATATGGTTTCCATATATTGGAGTTCGTATACATACGGCTGGCGTGTTACGTGTCCTTGTCCTACGTATTTTGGGACTGGGGCGTGACATGTTTTTGTGGTGGCCCATGCTGGTCGAGAGCATATTGTCTCGGTTACGTTACTGTACCGAACAAGCCTGCCCCTAGGACTAGAGTATAGGATCTCATCCACAATTGACTGTGATTCATCTCCTCCTATCTGTTCTATTTTGAACAATTGTATCTTGCTTTATTCATGTGCTTCCCTAATAGTTCCTTGAGTATAGTCTTCTGCTAGAATATAGGAACCCCTGTTATTATGATGATAATTAGAGTAGCACACCTATTAAGAATACAACGAGAATATAGACACACTACTAAGTTTAGAATATCTAGTGAACCTAGAATTCCTTATCTTTAGATTGTTATACTATTACCCCTTGATGTATTAAGAAGACTTGAGAGTAGTATAGACACTACTAGAGTTAATTAGAAGTTTTACCATAATGTTTGACACCTAGTATCACATAGTCTTTTGACCTATTAATTGAAGTGTAACCGAATGATATTTATCGCATGCTAGCAAAAGACGACAGTATTTATTCAGACCATAGAATTTAGAGGTCCTTGCCCTATTTGGTCGACTAGCGACTTAGATAAGGAGGTTGTATGATAACTGTAGAGATTGTAGAGTCTTTTATTATTATTGCTTATATTATTTTTGCTTTTGCGAACTTGAATTATTTTGTAACTTCTCACATCATAATCCAGCGTTATATTTTCTGTGCTACCTTGAATTATGCTGCTATTATAGCCTAGTTTTTGCAAGCTTAATCTTATATCGAGCTTGTTCATGACATATGTGTTATTGGGGCATGATCAACCACACTAATACAAATTGTCTAATCAGAATCAGTGTATTATGGTCTAGCTAGCCATAATGCGCTTGATTTGCCCTTCGCAATAGTATTTTACGTGGATTGAGATGTATAGTGGACCAGTAGACAAATATACTTACCCTCTAGATACGACAAAGCATATCATATCAAGTATATAACTGCACCGATGTGAGCATGCGAATAGGAAATTACCAAATTAAGATTTCAATCCACAATTGTCTTGACAATTCCCATTTGAATTCTTTAAACGCTTTGATTCCCATACTTCCATTCTATTACCCCTCCATGAACTCTTTTCCGTTGCTTTCCATCTTCCCTTGTTTCGGAAAGACGAAATCTCGTGCTTGGAGATAAGTGATACACAGAGAGTACTAGATATACCCCATAGGCCAATCACATTATTTGGTGACTATCTTTCATAATTGATTAAGGGCATATCACATATGGTATAGTTGGTGTTAAAGTTTTGAGGATTGAATGACATGAGAAAATAAATTGAGGAATATTTTTCTTTAAGTGTAAGAGCCTTATGTGATAGATGGGTAAATTCTAAGTTGGGTAGAAATTGTATTATTAAACTTGAGAAGAATTCTTTTAGATTGTGATCAAGTAGGATTAGATTGAGAGATTAAGTCCTTTTAAATATGAAGAATTTTAAAAGAAGGATTAAGATAATGAGGATTTAATGAATTTTAAAAATCTTGATATTGAGGACCCAGTATTTATACTTTGAGCACATGATTTAAATTTTAAATATTGAAGGATAAATCATCGATTTAAATTTTTAGGATAAATATAAAATTTTAGACTTGAACAACTGGTGAATTAGATTTAAATTTTATAATTTGATGATTTGAATTAAAAGTTTAATTTTGATTGTTGGGTCACCTATTTAAAATATTGAGGATGTAAATTAAGTTTAAATATTTGAAGAGTACAAAATTCTTAATTTGAGAATAGGAATAAGATTTGATTAGAATTGTTTATTGCTCAAAGTCTAGAGGAGATTATGATAGTTGGAAATGGTGATATAAATTTTGATGTGGGATGTTATATAGACTTGAGTTAGATTTGAATGTTGATTAAAAAAAAAAATCGAGAAGAGATTACGACAGGTTCAATTTTGATTTAAACAGTGGTTATTTTAATTTTGAAGTAATCGCGATAGATTTGAATAGATTTTGTTATTTAAATTTTTGGAAGAGATTGCGATTGATGTACCTTATGTACGAATGTGAAGGATTTAACAAATTATGTCTTATTTTAATTTCGAGGACAAAATTGTTTTAAGTTGGGTAGATTGTAAACTCCCTCACCCAAAATAGGTATTTGTGTATATTTTATATTATTATATTTATTATAGATATTGAATTTATTTAGAGTATTCTCTTAGTTAATTAGAAAATAATTTTTTTTAGTATATTTACTTATATAAATATTCATTTAAAATTATTTTAGATTTTTGGAGATTTTTCTAGAATTTTTGGTAATTAAAACTTAGAAAACATAAATTTTTAGGACTTCTATGATTTACTATACGACCATACTTGCATATCGTTCCTGCCAAATATTTATTTTAGTTTAAAATATTTAATTATATTTTTTTTTATAATTTATTTAGAATTTTATGAAATTTATTTAGATTTTCGAAATTATTTAGGATTTATTTGGATATATATAGTCTTAATATTAGATATATGCTAATTTAGTGTTAATAGATATTAATAAGATTTTATAAATTATTTGTATTATCTTTAATTATATTTAAGATTATAAATTATTGAGATAAATTCAAACTCTATTTTAAATTAATTCAAATCGTGAACCTACTAGGAAATCAACTTCATGCATATCCTATCCTTATTTAAATTCATCATAATCCTATCCAAATTAACCAATCCTAGTCGTATTTAATTAAGTAGTATCCACCATTATAAATATCTCATCCTTCATATTTTTCTTCCCCAAATTCCTCTCTTTTTCGTCCAAAAAATAGTCAAAATTCGTCATAAATTCAGCCTCATTTTCTACTAGTTATGACGAATTAAAAAGACGATATCTCCTAGCTTCGGACTCCAAACGCGCTCCAGTTTTTTTGTTAGAATGGTAATAAGGTTAGGTTTCTGATTATATAAATTGTTTTTCTAAATTATTAGTATTAAATTCTGGAAAATTCGTAGAGCACAGCATGTCTGAAAATAGATGTGTTTTGATGTATTCGCGATTCCGGGAGAACCAGAAATCAGAATCATGAACCGTTTAAAGTTTCGGAAAGATAATGTCGAGATAATTGACATATATTTTTCCCAGAATTTATTTCAAAGTATTTACATACTGTTAATTCTGTAGAACTTCTAGGTTAGAATTTAACCATCGGTGCACAATACAAAAGTTGTATGTGCCATAATTTCCAAACGAATTTGAATTCGGACGAGCCATAAATTCCAGCATATTTTTGACGCTGAAATCTACAGGAAATCATGCATGAAAGTTGAGTTTGTGTTGGTTGACTTTTTGGTCAACAGATCGCCTCGATTTGTGTGCCATGAGTCTCGAGTTGATAAAATTTAGTTTTTTTTTTTTGGACAAAATTTAGGAATTAACATAAAAATTAGAATAATAAGATTAAAATAGGATTTTAGAGTAATTATTCCGGAATTAAATAAATTAAAATAAATTATCTTTTGACGTGATAAATTTGTAATACATAGGCTATTTGGACTATGACTTGGACTCTGATTCATACCAGCAGCAGGACCCCAGGCAAGATACCTTGCCAAATTGTTTACAGTACTTTGCATGCTATTTATATTTCTGTTTATTTATTTTATTTCTGTATAGTTCTTGTATGTGTAGTTTTTCTCTAGTCATTACTATATATTAGATATGTTGAGACACACATGGCACCTAGTATCATAGAGGACAATCATTAGGCGTATGGGCTTTTAACCACTCTGGTAAACTGTAGTATATAGCTCGCACTACGGGCGTGTGTCGCGCTGGTCGCTATCCCCGCGGTATGTCGATTTTTGGAGTCTCGCTGGTCGCTACCCCCGCGGTATATCGATTTCTGATGTCCATTGACGTGTGTGTGAGTTGTGAGACAGATCGAGTAGCCTACCCTTGCCCATACGTCAAAAAGTTATCCTCATTTTTATTCATATAGATTGTCTTATACAGCGTACTTATTTATTTTCAAACCATATGCATGTTTACTGTATTCAAATTGGCTCGTATTTTCTGTATCTTGTTACGTCCCTCTGAGGACCTGGTCCGCTGCCAGGTGTATCTTTTCTTGAGTATTTGCAGGAGCACAGATTTGGATGGTTACATGTGATCCGAGGATGTCTTCTCTTCGAGTTGTGATGGATAGTTGGTATTCTTATATTGTGTTGTGGTGTTGTACTCATATTGTATTTGCTCTTATATTCGAGTTGGTAGTGGATTTGTTTCCATCCAACTATCATCCTTAGATACCTATATTGAGGTCTAGTTTCATAGATGCTGGTTATTTATTTATATTTGATTTTTGTGGATGAGATTTAGATTTTACCCTGTGACTTGTATTACATTTTATACCACTTGTGGATTGATATTCATGTACAGCGTACGTGTGTATATGGTTTCCATATATTGGAGTTCGTATACATACGGCTGGCGTGTTACGTGTCCTTGTCCTACGTATTTTGGGACTGGGGCGTGACAGTAGGGAGGTAAATTATGGTGGTAGATAATTTGGGTGTTAGAGTTAGGCAATTGTCATGTGAAGAATGGGTAGTAGTTATATGAGAGTTAGTAATTAGGATATGAGGGATATCAAGTTAGTGAGGATTTGTATTGAGCTTGGGGTAAGGTATTAACATATACTGAGGTAAAGTTACAAGTATCAGTTAATGGGTAGAAACTAATTAATATACTAAGGTAATACTAGATACTCGATATTTATAAGTTATAAATAAGTACTTAGTACTAGCTAGTATAGCTGATACTTTAAGATATGAACCTAGAAACCTAGGTATAGCCTAGTATCTCTTAACATTGACAAGTTAGAACCTATAAGCCAACTTTATAGATAGTTGTGAACCCCAATTAGGGTAAGAACCTAGTTTGATCGAGTTGACCTAGAATTGACCTATTTTGACTATTTTGACCTAGTTTTGAGTTAATTATATATATTATTGATTCTAAAACACCTTTTGACATGTAATTTAATATATAGGTTAATGTGACACTAGTTCATACACCAATTTTTATTCTTTGCTCAGGACCACAGGCAAGTCCATATCTCTGTTAGTTTTTATTTACTTGATGGTGTATATATTACAAGTTCTAGCGATGTTATACTTGATTTTCGATACGATGGTACACGAACATGTATTATACGTATTAAATCAGGAGATATTATTTTATTCATGAGCATCAGGTACTCCTTGTGCTTGTATCTATTCATGAGCCCCATGTGCACATATTATATTCATTTGCTCCGTATGCTCATATCATATTCGTGTGCGTAACATGTCATAATTGGATCCATGAATATTAGTTAGGGCGGGGAAGTAGAAGTTGGTTATGTGTTCAAACCTTTAACGTATTCTTGTGTATGCCAATTATACAATACATGTATAATTGAGTTACCATAGTGTAGACGTGTGCATTCCCAAGCCGATCACATAACCAACTTGTACTCTAAATCACATAGACATTATTTTTAGTCCTCTTGCTTACAATTCATACCATATATCCTGTATTTGTCTTTCCAGTTACTTATTTGTAATTACCTGCTTATATTAGTTATATCACCTATTTTTTAGTTACCTGTACAACTTGTATTCATTCCTATTATATATAATATATTCTCTATCATGTATTTGGAACTGCTTTAAGAGTTTTATACTTTGCTCCAATCATGACTGGATATATTTTTTCAGATTATTATTTAGAGGACTGGTGTCCTACGTATTATGGCCCACATGATGGAGAGCTAGCTGAGGTAGCACCCGTAGTAAATGATGATCTAGTACCAGGTATTGATGAGGCTCCACTCGTTATTACCGAGACTTAGATTGTACATCTACATTGTATTAGATTCGTCTTCAGCCTTTTAGACATTTGAATTGTTATTGATATTCTAGACTTTATGTGATTATTGCTAGACTTATAGACTTTGATTATTATTTTACCGATTCTAGTTTGTGAACTTGAGATTTCCATTCCTTTATGATATCGCACAATTATCTTCCTTCTAGCATATTATGATTTATTATTGATTACCATTACATATTGTCATCTTGTCCTTCGTATGTAGTTGAGATATCATTGACATGTTAAATATATTATTGTGTGAGATGGATAGATAGTATGGTTTACCTAGACAACGTTCTACCGCCGATGCTGCGACGTAGGCTGGACGTTGCTCAAGTATCGTGCCCTAATAACCGGGTGTGGGTTATGACACATGCTCATTTCGAATTCACTCGGCATACACTTAGAAAACTCTTTGCAAAGTAATTAATTAGTAGACCCAAATATAATATCGTCAACATATATTTACACTAACAAGATTGTGTCATCATGTGCTTTGATAAACAGTGTCGTGCCAACTTTTTCTTTTGAAAAAAACTATTTTCAAGTAGGAAGGAACCGAGATGATCATACCATGCACGTAGGGCTTGTTTGAGTCAATATAGAGCCTTACATAACTTGAAAATGTGATTTAGAAATTTAAAATCTTTAAAAGTAGGAGGTTGAGCTACAAAAACTTCTTCTTTTATAAAATTGTTTAGAAAAGCACTTTTAAAATTCATTTGAAAAATTTAAAATTAGAAAAATTTGCAAAAGCACAAAGCACGAGAATAGACTCAAGTCTCGCAAGAGGAGCATATGTCTCATCATAGTCAATGCCCTCTTTTTTATTATAACCTTGAGCTATGAGACGTGCTTTGTTACGTGTGACTTATCCCTCCTCATTGAGTTTATTTCGGATTATCTACTTGGTGCCAATTATAGAGGAGCTATTTGGTTTAGGAACTAATTCCCAAACTTGGTTTCTCTCGAATTGGTTCATTTTCTCTTGCATTGACGAAATCCAAAACTCATCAGTAAAAGCTTCTACAATATTTTTAGGTTCCATTTGAGAAATAAATGCTATATTTGCAATGATATCTCTAGTTGAAGAGCGAGTACTTACTCCTTTTAATAGATCACATATTACCAAGTCTTCTAGATAATCAGTCGTGAACCTTATTTTCTTTGACAGACTATCCAGATAGCTTGTACCGGTTTCAGTATCTTCCAGTGCTTTGCTGGCTGTTATGCCGACACCTTCATCATCACTGTCACTAGGTAATTGATTGTTAAGCTCATCAAAAGTAACGTTAATAGATTTTTCAAAAATCATAGATCTCTTGTAAAAGATTCTATAACCTTACTCTTAACAACATATCCAAGAAGTATACCTTCATTAGCTTTTGAGTCAAATTTATCTAAGTTATCCTTGGTGTTCGGAATGAAACACCTATATCCAAAAAAAATTAAAATATGAAATATTAGGAGTTCTACCAAACCATAGTTCATAGGGCATCTTCTTCAATATAAGTCAAATTAGAACTCTATTCAATATATGGCATAATATATTGACAGCTTCTGCCCAAAAATATTTAGGAAGGCTAAACTGATTTAGCATGACTCTGGCCATATCACCGAGAGTTCTATTCTTCCTCTCCACAATACCATTTTGTTGGGGAGTTCTAGGACAAAAACATTTATGGGAATAACCATTGGAATCACAATTTTTTTTGAAATCCATATTTTCCAATTGGCTACCATGATCACTTCGGATACGAGTAATCATGAAGCTTTTTTTCATTTTGAACCTTTTTACAAAAAGAAACAAATTCAAAAAATGTATCACTTTTATTTGCAAGAAAATAAACCCAAGTATATCTAGAATAATTATCAACAATTACATATGCATATTGTCTTCTACCAAGACTGGAGATTCGACTAGGTCCAAATAAATCCATGTGCAGTAATTGAAGAGGTCTAGAGGTACTCACAATATTTTTAGATTTAAAGGAAGATTTGAATACATTATTCTTTTCACAATCAGCATATACCATATCTTTCTTGAATGTTATGTCCGGCAAGCCTCTTACCAATTTCTTTGATGATAATCTTGCAATAGTGTCCATGCTGGCATGTCCTATATGCATATGCCATAACCAACATTCATCCTTGTTAACATATAGGAATCTACCTGCATTGTTAGTATCTAATAACATATAGAAAACATAAATATTATCTTCTTTAGTACCTTAAAAAATAATATTTCCAGATGATCTCTCATATATAGAACATTATTCTTTCACAAAATTAATACCATAATCATGGTCAGCCAGATGATTGATGCTCAGTAGTTATGTTTTAATTCAGTTATTAGACAAACATATTTTTTTACCGAATAAGGAGGATTACCGATATTTCTGTTTCATATAATATACCCTTTTAGATTGTTACCGAAAGAGACATATTATTCTTTTTTCATCGATAGTATTACAAATAGAGATGCATCATCAGTCATATATCGTGAGCAACCACTATCAAGAATCCACTTGCTCTTAGCATGAGAGGGTTGGCCCACTTACAAAACAAGTTGAAGATATGACCTTTGGTACCCACTTCTTTTGGGGTCCTGACATACATATATTCATATCGACTAATCTTCTAACTTTGCATTATCATGAGATGTGTCCTTGTGGACCACAATAGTGACATGTTGCAAAGATGTTAGTGCTTGGTGTAATATGGTAAGAAAAATTATGTGAAGTGGTATGCCGTGTCTTTCATGGATATTTGTAAAAGACTGTAATTGTGTATAGCATGTGATTTATTTTCTTTCTTTTGCAGTGTCTTGTGTATGTTCTTGTGATGATTCACGTGACAAGTGTTAGATTGAGCCATAGGTTCCATTGCCTGCTTTTTTAATCTAACCTCTAACTTTTAGAGGTGTTATATAATTCTTGATATCTAGTCATGAGTGCATGTATTCTTTGATAAGCTAGATTATACTTTTTTTCTTTGCTTCATACAGTTCATTGAGTTTTGCATTTTCCTTTGAAATATTTTTAATATTTTATAAGGCATCATGCAACCTTAATGTTACTGTAGATTTGTCTTCTGTGTTACTAGTGGATGGTGCTTCTCTAATATCATTTAACAAAGAAGATAATCTATCAACTTCAAACTTATACATCTTTGTATCCTTCTTAACATGCTTGTATTTATCAGGAACTTTCCTATAATCCTCAAGGTGGTTATTAAAAACATCTAAAAGTTTATCAAGAGTAAAGTCTTCATATAGGGGGTTAGTAGTTACCAGATCAAAAGCCATTAAGCAAACATTTGCAACGTCACGAGAAACTTTTTCTTTATTTTTGGAGTCGTTGGTGTGGTGCCCCGTTTGTAGCGCCCCGTTCTCCCGATGCGGAGAGCGCGGCTAAGAAACACAAGACGGTATCGTTCGATCGGGATAGATTGAATTAAGAACTCGTCCTCGTTATGGATTTGTTTCTTCGGAATCGATTCCCATATTCAGTGGACTGCGCCCCAAGGATCAGCTTAGCGGCAGAGTCAGGAGGGACCCCTCCGCTGTTATCTTTTATTGCCTCGGTTTTCGATATCGCTTGTTGCTTTCGTACTTTGAGTTGGTTTTGGGATTTGCTTGTTTTCCTTGAACGGTTTCGATGGTTTTCATTGTTTTCGTTCATTGACTTGCACTTCTATTCCGAGAATGGAAAGAGAGGAAGAAGTATTAATCGAGCTGTTCGTGTGCAGGTGAACGAGCAGTAGGCGGCTTGCGAACGGAGTCGTGAAGTGCCTCTTTACTTCTTCTTTCCAAAATCTAAGTGAGTGGCTACCAACCCGATTAGCTAGCCCTGCTTCCAAGCTTCACTCCTTCGCCCCGATCAAACGATACCAAGTAATAATAAAAGAAACCAAGATAAAAGAAAATAGACTTGGTTATATGCTTGTCAATAAACTTCGTGAACGGTTACTTACTTGCATGCTTGTTCGTTCGGAATATTCATCATACGCATAACTGTTCCTAGAGGCTATGCAAAATAAAGCATGCATTACTCGTGTTGCCTCAACTGCGTGAAGTGATAATTTAACTAAACATCGTGTGTTCGATCACGGACAACTTGTGCACAAGGATATAAGTTCTGCGGACGGTCGCTGGGGCACTGGCACCGATCCGATCCGGACAGACTTCGTGTTTATAGTCAATCGTGTGCGGACGGGATAACTTGCAACGCATCGTGTTTTCTGAGCTCCTCGTGTTTTCCCGTTGCATGCTATCCTTGTCCTTGACTAGTCCATTATGGCATCAAGCCAGTGATCCTCGTGTGTATATGCTTGCAACGCCTCGTGTGTTTATCGTGTGAATATGGCTTGCAATGCATCGTGTGTTCAACGTGTATATTTAAACCTGTTGCATACTAACTTGTGTCTCCGTGGCAGGGAAGGCAAGGTAAGTATTGTGCAGGTAATTCAGACGGTCAGGTAAAATCCACCGAACGGTGGCACGTTCATTTCAGTAAATTCAATATGCTGCTTACTTGTAAATGAACTAAGGCAAGATAGAAACCCATAAATATGCTTGCTTCACTAAACAACGTGTTGATTGGTAAAGTCAGGCTAGCTCGCCTTCACCAGCATGTTTCGATATGCTGACCCTCGTTGAAACAGGTTCTCCGCACCAAGGCGAACCGAGCGAGGAGTCGAAGTCGTCTTTCCGATCCAGTCCAGCTGTTAGCGCATCTTCACCGCGCCTCGAAGCCTTCTGAAGTCCGAAGCTGCAACTCTTCATACACAAATGCAGCTCCATGGCAAAGCGATCCTCCAGCCTGGAGGTCTTTATCATTATGAATTATAAAAGGATGTAATGTACAGGACTGCTATCTCATTTTGAGTCAACCCTTTTGTAAGCCGTTCGGCATATTAGCTGACTCGTTCAGGAGTTTGTAATAGATGTTCATTATCAATAAAGAGAACTTTTCTATGTTTCAAATCTGTGTTTCAATTTATCTGCGTACTCTGAATATGTGCTTGCTATACAAATCATTAAAGCCTTGTGCGGGCGCAACTCCAGGCCCGCACGGCGGTCACGACTCGGGGGACGCCTCGGGGCGTGACATAGTGGTATCAGAGCACAGATTCAAAGTTCCTTAGACTTCGTGCTGGAAAAGTTCCTTTAACTATCAAATTCCTGTGCGAACTCTTGAACTCGCTAGGCCAAAATGAGATACGTTCATGCAATAAGTCCGTAATATATTATGATCCTAATGTAATTTACCTTCTTTTGAAGGAATGAATCCTGCGCAATCTGCAGCGCAAGTCCCGGACAAAACGCAAGGCCAAGGGAGTAGTTCGGGCACTTCGGGAAGTTCAGAAAGCCAGCGAGCCACGCCAAGCATCGATCCCGTTCAGCAAATATTGCGGATGTTGGGGGAAAACCAACAAAGGGACGAGGCTCGCCATAAACGGGCCGAGAAGCGGGCGGAAGAGAGTCAGCTCAAGTTTCAAGACAATATAGAAGCACGATTCTCAGTCCAACAGAAGCAGGTAGATACCCTGCATCAGATCGTTCAGACTTTGGCTGCCAACCATTCCGCTGCAACAACAACAACTCCGGTGGAACAGCCCGTGCTTGAAGTGGAGACGCCTCAAATTCCAAGGCCGAGGGACGTGACTGCCTTCAACTTGGGCCATTTCAAGAAAGTCTGCAACACCCCATTCAACGGGACTGAGGACCCAGTGGTAGCTCTAGATTGGCTAGCCGAGATTGAAGACCACTTCACTCTGCTAGAGGTCCCCGAAGATAAGTGTGTCGCCTGCGCACAACTACAGCTCCGCCTCAACGCACACGATTGGTGGGACGTGCATCGACGATCTCTCCAATTTGATCACGGAGAGGAGGCGATCTCGTGGACGACCTTTCGTGCCGCGTTCGAAGAGGAGTTTATACCCCCTCCAGTACAACGTCAAATGGAGAATGATTTCGTGCAACTGAGACAGGGCAGTTTGACTGTGAAGCAATACTCCGCCGAGTTCAACCGACTCTCAAAGTTCGCTAGGGCCTATTTACCTGATGCAGCAAGTCGAGCCAGAAGGTTTGAAGGTGGACTACGCCCTGCCATCCATTCGCACGTGGTTAATAATCAATATGGAATAATGCGTGAAGTCATGAATCACGCCTTATCGCTAGAACCACAGTATCCTCACGTTTCCACCGGCGCTGTGCATACATACAATCACAAACGCCAAGGCAACGATGGAGGAAATACTGCTGCAAAGCGCCGAAACAACGGTGGTCAGCACAGAATAAATCCCAACCAAGTATGTCAATACTGCAACAAACGTGGGCACTCCTTCAATCAGTGTCGTAAGAGACTTGGGTTATGTCTCGCTTGTGGCAATCTAGGCCATGCCATTAATTCCTGCCCGAACCTTCCTGTTCATCGCCCGCAACGTAATAACCCCTAACGGTAAGCATTATTCCTAAGTTTCGGGACGAAACTTCCAATTGGTTGGGTAGGATGCAGCGTCCCGTTCTCCCGATGCGGAGAACGCGGCTAAGAAACACAAGACGGTATCGTTCGATCGGGATAGATTGAATTAAGAACTCGTCCTCGTTATGGATTTGTTTCTTCGAAATCGATTCCCATATTCAGTGGACTGTGCCCCAAGGATCGGCTTAGCGGCAGAGTCAGGAGGGACCCCTCCGCTGCTATCTTTTATTGCCTCGATTTTCGATGTCGCTTGTTGCTTTCATGCTTTGAGTTGGTTTTGGGATTTGCTTGTTTTCCTTGAACGGTTTTGATGGTTTTCATTGTTTTCGTTCATTGACTTGCACTTCTATTCCGAGAATGGAAAGAGAGGAAGAAGTATTAATCGAGCTGTTCGTGTGCAGGTGAACGAGCAGTAGGCGGCTTGCGAACGGAGTCGTGAAGTGCCTCTTTACTTCTTCTTTCCAAAATCTAAGTGAGTGGCTACCAACCCGATTAGCTAGCCCTGCTTCCAAGCTTCACTCCTTCGCCCCGATCAAACGATACCAAGTAATAATAAAAGAAACCAAGATAAAAGAAAATAGACTTGGTTATATGCTTGTCAATAAACTTCGTGAACGGTTACTTACTTGCATGCTTGTTCGTTCGAAATATTCATCATACGCATAACTGTTCCTAGAGGCTATGCAAAATAAAGCATGCATTACTCGTGTTGCCTCAACTGCGTGAAGTGATAATTTAACTAAACATCGTGTGTTTGATCACGGACAACTTGTGCACAAGGATATAAGTTCTGCGGACGGTCGCTGGGGCACTGGCACCGATCCGATCCGGGCAGACTTCGTGTTTATAGTCAATCGTGTACGGACGGGATAACTTGCAATGCATCGTGTTTTCTGAGCTCCTCGTGTTTTCCCGTTGCATGCTATCCTTGTCCTTGACTAGTCCATTATGGCATCAAGCCAGTGATCCTCGTGTGTATATGCTTGCAACGCCTCGTGTGTTTATCGTGTGAATATGGCTTGCAATGCATCGTGTGTTCAACGTGTATATTTAAACCTGTTGCATACTAACTTGTGTCTCCGTGGCAGGGAAGGCAAGGTAAGTATTGTGCAGGTAATTCAGACGGTCAGGTAAAATCCACCGAACGGTGGCACGTTCATTTCAGTAAATTCAATATGCTGCTTACTTGTAAATGAACTAAGGCAAGATAAAAACCCATAAATATGCTTGCTTCACTAAACAACGTGTTGATTGGTAAAGTCAGGCTAGCTCGTCTTCACCAGCATGTTTCGATATGCTGACCCTCGTTGAAACAGGTTCTCCGCACCAAGGCGAACCGAGCGAGGAGCCGAAGTCGTCTTCCCGATCCAGTCCAGCTGTTAGCGCATCTTCACCGCGCCTCGAAGCCTTCTGAAGTCCGAAGCTGCAACTCTTCATACACAAATGCAGCTCCGTGGCAAAGCGATCCTCCAGCCTGGAGGTCTTTATCATTATGAATTATAAAAGGATGTAATGTACAGGACTGCTATCTCATTTTGAGTCAACCCTTTTGTAAGCCGTTCGGCATATTAGCTGACTCGTTCAGGAGTTTGTAATAGATGTTCATTATCAATAAAGAGAACTTTTCTATGTTTCAAATCTGTGTTTCAATTTATCTGCGTACTCTGAATATGTGCTTGCTATGCAAATCATTAAAGCCTTGTGCGGGCGCAACTCCAGGCCCGCACGGCGGTCACGACTCGGGGGACGCCTCGGGGCGTGACATAGTGGTATCAGAGCACAGATTCAAAGTTCCTTAGACTTCGTGCTGGAAAAGTTCCTTTAACTATCAAATTCCTGTGCGAACTCTTGAACTCGCTAGGCCAAAATGAGATACGTTCATGCAATAAGTCCGTAATACATTATGATCCTAATGTAATTTACCTTCTTTTGAAGGAATGAATCCTGCGCAATCTGCAGCGCAAGTCCCGGACAAAACGCAAGGCCAAGGGAGTAGTTCGGGCACTTCGGGAAGTTCAGAAAGCCAGCGAGCCACGCCAAGCATCGATCCCGTTCAGCAAATATTACGGATGTTGGGGGAAAACCAACAAAGGGACGAGGCTCGCCATGAACGGGCCGAGAAGCGGGCGGAAGAGAGTCAGCTCAGGTTTCAAGACAATATAGAAGCACGATTCTCAGTCCAACAGAAGCAGGTAGATACCCTGCATCAGATCGTTCAGACTTTGGCTGCCAACCATTCCGCCGCAACAACAACGACTCCGGTGGAACAGCCCGTGCTTGAAGTGGAGACGCCTCAAATTCCAAGGCCGAGGGACGTGACTGCCTTCAACTTGGGCCATTTTAAGAAAGTCTGCAACACCCCATTCAACGAGACTGAGGACCCAGTGGTAACTCTAGATTGGCTAGCCGAGATTGAAGACCACTTCACTCTGCTAGAGGTCCCCGAAGATAAGTGCGTCGCCTGCGCGCAACTACAGCTCCGCCTCAACGCATACGATTGGTGGGACATGCATCAACGATCTCTCCAATTTGATCACGGAGAGGAGGCGATCTCGTGGACGACCTTTCGTGCCGCATTCGAAGAGGAGTTTATACCCCCTCCAGTACAACGTCAAATGGAGAATGATTTCGTGCAACTGAGGCAGGGCAGTTTGACTGTGAAGCAATACTCCGCCGAGTTCAACCGACTCTCGAAGTTTGCTAGGGCCTATTTACCTGATGCAGCGAGTCGAGCCAGAAGGTTTGAAGGTAGACTACGCCCTGCCATCCATTCGCACGTGGTTAATAATCAATATGGAATAATGCGTGAAGTCATGAATCACGCCTTATCGCTAGAACCACAGTATCCTCACGTTTCCACCGGCGCTGTGCATATATACAATCACAAACGCCAAGGCAACGATGGAGGAAACACTGCTGCAAAGCGCCGAAACAACGGTGGTCAGCACAGAACAAATCCCAACCAAGTATGTCAATACTGCAACAAACGTGGGCACTCCTTCAATCAGTGTCGTAAGAGACTTGGGTTATGTCTCGCTTGTGGCAATCTAGGCCATGCCATTAATTCCTGCCCGAACCTTCCTGTTCATCGCCCGCAACGTAATAACCCCTAACGGTAAGCATTATTCCTAAGTTTCGGGACGAAACTTCCAATTGGTTGGGTAGGATGCAGCGCCCCGTTCTCCCGATGCGGAGAACGCGGCTAAGAAACACAAGACGGTATCGTTCGATCGGGATAGATTGAATTAAGAACTCGTCCTCGTTATGGATTTGTTTCTTCGAAATCGATTCCCATATTCAGTGGACTGCGCCCCAAGGATCGGCTTAGCGGCAGAGTCAGGAGGGACCCCTCCGCTGCTATCTTTTATTGTCTCAGTTTTCGATGTCGCTTGTTGCTTTCGTGCTTTGAGTTGGTTTTGGGATTTGCTTGTTTTCCTTGAACGGTTTCGATGGTTTTTATTGTTTTCGTTCATTGACTTGCACTTCTATTCCGAGAATGGAAAGAGAGGAAGAAGTATTAATCGAGCTGTTCGTGTGCAGGTGAACGAGCAGTAGGCGGCTTGCGAACGGAGTCGTGAAGTGCCTCTTTACTTCTTCTTTCCAAAATCTAAGTGAGTGGCTACCAACCCGATTAGCTAGCTCTGCTTCCAAGCTTCACTCCTTCGCCCCGATCAAACGATACCAAGTAATAATAAAAGAAACCAAGATAAAAGAAAATAGACTTGGTTATATGCTTGTCAATAAACTTCGTGAACGGTTACTTACTTGCATGCTTGTTCGTTCGGAATATTCATCATACGCATAACTGTTCCTAGAGGCTATGCAAAATAAAGCATGCATTACTCGTGTTGCCTCAACTGCGTGAAGTGATAATTTAACTAAACATCGTGTGTTCGATCACGGACAACTTGTGCACAAGGATATAAGTTCTGCGGACGGTCGCTGGGGCACTGGCACCGATCCGATCCGGGCAGACTTCGTATTTATAGTCAATCGTGTGCGGACGGGATAACTTACAACGCATCGTGTTTTCTGAGCTCCTCGTGTTTTCCCGTTGTATGCTATCCTTGTCCTTGACTAGTCCATTATGGCATCAAGCCAGTGATCCTCGTGTGTATATGCTTGCAACGCCTCGTGTGTTTATCGTGTGAATATGGCTTGCAATGCATCGTGTGTTCAACGTGTATATTTAAACCTGTTGCATACTAACTTGTGTCTCCGTGGCAGGGAAGGCAAGGTAAGTATTGTGCAGGTAATTCAAACGGTCAGGTAAAATCCACCGAACGGTGGCACGTTTATTTCAATAAATTCAATATGCTGCTTACTTGTAAATGAACTAAGGCAAGATAGAAACCCACAAATATGCTTGCTTCACTAAACCACGTGTTGATTGGTAAAGTCAGGCTAGCTCGCCTTCACCAGCATGTTTTGATATGCTGACCCTCGTTGAAACAGGTTCTCCGCACCAAGGCGAACCGAGCGAGGAGCCAAAGTCGTCTTCCCGATCCAGTCCAGCTGTTAGCGCATCTTCACCGCGCCTCGAAGCCTTCTGAAGTCCGAAGCTGCAACTCTTCATACACAAATGCAGCTCCGTGGCAAAGCGATCCTCCAGCCTGGAGGTCTTTATCATTATGAATTATAAAAGGATGTAATGTACAGGACTGCTATCTCATTTTGAGTCAACCCTTTTGTAAGCCGTTCGGCATATTAGCTGACTCGTTCAGGAGTTTGTAATAGATGTTCATTATCAATAAAGAGAACTTTTCTATGTTTTAAATCTGTGTTTCAATTTATCTGCGTACTCTGAATATGTGCTTGCTATGCAAATCATTAAAGCCTTGTGCGGGCGCAACTCCAGGCCCGCACGGCGGTCACGACTCGGGGGACGCCTCGGGGCGTGACACCGTTCCCCCTATTCGGGGAGCGCGGCTAAGAAATATAAACGGTATCGTTCGATCAGGATAGATTGAATCAAGAACTCATTCTCGTTATGGATTTGCTTCTTCAGAATCGATTCCCATATTCAGTGGACCGTGCCCCCAGGATCGACTTAGCGGCAGAGTCAAGAGGGACCTCTCCACTGCAAGTTTTCTTGCCTAGTTTTTGATGTCGCTTTTGTTGTTTTCGTGCTTTGAGTTGGTTTTCAGATTTGTTTGTGTTTTCTTGAACGGTTTTGATGGATTTCATTATTTTTGTTCGTTGAACTGTACTTCAATTCTGAGATTGGAAAGAGTGGAAGAGGTATTGATTAGCTGTTCGTGGCAATGCAGGTGAACGAGCAATAGACGATGTGCGAGCGGAGTCTTAAAGCATCTCTTCCTTTCCTTCTCCAACTAACTGGTGAATGGCTTATATTCGATTCAGTTGACCCTTCTTCCAAGTCTTCACATCTAAAATCTTGTATTCTTGCTTGCCCCGATCAAATGATACCAAATAATAACTAAAAGATGTCAAGATAAAAAGGAAATAGACTTGGATTATTATGCTTGTCAATCAACTTGTGAACGGTTATCTCATTGCATGGTAGTTCGTTTGGAATATTCTATACATGCTTCAATTTTAGTTAGAATTGCATACTTCTTCTATAAATTATACTAAGTATGGAACACACCTTGTTATGCAACAAACTGATCAGGGAGACTATGCTAAATGAATCATGCTATAAAACTTGTTTTGTGCAAGTATTGCCTCAAATGCTCCCTACCATAAGATGATTTGAATGTCGCATGGTCATGGACAACTTGTGCATAAGGATTTATGGTTCATGTGGACGGTTGCTAGGATACTTGTACCATTCCGATCCAGACGGAACTTAGTGATAGTCTCGTGTTCGGGTAGAATGGTTTGCGGCACCTCGTGTTCTTTCGTTGCATTTCGTTCTCGCCCAAGACTAAATTGTCCATTATGGCATAATGCCAGTGACCCCATGTATATTTAAACCTGTGCAAAGCTAACTTGTGTCTTTGTGGCAGGAAAGGATATGGTAAGTATTGTATAGGTGGTTCAGACGGGCAGGTAAATATTACTGAACGGTGGCAAGTTTATTTCAGTAAACTCTATCATTACTTGCTTGTAAAATAAACTAAGGCAAGATAAAAAGACCACAAAAATATGCATGCTTCATATAGACAACGTGTTGATTGGTAAAGTTGGGTTAGCTTGCCTTCATCAGTGTATTTTGAGGTACTAACCCTCGTTAAAATAGGCTCCCTGTACCAAGGAGATCTTGCGAGGAGATGAAGTCAATGCCCAATCCAGTCCAGCTGTTGGCGCATCCTGATCGTGCCATCTTTTGAAGCATTTTGAAGACCCCGGAGCTAGAAAACTTAACTGATGCAGCTCAAAGGAAAAGCCATTGTCCCGCTCGGAGGTCCCTTATTTTGAAGTTTTAGTAAAGGATATAATTTACATAACAGCTATCTCATCTTGTGTCAACTTTTGTAAGCCCGTACGAAAAACTTATGACTCGTCAAGAGTTTGTAAAAAGATGTTCATTATCAATAAAGAGGACTTTTTCATATTTTAACTTTATGTTTCAATTATCTGCGTACTCTGAATATGTGCTCGTTATGCAAAATACCTTAGCCTTGTGCTGTGCGCAACCTAGGATCGCACGGCATCATGCCCGGGGGACGACTATCGATTCCACGGAATCGGATCGTGACATATTGGTATCAGAGCACAGCTTCAAGTTTCTTTGACCCTCGTATTAGAAAAGTTCCTTTAACGATCAAATTTCTGTACGAACTCTTGAACTCGTTACACCAAAATAAGATACGTTCCATATAATAAGTCCATAATACATTATGATTCTGATGTAATTTACCTTCTTTTGAAGGAATGGCACAAGCACAATCATCAGCGCTAGCACCGGGCGAGACACAAGTCCAAGAAAGCACTTCCGGCACTTTGGAAAGATCTTGAAGCTAGCGAGCAATGTCCCATGTCAATCCCATTCAGCAGATAATGCGGATGTTAGAGGCTAACCAACAGAGGGAGGAGGCTCGTTATGAATGGGCTAAGAAGCGAGCGGAAGAAAGGCAGAGCAAGTTCCAAGACAATATAAAAGCCTGATTCTCTGTCCAACAAAAGCAAGCCTGATATCCTGCAATAGATTGTGCAGACTTTGGCCTCTAACCAGTCTGCGACAACAACAGCGACACCGGTGGAGCAACCCGCGCTTGAAGTTGAAACGCCAAAAACTCCAAAGAAGAAGGATGTGACTGCCTTCGACTTTGCCGACTTCAAGAAGGTCTGCAATATGCCGTTTAATGGGACTGAGGATCCAATAGTAGCTCTAGATTGGTTGGCCGAACTTGAGGATTATTTCAAACATTTAGAGGTACCCGAGCAGAAGCGTGTTGTGTGTGCCCAACTACAGCTTCGCTTAAATGCGCACGATTGGTAGAACGTGCATCGAAGATCTCTTCCAGTTGATGCTGAAGAAGAGACGATCGCATGGGCTACCTTCTGTGGCACATTTGAAGAGGAGTTCATACCCCCTCCCGTACGTCGTCAGAAAGAGAACGAGTTCGTACAACTACGATTAGGCAGCATGATAGTTAAGCAGTATTCTGCCGAATTCAACCAGCTCGCCAAATTTGTAACCTCCTATTTACCTGATACGGTAAGCCATGCCAGACAATTTGAAGGCGGTCTGCATCCTGCCATCTATGCGCACGTGGTCGTTCCTCAGTACCAGACAATACGGGAAGTCCTGAACTATGTCCTGTCTCTTGAACCACAGTATCCTTCCGTTGCTGCAGGCACTGTGTATTCCAATCACAAATGTCATAGCAACGAGAAAGGAAATAATGCTACAAAGCGCCCAAACAACGACGATCAGCAAAGAGGAGGATTTGGGCAAATATGTTCTTTCTGTAAGAAACTAGGGCACACTATTGACAGCTGCCGTTTCAAACATAAATTATGCCTCGTTTGTGGAGATCCATACTATGCCATTCGTGACTGCCCGCGTCTCCCTGATCCTCGTCCTCGACGTCAAAATCCTTCCCCTGCACTCTAAGCCAATCGAGCTGCGCCTCAGCTAGAGCGTCGCCAAGCTCAAGATTGGGTGTACACAATGACACGAGAAGAAGCCCTGGCCTCAGATACCGTTGTTTCAGCCCTTCCTAAACTTTCTGGCTCTCCCTCTGGGGTTTTTCCCCTCCACAAAGTAACCTAGTCGGCAATACTCCGTCGCATACTCGTCCACCGACATACCTCCCTGAATAAGGTACTGGAACTGGCTTTCTAAAGATGTCAGAGCCACATCTGGGAAGATATTCTCCTTGAAAAGCTCTTTGAAACCTTCCCAAATGAGTCCTGGTATTGCAATCCTAGGGTCTGTCCTGAACCATGTCAAAGCAATGTCGAACATCATGCACCCAGCTGCCTCTATCTGCAACCTCTCTGGAATTTGCACCAGCCGTAGGTTCCGCTCGATATCCTCGATCCAATCATTAGCATAAATGATCCCCTCTGCGCCTCTAAGTCCTTCGGGCTAATCCTCTTAAAGTCTATGATGGTCCCCGGTCTCAGCTGCTGAGGAATAAACTGAGGTAGTGCCATCTGTGGCTGGCCTGTGGAAGCCCTCTCAACTGCTACAAGTTCGATCTGGTGAGCATTCTCTACGCTCTGTAGCGGGACCTCTGACTGACGCTGTTGTGCCTCTATCATCTGCTGAAAGAGCACAAATAACTGCGTCTGATCGACTGTGGGTGGTGGGGGTGGAAGATTCCTTGGAACTGTATGTGCTGTCCTCGATACCGGAGGTGGAGCACCTCCGAAAGCTGTTGCTGATGTAGAAGCATGAAAAATATGCTGGATAGCTCTACGGAACATGGTGATGCAGGGCAGCATAAGCAGGGGACCTCGAGGCCATCAAGAGTGCAACGGAGCTTTTCCGCTGAGCACGACATAAAATATGATGGGACCATCCGCGTAAATGCAGTATGTCCAGGCCGCTTCAGCGTAGACGGGGTACTTCATCGCCTCCATGGCGTAAAACTCATCCGCTTTCAAAGCAGCATTAAAGTGTACGAGGAATGCTTCGTCTTCCCCAAAATGAACCTGTCAAGTCACGCAGTGAACCTGACATCTGACTCCTGACAAAAAGTGCTGCACGGCTACCCAGACGACGGCTAGAAAGATGGCAGACCACTCGGGACGCGCCCCACAGTATGATGACGGATCTCTACATTTAATGCAAAGGATTTGATTAAATATCACCGAACCGTCGTTTACTGGCATCCCCTCAGCAGAGACTACTTTTACGCGTACAAAGGGATATGCTGCCTTATTTTACACGGGCAAACGTGAACTGTTTATGCTCCGCGGAAGACAAACAGACTGCCACATCAAAAGCTGCTCTTCGTACAGGGCTCGAGGCACGTCTCTGCACCTAATGCTCAGAACGGTGGCAGGCCTTCGAAATACGTCTCTGCAATAAATGATGATGGCGGATCTCGGCATTTAATGCGAGAGATTTGATTATATCTCCAAGAGCCATGATTTCGGCTAAAGACGTCCACATCACCTCGGCTTCTACACCCATTCATCTTTTTGTGACTGCTCGGCCTCTACGACTACTCTGGCACGTTACGCAGCGGCTCCTACGCCCATTCAGCTTCTCTGCCCGCTCGGCTTCTAAGCCTCGTCAGCTTCTATGCTCGTTCGGCTTCTATGCTCATTCGGCCTTCTATGCTTATTCGGCTTCTATGCCATCAGGCTTCTACGCCTACTCGCCTTCTATGCCTACTTGGCTTCTACGCCATGGTGACAGACATTGGCTTCTACGCCAACCTCTTCTACACAGGGGATACCTACCTACGTGGCTTCTACGCCGTGATCTTCGTAGCGATTATACGCGTTTTGTCCCTTAGTTGGACCTGCATCACATGCTCATTCAAAAGGTCATCTATACGCAGGTTTTGGTTATTTTAACCGTTGTATAAAAGGGTGATATACTTTTCACTACTCGGTTTCCACACCAATTGAGTGTTCACTGTCACCAAAACTCTATAAATAGAGACCTCTATCAACAGAGGAACAGGTCAAAAGATCGAACAAAGGTCGAAAGATCGAACAAGGGTCGAAACATTAGAGATTGAGGAGAGATCGAAGAGTCTTTGAGAGAGAGAGAAGCATCCAGAGCTCAGGCGAAGAGTAGCGATCGACGATATTGGCATCGTGCATCCACCCTCTTTCGCCACCTACGAAGCTGCTTTCCGTCTTCCACGACACTTCTTTACCATCGTGTAGTCCAAGGGCTAAAGTGATCGACTGCAGATCAGACACTTATAGCAATCATCTACCCAGATTAAATAAATTGTACTCCTATATCCTCGTATAGGATCAAATTTTACAAGTTTGTTTGTAAACCAAAGAAGGCGGGTTTCGTGCAAACCTTGTATTATATACATTTCGTTCTTTCGTTTAATACCACAAATAAGATGGCGACTCTGCTGGGGACATCTTTCTCTTCTGATGAGGAAGCGATTGCTCAACACGATGCGGTATCCGTAGGATCCGTGAAGAAGACACTGGTCGTCCAGTTCGACCAGTCTGCCTACGAAGACATGCTTCGGACGGGGGGTAGCTCTCACTCTCTCTCTGTACAAAACAACAGGAAGCTGCGCAAGGTCTGGATGCCCAAGACATCCTCTACCATTCCTGTGGACTCTCCGATCTCTCCGATCTTTTCGACCAATGAGGTTGTAGCATTGCTCCCTCCGTGCCCTGCACGTAAAATTCAGTCTCCCGCTACGCACGGTACAGACGAAACTTCGGGCAAAGTCTCAGTGCTAAGCCAAAAGTATCCACTGTGCTCTACGCGTAGAAACCAGTCTCCCGCTACACGCGGTACAGACAAAACTTCGGGCAAAGCCTCAGCGCTAACCCATAAGTATCCACTACGCTCTACGCGTAGAAACCAGTCTCCCGCTACGCGCGGTACAGACAAAACTTCGGGCAAAGCCTCAGCGCTAACCCAGAGGTATCCACTGTGCTCTACGCGTAAAAACCAGTCTCCCATCCGTGGCAGAATAGACAAAACTTCTGATGATGCCTCAGCGCCAAATCGGAAGTACAAAACACGCTCCGCACGTAAGACAATATCTGACCTCGATGGGGAACCAGATGACACCCGTGATCTCCGCAAGGAAAAGCAAGCGGCGAGCTACTTAACTTCTCGGCATTCACGCCGGCAAGGAAACAATCTACCCGCCCTCCAAATTACGCGAGAAGCTGATGGCCGCCTGAGGACATCCTCAACCTTACGCCAACCAGAGCGAAGCTCGAAATTACGCCAGGCGAAGTCCCTAAGCGTACAGAAGGCTCGATTGACAGAAGGACACGCTCCTCGGAGATTATCCGCCACCCAGATGGCCAATCTTTTGTATACGGGTAGCACAAGGAAGACTATGGTCCCCATCATCCGCACGCCTACCAATGGGAACAGGAGGAACAAGCCATCATCTTCTTCTTCTGTAACTTCTCCTGACCTGCACAAATATCTAATCCAGAGACGCAAGAAGAGGGAATCTTCTAGCATGGCTATTACGCCTCCTAGCGAGCACTGTTGTGATGGGCATAGGATTGTGGTTAATTGCTGCTGTTCTAAAGCAAAATGGCCAGTTTTTGACCGGCTAAGCTACTCTCTATCTTTTCTAGAAGAAGTGCCCACGCATGCATCTGTTAACATGGCTTCGCATATACCTGAAGAAAACTCAGGCTCAAGACGTCCGTCCTCTAGAACTCCGAGCCGAAGGAGATTCAACATGCTCCTCAGAGACACTGAAGATGGGGGTATTCCAGAACACTCGTTCGAGGTCACAACAACTGACTTCGTACTCCTCTGATTCCGACGCTGGGATCGCCATTCTCCCGAATCAAATACTGAGAGTATAGAGTCGACTTCTGCAGCGACCTATACACATCCTTCGACGATGCCCAGGGACATGGGAGTATACGCCATTGGAGATGAACATGAGGAAGCTTCGCCATCAGGAAGCGAGGAGCAGCGCATCACTACACTGGAGACATCTCTGAAACAAATACAATCCATGATGGAGA
Source organism: Iris macrosiphon (assembly GCA_036927795.1). Classification (NCBI taxonomy): domain Eukaryota; kingdom Viridiplantae; phylum Streptophyta; class Magnoliopsida; order Asparagales; family Iridaceae; genus Iris; species Iris macrosiphon. The sequence goes on along the minus strand of JAYESA010000011.1, from coordinate 79,747,299 downwards.
ACATACACCAGATGATGCTAACTCAACAGGCGACTACTATGGCTCAAACATCAGTCCCGCCAGCACAGATACGTATGGGGGTGGACTTGCCACCATCCAACACGGTCCAAGAACCTGCTCTAGATCAAGAGTCAGCTGGTCCTCCACTTTCTCACTCGGAGAATGCATTACCTCCTGCGGGAGTCACGATACAACCAACTCCGCACCAATCTGTGGTCTCGCTACCGGCTGAAAATCCGATGCAAGCAGTACGGGAGTTGAAAGCCCAATTCGATGCCTTGAAGCACAAAGATCAGCTCAAGAAATTGGGAATCAACCAGCCTTGCCCGGCTATCTGGGAAGAGGTCCCTTTTTCTCCGAGATACAAACCTCAGACTATGGCTCTGTTCGAGGGAAAAACATCGCCAAGTCAGTACATAAACTATTTCAGTATGATGACGGTGTTGCTACAAGGGAATGACGCCCTCCTCACTCGGGTGTTCAAAGGCTGTCTCTCAGGAGTGGCTTACCAGTGGTACCGCAGCCTGACGGACAACTGCATTACTTCCTTCAAAGACTTCAAGGCTTTATTCTTTACACGATTCTATGAGGGAGGAATGGACATGTCTATGTCCTCTCTCATCGAAGTCAAGCAGAGGGAAAAAGAGGACGTTCGTACCTTCATCGAACGTTTTCGTCAAGCCACGCTACAGATGCCTCCAGGAGTTCCAGTCTCTACGTTGGTGGACATTTGCAGGAAGAACCTCCTTCCCGTGGTCTCGGTATTCACAGGACCATATCAGTTCCACGATTGGCCCTCGTTCATCATCTCAACAGTAGCCACCGATGACAACAGTCGCAAGGCGCACGACAATGGCATTATGATCTCTACCTCCGACAGAGGCAAAAGGTCATCCCCCAACGGCGACCATCCTCGCAGTTCCAAAGAAAAAGAAGCTCTGGCAATCAATACGTCCAGACAATAGACTGCGGCAACCACGCAGACAAAACCTGGGACTTCTAGGCCCGTCAAAGTATACTCTTTCGACAACGACGATATTCTGAGTATATTCGAGTGTCTCGTCAAGAGTGGCAAGATCACCCTTCCGGAGGAGAAGCGGCCCAGTGAAGCCGGCAGTGCCAACAACCCCAAGTACTGCATCTTCCACAGATACGTACACCACCCGACCAAGGCGTGTTACATACTGAAAAGGAAGATCCAGGGGCTAATCGATGTTAAGGCCATCACTCTGTATAACACCGAGAAGACGGTCACGGCCAATATAATCTTCCTGAAATTTGGCAATCTGCCTCCCCAGGAAGTCCCGGACGGTGTGACACCTATTTCCCGGACAACGATGAACATCATCAATCTCCCTCCGGCTAGGGGTCAAAATCATGACCTGGTACCCTTAATAACCCGACGGGGCGAGATCATGTGGGTTCATCCGAATTTAGTATCGGAACTCAAGAAAGAGACTAATGCTGCTAAGGCTAAGTCTAGGAAGAACTCCAAATGCAAACCATGCCATATGGTTGTAACTTCTTCGCCATCAGGAGAATGGGCTATTACTGGCCCACTATGATCGAGGACGCAATCCAGTATGCCAAACGATGCAAGGCCTGTCAGGTCCATGCAGACTTCATACACCAGCCGTCTGAACATCTACATCCTACGGTTGCATCCTGGCCTTTCGAAGCATGGGGTATGGACATCATTGTCCTATTCACCCGTCTTCTTCCAGAGGTCACCAGTTTATACTGGCCATCACGGATTACTTCTCCAAATGGGCAGAGGCGATCCCTCTCGCTGAGGTAAAAATATCCAATGTGATTAACTTCATCAAGCATCACGTCATTTATCGCTTTGGGATTCCCCGAAGGATAATCCATGACAATGGGCCTCAGTTCATCAGCCAAGCATTTCATCGATTTTGCGATAAAAATTGGATACGAAATGTTGCCTCTACGGTGTATTATCCAGCTGCTAATGGGTTGGCGGAAGCCTTCAACAAAACCATTATCAAACTCTTGAAGAAGTTCGTCTCTTCGAACAAAAGAGATTAGAACGAGAAGCTGGGAGAATGTCTCCGGGCATACCGCACAACGGTCCGAGCACCGACAGGTTATACCCCGTTCTCATTGGTCTACGAGAGTGAAGCAGTTCTTCCCATCGAAATCCAAATCCCGTCACTCAGGATAGCAGTCGCCAATGAGTTAACTCGGGAAAAGAATGACCTTTTAAGGCTTCAAGAGCTAGAAGGATTAGACGAGAAATGCCTTCAAGCTCAACAGAGCATCGCATTCTATCAAGCGTACATTTCCAGAGCTTTTAATCAAAAAGTAAAGGAAAGAGTGTTCAAAGTTGGCGAGCTAGTCTTAGCTGTAAGAAGGCCAATGATTCTCACTCACAGAAGCAAGGGAAAATTTTAGCCCAAATGGGAAGGCCCCTACGTGATCGAGACAACATTCTCAAACGGCGCTTACAGGTTAGCCCAGCCTAATGGAGACCTACTAATGGCTCCTATTAATGACAAATTCCTGAAAAGGTACTATGCTTAACCTCCTCTACTCAAGTAGAATAAAGGTGAAAATCTCATTATGACAAAACTACTTCCAAAACAAAACTAGTTGGGTCGTACTCTATCATGCCCATATGACCTCTGAATAGATATGCCCTACTAAAAAAAAGGGTTTACCGAGAGACTATCACGTCCATACTACCTCTGATATTACTCTCACCCAAACCTGTCATTTACATTCCGAAATGACGGGTCCACAAAGTCAGATGAAAAGCCCCTTTATTATTCCCCAAAAAAGAGCGGAAGTACATTAAAAAGCAAAAGCAAAAGTACATCATGAAGGAGGAGTGGTCAAATCACGAATCTGCTGTACTAGTCTGGCCATCTTCGCATTCCTGGAATCCAAGACATCAGCACGGGCCCGCTCCAGCCGTGCCTCGTCATTAATCAAGGGGGATAGCTCGGCTCTAGCTCGAAGGAAACCAGCGCGGGCGACATCCTTCCTCGCCAAGTTCTGTTTTGCTATGACCAATCGGCCATTCACCACATCGAGACCTTCTGACGACTGTGAAGCCCATTCCCTTGCCTGAGCAAGCTTCGTCTCCAGTTTAAGGACCCTCGCTACATTCCCGTCATGCTCAGCCTTGCACTTCGTCTGAAGAGCAATAGCCTCCTCCAAGACGACTTTTTCTTCATCTATCTCCCGCTGATTTGTCTGAAGGATTTTATTCAGGTCTTTCACCTTTTCAACAAGTTGCGCAGTCAAGGAGTCATGTCTAGCCTGGACCAGATCGTCAACACTGCCTTGGGATAGGTGCGAGTATTCGTTAATGGGTTGCTCCAAACCATTAACTACCTCCGCCAGGGCGTCAGCTAAACCAGTATCGCCAAGGTCCCTGATCGCCTCTATCGAAAACCGAGAGGACCTCTTCAGGCGCTCAAAGTTTAGATCCTTCTCCAACACCATTGATATTAGCATTTTCAAAGTGTTATAGAAGATACTGGTATACTGCTCGGTCAGCGCAGCTAGGCCCGAATGCACGCTAGGAGTGGCTGCAATGTTATCAAACCTCGCTCCAGAGACAACTACAATCGACGTGGCCACAGTCCTCGTCTCAACAGGGGTGCGACAAAAGAGGAAGCGCCAACCCGCATACTCTAAGGAGGCATTGTCGCAACGACAGGGTCATCCTCTTGAGGTATCGAAGCCTCGTCGGCAGGCGAGCCGGCACCCGAAGATGCTTCCCCTTCAAAACCGGGCACCTCCATATCAACGCGAGGACCTGACACGGAGCCGAGGGGCGCATATGCATTGCCCTCCCCGAAGAGGTCGTCCCCTGAGAAGAAGACAAGAGGAAGTTAATGTCAACCATGATGTTAATTTTCCTAAAGAAGAGGCACGAAAAGACGACAGTGATGCTAGGCAAACCTGGAGACAAGGGCCTGCTAACTGAAACTGGCAAATACTCTTCCAGGTCTTCGCCAAGATCCACTTGAGGCTCATCAACTGGAATCTCACTAGAAGCTCTGACGGGCACGGCTGGGGCCTCTCCCAATGCTGATCCGGACAAAGGTATATGGAGTCTTATAACCATCCTTGAAGGCGACTTCGTTCCACTACCTGAAGCAGTAGCAGCGGTAGCAGCCTCCAGCTGGGATTCTCCGGCGCCGCCGGCCAAAACTGTAGAAGGTTCCTCTCTAAAAGGCAAGGAACCCCCAATCAAAGAATCATCCCCGACATAGGGAGAAGCAGGCTCACTTCCAGGAGCCTCAATGCCAGGAATCTGGAGAGGACGAGCAACCATCCTCTTCGTCCTCCTACGAGGGGAAGCCTCCTTCAGAGCGGAAGCCCTTCGTTTCCCAGAGACTACCAACGCCCCTGCAGGCGGAGGTATTTCTTCCCTCGGTACCGATACGAGAGGCTCATCCGGAGTAGCGGACTCATCACCCTCGTCAGAAGAAATCGAGGGGACTTCAACCCTTTTCCCAGGTTTGGAAGAGGGCACCCTAAAACTTCTACCCATATCAAAATCGCGATGGGAGGTGTTCGTTGCCACATAGAACTGGACATACGAATGCAGGATGCGTAGCTCCGTGGAGGGTGTGACGAAGGGCACAATAAAAATTACCCCGGTGCAGCCCATGATAAAATATCGCCATCCCCTCGCTCCATCGATGAGTCCACCTCTGGACCTGAAGGTGGTGATGACGTTGCCCACATGAAATTGATCATACCCAAACTGCCTGGCAAACCGATTAGGCAGGTAGGGTTCGAAGAAACAGTGATCTTCACTTCTGTACAGCAGGTGGGAAGGTCTAATACAGACCAACCAATTGAAGACTTCAGGAGAAAGAGTGGTCCTATCTCTACCTGAGTCCTCAAGCCTAATCCCCGATTGGTTGCGATGAACAGAGGGGACACTACAAAGGAGCTTCCAGCTGTGACCGCAATGTAGCACCCGCCGACAGTCTAAAACTGTGAGCACATTCCAAGAGGATTTCTTGTAATTCAGCAAGAAACTCCCCCCCAAGCTACTGCCGGAACCGGGAGACATCACCCAGGGGTTATGGAGAATTAACCATCCCATCAAATACAGGTATGGTAATTCCACCCGGGGAAAGCTTTCACATCGAGCTTCATCAGCAAGCAGCGCCTCAGTCATCGCCCTCAGGCCGGCTTGTATGCGGCACACCATGGTAGGGAGCAAGCCCAGTCTCGCCCCAAACACCAGACGTACTGCAGGCCACAAGGTGTTGCGGTGAATACGATCCGCAGATGCGATGCCGGGCACCACCAGTCGGCGCAGCGATATAGAGAGGAAGCCAGCCAGTTGAGCTTCCTTGGATAGAGCCCTGCGGCAATGCCTCAGATAGCTTTAGGCCTTAGTACATGCGGGATATCTTCCTATCCCTTCGACGAGGATCTGATCCGGAGCCCTAGCATCCTCCAGGAGATCGTCAACTTCCTGAGCAGTCAGCACGCTTAGAGGATTGACAGGCTCGTCCTTGACTTCCAAGACTTTCTCTGGCTGAGCAGCCCTAGCCCGGTAAAAAAGAGGTAGGACGTCCATTTACTGGTGTGAGCCAAATCTGAAGGCTCAGCGTAGAAGGCGGTGCAAGCATGGTAGTGGCACATCAGCTCCTGATACACTTCCACTATCCGAGGGTCTGAATCCCCCAACTCCCGGTTCATGGGAACATACTCTTCGTACGGAGTATCCCCCATCGGCAGTCTCGAGATCTCTGCCATCTCATGAAGGGCCAGTCCCAACTCCCCCAGCGGAGTGGCAAAAGTCCTGGTGAGCGGAATGTATCGCTCCATCAGTGCCAAAAACAGGTTAGGGTTAGGAGGTAACCCAACGCTGGTGGCACTCACAGCTGCCAACAGACCGATGTTCTCCAACTCGATCCGAAAATGCTCCAGGGCCCAATCAACTAAGCGAGCCCATCGAAGATTTGTTGGGGTCATCCACCCATTGCATCGAGGATTCGCCTTGGGGTATACTCCTCCGTGCCCCATGAAATCATTGCAAAAGGTCAGCAATTGCACCGGCTGGAGCACCAACCTATCTTCACTCGGGACACTGCCCGGGTACAATCCCCTGAACAACGTTACATGACCGAAAGGGCGGCTGAAAAATAGGCCAGATCCTTTCTGGTAGAAGATCTTCCCCGGCCTACCTTGAAGATCGGGAGTCAGCGTCCACGACATCTTCCTGGGATGAGTAGCATAGGAGAATGCCGAGATGGGATAATCTCTCGGCATCTTGGGCAGACCCAAGACCAACTTCCCGACAGGGAAAACCCAGAGTTCTTTCTTTGGCTTCGTCTGGGACTGCTTATCAATCATGTCCCCGAAAAGAAAGGCCGGCTTTATATACTGGTCCCCGTCTACATACGTCAAAGGCTCCCCGTTGATCATGCTCAGCAGCATTCGCTCGTCCTGAGCCGATATCAGAATTGCCCTTCCTTCGGGGTACTGGGGCCCGGAGATAGGAAATGTCACGTGTGACAGATCCTCCAAATAGTTGGAGTGCAGCATCCCGGCGGCAGAGCCTATCACTTTGGCCAGCGGAGACTCATGCAAGTTAACTGCAAAAGCACAGAAGAAACACGTCAGTTCCTAACTAGACATTTCGGGACTTACAGCATCCACAAAAAGGAAAAACAACAGTCCGTGCTATAACGCCGAGACTGTGAAACTTGAGCCTTTACGCTGGAATCTATTTCCTTAAAAAAATGTAAAATTCAAGGTTGGCAGTATACGGTCTGTGCTTTACGCCAGATTGATTAAATTGAGTTATTACGCCAGGATTTCCATCCACAAGCATAAAACTCAATGGTATACACCAAGTTTTCGGCAGTCAAAGCTTTTTACGCTCAATTACGAAAAATAGAGTTTTTACGCTGACACATTAGGAATGTGGGCATAAAAGATAAAATGTCTCCGTGCATCATCTTCCTCAAAGAGGCTATCAGCACAGAAGACGACCTAGCACGGTCACGTTCAACATGTACAAAGGATTTTTCAGTCGTTCTCATTTGTCCCAAAAGCTCTACCTAATAGGCCGGGTGCACTGCTCATCGGCGGGATGCTCAGCTCAGAATGGGGTTTGCCCTGTCCAACCGGAGGCACTCCCGCTTGGGCAGAAGAACGAGAAGAGGAATCAATCTTCTTTCTCTTAGAAGAGGAGGATTGCTTAGAGGCCATTTTTGGAAACTTTGAAGACTCAGAGAAGACTCGGAGAAGAGCTCGAACAGTCGGAGGCTTTCTTTCGCAGAAGACGGATGAAAAGTTTTTCTCTCAGAAAACTTGGGATATATATAGAGTTCGGATGGACTCCTCGGACCCCGAACCAAATCTCCTAATTAATATTCGGTTATGATTAGGTCCTACCTCAGCCTATTATTCAGAGAAGGCGGACAGTCAGCGAATACGAAAAGTTTTTTCGCGCAAAGCAGGTCAGCAGTTCTTACACTAAGGAGCTTTCTACGCTCGACAGCAACAGATCTACGGTTTTACGCTCGCAAGCTATAAGTCTATGGTTTTACGCCCGGATGCCTTTGTGCTTGGTAGCTTTTATGCTCGAGAGGCCACAATCCTACGACTTTATGCCAGCAGATAACAAATCGATGATCTCACGCTCGGTGGCGCTTAGTTTACGCTCAGAAGCAACAGATCCGCGACTTCACGCTCGGAAAAAATTTTCTTTTCAGAAGCTACAAATCTACAGTTCTACGCTAAGGAGCTTTCTACGCTCGACAGCTACGAATCTACGGCTTTACGTTCGATGGCTACAAGTCGGGTTTTACGCCCAGATGTCTTTGTGCTCAGTAGCTTTTATGCTCGAGAGGCTACAAACCTACGACTTCACGCTCAGGAACTACAAGTCTATGATTTCACGCTCGATGGTGTTTAGTTTGTGCTCAGAAGCTGCAGACTAATGATTTCACGCTCCACGACTTCCTGTACATCTGAAGGATACGCCAGCCAAATCACGCGTACATCTGAACGGTCCTCAAAAGCGGTCAATTGCAAAGAGTTCACACAGAGGATACTCGTTCTTGACCTCAAGATATCCCAAGTACCCGAAGCAGACAGAGTTCAATATTGAAAAACTACTCTTCTTCATGGGTCGATTTGAAGTTCATCCAGACCCCAGTCTGAATATTTCATCTATCAAGATGGCAACTCAGTTTGACAGCCATTTCTTGACCCTGTTCCAAGGGAATTTTTGAGAAATCACTCTTGAAGATGATGTCTGAACAAAGAAATTCTGTTCATCAGAAGCAGCAGTTCAGAATTCTACGCGGTTCCTCACTCCTAAAACAGCAGGACGGTTCGAACACTCGAATGCTACAACGACTTTCTACGCATCTCTAGTTATACATAAAAGACAGGACATGACCTATCACTCTTTCTAAATAGAGTCGGCGTAAAGAATCAGACGTGTCGAAGCTACACATATTCAGACTTCACAGCAACATATGGCAAAGATGATCATATGAAGAAGAAAGACGATTTTATTAAAGATTAAAGTTATGATTACATATGAGGGAAATCCAATCTACAAGGGTTTTTCTTTATTTTTATGATTACATCCGAGGGAAACCCCGTCTACAAAGGGCTTCCTCATCATCGTCCGAAGATCGCACCGAGAAGCTGTTCTGACAGGTTCTCACGTTGGTGATGGTCTTCCTCTTCTTCCAAGAAGATGATCAGTGGCGGGAGGATACAAAACTGGGCATAGACCCATCCTCCAATAGAAGGAAAGTAGGGTAAATCTGCTATCCTACAGACCACCGCCACTCAAGCCGGGACAGAGCTAGTATGTCTGAATCTCGTCACCGGAGGTAACGGGAGAAGGCGCCACTTGCAAGCGCCATGGTCTAAAATGACCCTTACTCTCTCCCGGAGAACCGCCATACAAAGTTGCTGATTATCCCGAGCAAGGGAGGCTACGATATCCTTCCATGATCCATCGTTGCAGATGAGACTTGCTCGAAGATGCCATCTTTTTTGGCTCCCTATATGCTGGAAGAACATGGTCTTCTTCTTCTTCAGATCGACCCGACGGACTCCGGCGATCATCCTTGTGTGGCAAAAGGAATGCGGGAAGAACAGGTTAAACTACTCGGCCTTTTATAGGCGAGAGAGGTCACACCGGTCCCCAATAAATTCGTCATAAAGTCAGCATCGACCGTTTCAATGCTCCATTCAGAAATGTTTCCAGTTACGAGGAGCGGTTCATGCTTCATTCAAAGCGTTCCAAATTTCAAAGAAATTTGAAAGCTTTGAAGGGGGTCTTATAGAAGCATAAAAAATACGCTGGATAGCTCTACGCAACATGGTAATGCAGGGCAGCATAAGTAGGGGACCTCGAGGCCATTAAGAGTGCAACGGAGCTTTTTCGCTGAGCACGGCGTAAAATATGATAGGACCATCCCCATAAATGTAGTATGTCCAGGCCGCTTCAGCGTAGACGGGGTGCTTCATCACCTCCATGGCATAAAACTTATCCACTTTCAAAGCAGCGTTAAAGCGTACGAGGAACGCTTCGTCTTCCCCGAAATGAACCTGTCAAGTCACGCAGTGAACCTGACATCTGACTTCTGACAAAAAGTGCTGCACGGTTACCCAAACGACGGCTGGAAAGATGGCAGACCACTCGGGACGCGCCCCACAGTATGATGGCTGATCTCTGCATTTAATGCAAAGGATTTGATTAAATATCACCGAACCGTCGTTTACTGGCATCCCCTCAGCAGAGACAGCTTTTACGCGTACAAAGGGATACGCTGCCTTGTTTTACACGGGCAAACATGAACTGTTTACGCTCCGCAGAAGACAAACAGACTACCACGTCAAAAGCTGCTCTTCGTACAGGGCTCAAGGCACGTCTCTGCACCTAATGCTCAGAACGGTGGCAGGCCTTCGAAACACGTCTCTGCAATTAATGATAATAGCGAATCTCGGCATTTAATGCGAGAGATTTGATAATATCTCCAAGAGCCATAATTTTGGCTATAGACGTCCACATCATCTCGGCTTCTACGCCCATTCAGCTTTTTGTGACTGTTCGGCCTCTACGACCACTCTGGCACGTTACGCAATGGCTCCTACGCCCATTCAGCTTCTGTGCCCGCTCGGCTTCTAAGCCTCGTCAGCTTCTATGCTCGTTCGGCTTCTATGCTCATTCGGCCTTCTGTGCTTATTCGGCTTCTATGCCATCAGGCTTCTACGCCTACTCGGCTTCTATGCCTACTTGGCTTCTACGCCCTGGTGACAGACATTGGCTTCTACGCTAACCTCTTCTACACAGGGGATACCTACCTACGTGGCTTCTACGCCGTGATCTTCGTAGCGATTATACGCGTTTTATCCCTTAGTTGGACCCGCGTCACACGCTCATTCAAAAGGTTATCTATACGCAGGCTTTGGTTATTTTAACCGTTGTGTAAAAGGGTGCTGTACTTTCCACTACTCGGTTTCCATACCGATTGAGTGGTCACTGTCACCAAAACTCTATAAATAGAGACCTCTATCAACAGAGGAACAGGTCAAAAGATCGAACAAAGGTCGAAAGATCGAACAAGGGTCGAAACATTGGAGATTGAGGAGAGATCGAAGAGTCTTTGAGAGAGAGAGAGAGAGAAGCATCCAGATCTCAGGCGAAGAGTAGCGATCGACGATATTGGCATCGTGCATCCACCCTCTTTCGCCACCTACGAAGCTACTTTCCGTCTTCCACGGCACTTCTTTACCATCGTGTAGTCCAAGGGCTAAAGTGATCGACTGCAGATCAGACACCTATAGCAATCATCTACCCAGATTAAATAAATTGTACTCCTACATCCTCGTATAGGATCAAATTGTACAAGTTTATTTGTAAACCAAAGAAGGTGGATTTCGTGCAAACCTCATATTATATACATTTCGTTCTTTCGTTTAATACCACAAACAGCTGATACGCTCACTTGGACCGGTGAAGCTGACCTCCTGAATGTAGGTGCTAGACCATCGTCTGAGGGTGTTGCCCTCATAGGTGATGAAGTGACTGATCGTACCGTCGTGACACCTGAACGCTGGGAACGTGTCTTCGGCGACATCCTGAAAATAGATTGTAAATAAGATATTGGAATGTTTTTTAGTTGTGATTGAGTAAACTCTCAGCCTAAATCCTATTTCCTAAAGCAGGCTCGTAGTAGTACTCTAGGCGAGCACTACTACGATATTGTACTACTTGCGAATCTAGACCTGCATGGACCACCACTAAAAATGTGTCACGATCCGCACCCGGATATTCGAGCACGAGTACGTGGTTACGCCCAGCCTACATTGCAGCATCGGCGGTAAAATATTATTTGGGTTATTTCTAACTATCTAACATCTTAACAATATAATATGGTACCTGTTAATCATCTCAACTCTAAACGGAGGAACAATATGGTATCTCACAAGTATAACTAATCTTAATCACAAAATAAACTAAGGAAGATAAATGACGAATGGAATAGCGGAGGAAAGAAATCAAGATACAATCCATAATCTGAAATAATATACAAACTATGAATCTCCATAAATATAGTCTAATACAAGCCAACACAAATAACTAAACCTCCTCGGGCTCTGCAACTAAATCCTCCTGGTCTACAAGAGTATCCTTTAAAGGTACACCGTCCTGCGGCCCGTAGAATATGGGACACTGCTCTACAAGCCAATCATCTGGAAAAATATATCCAGTCATGATTGGAGCGAAGTGCATACCTTTGAAAGCAATTTTAATAACATAATCAAGAATATAAAACTGATAATAGAAATGAAATATAAGATCACTAAACATATGAATGAATGAATAATAGGTATACAGGTAATGTACAAGAATATAAAATAATAATAAGAATATCTGCAATATGATAAAATAACTGCAATCTAACTAATGTACCTCAGAATACAAGTTCATTATGTGATCGGTTTGGGTGAACATGATCAATAAGGTAAGACAATTACAAGTATGATATATAATCAGAATATACACGATGAACAATGGTGCTTTGATCATATAATCAACTCCTACTCTCCCATCCCCAAATAATACCAATGGATCCAATTACGACACGCTACGAACACGAATATGACCACTGAACACGAGCAGTGGGTGTACACGAATATAATCACACTGAATACGAGCAGTGGGTGTACACGAATATAATCACACTGAATACGAGCAGTGTGTGTACACGAATAAGCACACTGAACATGAGCAGTGTGTGAACATGAAATATAAATCAATACCCAATGTACCCAATAAAATACAAGTACAGGAGTACCCGCTAAACACGGTAGGGGATAATATATCCTGACGGATCCATATAGTACAAGTTCGTAAAATCACTGTGTCGGAATCAGGTATACAATTCTAGAACATGCATATATATAATATTATAAATTAAAAACTATCAGAGAAATATACTCGTCTAAAGTCCTAAGAAAAGTGTGTCTCTCGATGCCCAAGTTGGTGTCATACAGACCTATATTTGGTATATTGCATCAATACAAGGTTCTGGAATCAAAATAAGTTAAACTGATGCAATTCTAAGTTATAAAGCCATTTTTAAGTCAAATCGACTAATTCTAGGTTGTCTGAGTACAACTCTAGGATGCTAGGTCGATACGCTATGAAACTAAGCAATACTAGCTAATCTACGATACTATAAAACACACAAAAAGTCGTATCTCAAGATACACAAGTTTCAATACATGTAAATAGTAATTTATATACATATACAAGTCAATATATATAGTACTTAACTAATTAATGAATTTAGGATACCTTGGCCTTGCACTAATGTGTATCACACTACCACACACCAATCTCGATACTCAAACCCAATACCTTGAGTATCGACCCATTACCTTGATATGACCTTGGTATCCCAAGGTTATTCCAAACCTCATTAATATAGCTAATACTCCAAATACTAACTATATTAATATAACTAAACTATATGCTAAACTAATAGTTAGCATATACCACTAACTACTAACATGTCAATATGCTACTACATACATACATACATATAGCTAAACTATATACTAATAACCCCAAATACTAAACTATACTAATCATAACTAAACTAAACTGATACACTTAACTACTAACCATAACCCATGCTAAACCATCTAAACATCAACTAACCATATACCTACACCGCAAAACTAAACTAACTAAACACTAATATACTAACCTCACTAACTGTAACTAAAATTACTAATACTGATACTCTGCAGGTACTATGCTCACTCGAGCCTTGCTCTTCCTTTGCTAAACATTGAACTGCATACCTCCTTGTATGCACTGTACAGTTTCAAGATATCTGCTGATACTTGAACTGAACCTGTCAGATACTGTGCTCTGTATGGATTTCAACTACTACCTTCAGTGACCAGAGTTCTCCCTTCAATTGGCTGCACGAGCACTGTTCAAGAGCTGTAGCTAGCTGCTGCCATCCCCCTTGCTACCAACACCTGCTTCATTGCTCTAGCTCGAGCAGTTGGTGCACCCCGAGCTTCTCTCAGTTGGCTGCTGTGCAGTGGCCCGAGCCCCTATTGGCAGTCCTCAGTACAGTGCACATCCCCCCTTGACGTGCACTACTCTCATGTGCCTGAGCTGCTGCTTTCCCTCACTGCTACTGTGCATGGGCACTGCCTCTCACACGCACACACACAAACACAAACACATAGCACACACCTACATACATATACTCATATACTCATCTATATATATCAATCTACATATGCATATATATATATATATATATATATATATATATATATATATATATATATATATACACTCTTACATATATATATACATATATATATATATATATAGATAACATTCACACTCATATAAATATAAACACTCATAGGTATATACATATAAATATATCAATACATATAGATGCACTTAAACACTATTATACTCTCATCTCGACACACACACACACACACACACACACACACACACACACACACACATATATATATATATATATATATATATATCTCTCCTATTTACACTTAGCTACCTATACAATATATATATATATATATATATATATATATATATATATATATATATATATATATATATATATATATATATATATATATATATATACACTAGATATCTGCTATTTACACTTAGCTACCTATACACATCTATATGATATAATACAAATACATACTCATATATATATATATATATATATATATATATATATATATATATATATATACACACACGCACACACACACACACAAGTACATATAGAAATAAGGACAATAAAACAAACACGTGGAGTGCACCGCACCCGTATCACACTCATTCTATGATACGCTTGTAATACGGCTCCACCACACAACCAAACGCATCCCGAAGGACACAAAAAATTCTAGAATACTAGTTATGCACTATACGAATAATTATATAATTAACTACGTATCCGTGTCAAGAAATGATATGCACAAATTCTCGTATCGGAGGAAAACCCCTAAAATTACCTATATCGCCAAATTGGCGAGATACAGCCAACACGTACCCAATTGTGGATACGACACTAGTCACAAACAATCAATCACATGTCATATTGATCTATTTGACCAATTGACAAATACCACATGTGCCAATCTCGGAATTCTCCCAAAATTGACATAAAAATACACATAATTTCTACCATAGGTCTCCTATGAACCTAAAACTAATTCCTATGGATAGCCTATGCATGTGGGGTAGTTTCTCATGGTTAAATCTCAGTTTTAGAACCTAATAAAAGATGAAAAACTGAAATATACCTATTGGGAGATGGATTCCTAATAAAAATCCTTAAATATGGAATGTAGCCTCCTCCTTGTAGATCTTGGCCTCATCCTTATTGATCCTTGCTTCCTTCTTGTAGATCATTGTTGTATTAGCCTCCAATAAAGAATAAGGAAGGAATTTGGGAAGAAATTTGTGATAAAATGATGAAAGAATGAAGGAATTTGGAAAGGGAAAAAATCTAGATCTAAATACAAATAAAAAAAATAAAATGAGAGACACTCTCTCTCTCCTCCCTCCTAATGGCTGGCCCTAGCCCTCTCCTCAAGTAATAGTGAAATATCCAATTTATCCCTTGGGACCTCTCATGAAGAAATTAATTAAGGAGGGAAGGTTCTAGTCTAATGGTTTCACTATTTAATCTATCCTCCTAATCCATGGGCCTAATTATTAGGCTCAATTTAAACCAATTAAAAATATTAGGTTCATGTATTTAATTAATTAGTTAGGTACAATACACAAGTCCAAAATAATCTAGCATCTAACAATAAATAAATAATACAGTAAATAAATAATACATATGCACAATATTAAATATAATAAATCCTAAAATAAAATACCCGTGTCAATTACCAAACTACCCTTGATTGAAAATGTGAGGGTGACACCGGTGGCTAAATGCCCAAAAGAGTAAAATGTGCAATAACGAGCAATGATCAAGAAAACCACTCGTGTCCCTCAACGACCATATGCCTTGTACGCACCATTTTTCAGGGGGGAAGTATGCTTGATCCTCAAGTGCTGGCTCTAAACCTGTCCATATTAAACCAGTATGTTTAGACCCCAAGTAGCAAGTACCATAAAGGAAGCACAAATGAAGAAACAAAACCAGAAAGCATAAATATATACATATATATATAGTCATGTCTCATGGTTTTGGTTCATAGCTTATCGTGATACAACAATCTAACCCTATAACCAAACAAGGACAAGGGTTAGACCATCGCACCATGATAGTCTATGTCCCTAAACTATTTAACAGAAGGTACAATACACAATCAAGTTTAATTACATAATCGACCAATTACTTGTACGGCTTACTAGGTAAAATCTGGGTTATCCCAGAAATATGTATACAACATGAACCCTCAGGTCGAGACATGTTCTAGCAGGGGCTAGCCGAGCCATGAATTGTCGCATAGCATATAGTAGTATGCACCGGTCCCTCAAAAGGCCACCGTGTTAATATCGCATAGTATACATAGTACAATATAATAATCGGATATTGCCATCCACTAATAAGAATTTAAATAATATCCATGGGGGGCAACCTTCACTCCCAATATGATTGAGGGTGGTTAGTTAAGCATGATCTCGGGATTTCGTCCCTCCTAATGCTTTACATATTTTATTTGCCTAATTAAGCCTATGGTTAGTTGGAATCACAGTGCGTGGTCACATGTTATTCCTCTCATATGTCGTATCGTAGTACGGGCACGCTAGATACGAATCTATTTTATCACTTGGCAGTTTAATTTGGATTTACCCCAGCGTGATGCAATAATCAACACAAGTCCTAGCCATGCTTGAATATTAACTAACTATTATGTCCATGCTGGAGGAATTGTATTATATCATAGTCGCATAACACGTAGGTACACCTCAGTGTAAAATATGTAACATAATCACGTAGGAACACTTAGCACGTAGGAACACGTAGCACGTAGTAAGTGTATCAGCACGGATGCCAATAGTCGAGTCAAGTCACCAATCATTGATAAATCGTATGAGTTCTAGCACATAGAAACACATAGGTTGAGTCAGGCAAATAGGTAGTCCTAGTCACTTGGCCACATAGTCTATTTTTACTCATAGTCGGGTTAAGCATATAGTTCTCATGCATTTTGTAACTACTATATTTCTAGATGAGGGTATTTTTATTATTTAGCATATTATATATTTAGATATTAAATATTTATATATTTTGCTACTAGTTATTTATATTGTGTTAGTGTCACAACCCATACCTGGAATGGGGGTACGAGTACGTGAACAACACCCAGCCTACGCCGTGGCACCGGCGGTAGAACGCTGTCTAGGTCAACAATACTATCTAAACATCTTATACAATATATATATATGGTACCTGTTTTGCTATCTCAACTCTAGATGGAGGAACAATATGGTATATGATAATGAAACCAATACTCAATCACAATATCAAACTAAGGGAAGAAATAGCATGATATGTAATAAAGAAAAGAAATACAAGAGTCATAAATACATCCACAAGTCCATACTATAATTCTAGGCACAATGCAACTCCCAAAATAATATATACACATCCCATGAGTCTAAAATAAGGCTAATACAACGACTAAATAATATAATCTAAGCCTCATCAGTCAATGGCACTAGGTTCTCCTCCCCTAGGGGAGTATCCTCTAATGGTTCATCGTCATGCGCCCGTAGTAAGTGAGACACCGCTCCTCAATCCAATCATCTGAAAAATAAAAAATATATCCAATCAGGATTGGAGCAAAGTAAAAAAATTTGAAAGAAGTTCCCGATACATGGTAGAGCATATATGACAGGTAATGAAAAGAATACAAGATAACTAGTAATAGAAATAGAAATGAACTAAACTAAATAGATAATGTACTGGTAAGAAAGAACAAACAATATGGAATATCTGCAAGTAATAAAAATAGATAAACTAGCTATTGTGTCTTATAGTACAAGTTTGTTATGTGATCGACTTGGGTTGAATACGAATATAATATGGTAACTCAATTATACGTGTGATATATAATCGACATGTACACGAATACACTTGATCTTGATCACTTAACCAACTCCTACTCCCCCATCCCCCAACCAATAGTTATGTATCCAATCACGATACGTTACGAACATGAATATGAACACACTGAACACGAGCAGTGTATGAACATGAAGTATATGATAACCAATATCTAATACATACGATAAAATATATGTGAAGGAGTACCCGCTGAATATGGTAGAGGATAACATCGCCTGACATGATCCATATAGTACCAGTCCGTGTAACCGCTGTGTCAGAATCAAGTATGCAGTGCTAGAACATGTGATATATATACAATCATAAAATAAAAACTATCATAGAGATGTACTCGCCTGTGATCATAAGAAAATTGTACAACAATGTCCCAAATGGTGTCACACAGACCTATATATAAAATTTTATGTCATTGGGTGTAATAAAATGATAAATAAGGTAAAATACACTAAATATGATTTGTAGGTCAAACTAGGTCATGCCTTGGTTTTAGGTCTAAAATACCCTTAAGGTCGGTTATTAATGTCGTACTAGTGATACTAGGTCAATAGTAGGTTATACCTAGGTCTCTTGGTCCTAACAAGAATAATTGGTCAATAATAGACTTCTATTAGACATTACTAGCTTATACTAGTTAGTACTAAACTATTACAAGTTACCACTTTATATAGTACATGCTATTACTATATAAATAACTCATGTATATAGATTACTTGTTAATACCTTACTAAATAACTTAATACTCAATATATATCTTGACTACACCATTACCTTAACTCAAGTCTAAACCTTGTTACCTCATAGGATTTCTAACCCTCATACTAATACCAAGTTAATACCTTGCTTATTTATTATATTACAATATCTTAACTATACAGTATATACTCTTTATTGAAGCTATAACTCAGCCTTAGTATTTCTAATACAACCCTTTAACCTTAACTACCTTAGCAATACCTTGACTTAAACACCTACCCCATACTGACATCTCTGCCTTGTATGTTCTGAAGTCTACTGATACAAGGGATATCAGTCTTCTCATTAGTTATCACTGAACCTCCAAATGATTGATATACTGGGTACACACTTTATACTAGAACTCACTTACATAAATCCTTACACTTAGTTCTTGTGATACACATATCACACACACACACACACACCCCGCTGTACCTCTCTTACTGATACTGCCATGATCCCTCACTCGACCACCCCCATATGATACACAGTGTATCACACTGTGTCAAGCTCCCAAATTCCTTTAATATTTGTTATTGCTACTGCTACTACATCCCCTTTTCTACTGTTGATTTTCCAAGCATGCAGGTCCACATATCCTACCATCTCCATGTGGCACTCCTTGAATACCAACTAATCACCTCTTATATATACAACTCACTGATTGAACACAATCCATATTTACTGTTGTGGGCAATCACACACACACCAAGTTATACTGATGCATCACTACTGGTACCCCAATACTAGATACTTATATAACTATATATAAGACAAGATGATACATGAACATTTAAGCACTCCTACCTGATGCTCTGTGCAACTCAGACACCTCATCCCACACTAATCTTAATTGAAAGGACTCCCCTATCCCTCACTGCTATTTTTTGCACAACACTCTTAAACAGTTACTGTGTCAATACTTCTTGGTTCACTCCCTCATATAGATATACTCCAAACACACTAACAACTCATACCCTCAATTGCTAACTTCAATCACCATACTGCAGCAAAATACCCGAGCATTCCCCTTTACATCCTAATACTAAGAAATGCTCGGTTTCTACCTGAATTACTGCACTATGGTGCATTGAATTCTCAGACTTTCTACCAGCATCTATACCCATAATCTACCATACCTAGATTAACACCACACACAATACTACACACACTAATCACAGTGAGCCAATAGTGTACTCTTAGTGATACTGTCATAGTTCATAATTCTATCCCTTGTCACAGTCATCAGTTCAACCCACATATACATCCAATATACTTGATATATATACAAAGATATGTAATACACTATATAAACATACCTTAAGTCAAAACCTAAAGTACTTGGTGTGTGTCCTCTATAAAACACACACTAACAGTCATTTCATCAAACATCTTGAGTGTACAAAATATGATACTCATGATACACACCCAAACAAAGTAACAAACCCCCAATACTTAACAAATACTAATTCTAGACATCAACTACATCTATATATAACTAAAGTGACTAGTTACAATGTGATTTAAAGGGTAACAACACTAGCATGCTCAAAACTCCCAAATAAACTCTCGTATCATAGCGTATCACAAAGTATCATGACATATCCTACTCGTATCTAATTATGGACATGTAGCTAGCCACACACTACCAATACAAGTCTAATTAGATCTAATTGGTCTCATAACCCATACTTGATGTGTCATTCTTATAATCTCCCAAATTAGACACAAAATACCGTGTAACTTTCATAATATAAGCCATATGAACCTAGTTTTTGATCCTATGGGTAGTCCTAAGTCAAGAAATAGTTAAATGCATGAATTAGAGTCTAAATTAAGGGCTGGATTCAGAATTTACCTATTTGGAGATGAATTATCAATAAAATGCTCAATGGACACAATTAGGACACGATCTCCTTGTCAAATGATCCTTCTTCAAGTGCTCCTTACAAGTCCAAGATACAATGCTTCTTAATTAAAGAAAATAAGAGGGAATGAGGGAAAAATAAGGGTGAATTTGTAGAGGAATGAAGTGAATTAGGATAAACACAATTATGGATCTAATTTGGAATGAGAATGAAGAGGAGAGAGAATGGATCCCCCTTTTAGTATGGTCGGCCTCCTTTTCTCTTTCTCTAAGTAAAATGTAATATCCTTTATGTCCCTCACTAGTTAGTTATGAAGTTTAATTAGGGAGGACTATATAAGGAAGCTTCTAAACCAATGCAAATTAATATAATCTTCCTATTTAATTAATGAATGGGTCTAATTGGGCTTAGTCCAAGGTTGGGCTCCATGTGTCATGACTACTAATGGGTCCACTAGAGACAAGTCCAAATAAACATAGGCTAGCCCACTAACAAATAATAACTAGCACAAGCATAATTTAAATATGTAGCATAATATGAACAAATATTAATTCACCAAAATAAATATATACAAAAATGACTAAAATATCCTCATCTAAAAATGTGGGGGTGACAATTATGTTATTTATTTATTAGTAGTGGGCTAGCCTAATTATTGGACTTGTCATTAGTGGACCCATTAGAACTTGTCATGACACTTTGAGCCCAACATTTGGTTAGGCCCATTAGACTAATTTCTTTAGTTAATTAGGGAGATTAAATTAATTTTTGTTAGATTAGAAGCTTCCCAATATAGCCCTCCTAATTATTTTTTCACAACTAACTAGTAAGGGTATTTTTAAAATTGTGTAATTGCTTGGAAGAGGGGCAAAAAGGGGCCGGCCATATGAGAGGGTCTCTCTCTCTCTCTCTCTCTCTCTCTCTCTCTCTCTCTTTTCTTATTAATTTATTTCAATTTGGATCCCCAATTGTGTTCTTCCCCAAATTACTTTATACCTCCACTAAATTCACCAAATTTACTCTTATTTTATGATTATTTATATCACCTAAGGAGCATTGGAGCTTGGATTACAATGACCACTTGGAGAATGAGCCATTGGATAGTAGCATGTGTCATAATTGTGTCTATTTAGGTTTTGCATTGAAAATTCATCTTCCAATAGATAAAATTCTAAATTCTTTCTTTAATTAGACTCTTATTCATGTATTTGACCATTAAGAAATCTTTCTTATCTTAGGGCTATCCATAGGAACAAGAACTAGGTTCATATGACTTGTATTGTGACTTCTATATTGGTTTTTATGCCCAATTTAGGGGAATTCTGAGATTGGTGCACCAAGTATTTATTATTAGGCCAATTAGATCTAATTAGACTTAGATTGGTGGTGTGAGGCTAGAAACGTGATCATAATTGGATATGAGTAGGTTGTATCATGACACTTATTGATATGTTATGATACGGAAAATTATTTTGGGAGTTTTGGACAATTGATGATAATATCCTTTGAATTACATTGTAATTAGTTATTATAGATGTTACGTATATCATATATTATATTATATTATATTATGTAAGTATCATGGAATTGGTGTTATACGTGTGGTGTATCACAAGTGATACTTATGGGGTACCATAGTGCACCCCTATTATTTGATGAATTGTTGAGTGTGTGTATAATTGTGTCAGAACTTATGTGTTGGTGTATCATGAGTAGTATCTATAGTGCATGTTGTGTTTGTATTACTTTGGGTGCTAGAGAGGAGTGCACAGTTGACCGTTGGTGATTGGTGTATTTATGTGGCACTTGTGTGTGCATTTGTGTATTGGGAGAGGCTTGTGTTCTTTATGAACACAACAGGCAAGGGAGGTAGCATGATCGAGTTATGTGAAGTGTAGTGGCAAGGAAGGCAGTTGGTTATAGTAGGGGTTTAAGCAATGCAATGCACACTGTAACAAAGACATTATAGAGACATTAAAAAGGTCTGGGAGCAACTATAATAGGTTGGAGGAGTGATGTTTGTTGCAGCAGCTTTTGCTCGGGTATGAGGGTATATTGCATTACTTAGTAGTTATATGCTCGGGTGCATGATTCCAGTAGTAAAGATGTTCGGTTCAGATCAGTTGCTGAACACAAGTGCACAAAATTATTGTTCAGGAAATGCATGAAGAGAAGGGTCTTAGTGCAACAGATTTCACTTGGTTTCAGTAATGCAGTTAGAGAAATAAACTGCAGTAGCAGTGCTTGTATGATATGAGTGTACCTGTGTGAGCATAGAGCATGGTTTATTAGTGAAGGTAAGTGCATTTATCAGTAAAGTGTGCAAGTAAATGATGGCAGTGGTGTTAGGTACCTGCCAATGTTGCATGAATGTGAGTTAAACTGATACTTAAATATGAGGATGCAGGATATCAATTTAACATCAAGTGAAGTGAAGGTTGGATATGGACTGTATGGGGGTCGAGTATCCTTGCAAGGAAGTATGGCAGTAGCAATATTTGGATTAGCTGTAACTGTAATCAGTGGAAGTAGATATGTGAGGGAGCTTGGGCATCTGTAGTGCCTTGGAGGCATGCTGCAGGCAGTGTCAGTCACTGTAAAGTAAGAAAAAAGGATTAGTAGCTATCCACTATCAGATAGATGCAACCATTGAAGAGTTAGAGGTGTGGGTCACTGATGTGTAGGCTTGGTCTGATACATTAGTGTATCAGTACCCTTGAGTATCAGAGTATTGACTTATACCAAGGTGATCTAGGAGTGTGGTAGTTGTATGTGTATGAGTTAGATGGTGTACTGAATGAGTATCCGATAAGTATGGTTATGATATTGTTACCTGATATCAGTTGAGGAGGGGTGTCAGATAAATCTGTGTATCAGTGCATAGAGTTTAGGAGCATATTTTATGGTATGGAAGTTGGGTGTGTACTAAGCGATATTTAGTATTGTAGTCTAGTGAGCTTAGTGTTAGTATGGTTAGGTGTTGTATCCAGGGAACTTGGGTGCGGGTGAATTGTTGCATCCCATTATAGGTATTAGTTAGGTATTGAAGAGTAGTTAGATGCTAAGATGGAGTTTATATATGTATATATAATAACTAGAGTTATTTGGATATCTAGACATTAGTTGTGGGGCTAAGGTAACCACCTATAGATATATATAATGTATTAATTACTAGCTAAGGTTTTAGCTTCAGGATAACAGGTTATTAGATAACTAAGGTCTTGGTATTACCTTAGAGTTAAGGTATTAACTTGATACTATATATATATATATAAGAGAGTTATATATATATATACATATATATATATATATATATATATATATATATATATATATATATATATATATATATATATATATATATATATATATATTAGTAGTATCTAGTAAAGTTGGTAATAGCTATTACAGTTAACACCTTCAAGTTATAAACTTAGAAACCTAGGTATGACCTAGTATTACCTAGAATGAGCTAGTATAGAATTGTAATCACCCTAGAAGCTAGTTGTGGACTTAAAACCAAGGTAATAACCAAGTTTGACCTAGTTTGACTAGTATGACCTAGAAATGGTCTAGAAATTATATTTTAGCAAATTTTAGCATGTTATTACTTCATTACACCCAAGTGACATAATCTTTCATATATAGGTTAGTGTGACACCAGTCCTGACACAGAATGGTATTGTCAGCTCAGGACCACAGGCGAGTACATTCTCTGATAGTTTTCTGTGTATGATATCTTCTATGTTTCTTGTATCTAGTATAGTTATACTTATTTTCCTGACACGTGGTTACACGAATTAGTGTATTCTAGATCCCGTCTTGGGATATTATTTCTTGTTGAACCCTATACATGCCCTGTGATTCCTGTACATGTCCTGTAATTCATGTACATGTATAGATACTGATTGCTGAGAAGGTTGGCCCCCTGCTCTGTGAATCCTATATCATAACGTGTCATGGTTGGATCCACTATACTAGTCGGGGGTTAGGAAATGTTAGTTAGATATGTGATCATACCCATTCTTGTACAAGTATTCATGTACAAGTATCCTGTTAGTGTTAATCATACGCCTCACATATGATTAGCCAGGCCATGATTATTGTACAAGTTCCCAAGCCAATCACATATAGAATCTAGTACTCACTCACTTAGTTAGTTGTATTTCCTAATTCCTGTATATGATGCTCACCACTCTTATACTATATACAGCATTTCTATACTCTATATATTTTCAGCTCAAGATCTATTTATTTTTTATATTCTCTCTATTTACTGTTACATAGTCTTTATCATTTATTTGGAACTACTGTTAGAGATGTGCTTTACTCCAATCCTGACTAGATATAATTTTCCAAATAATAATTAAAAGGACTGGTGTCCTACGTATTATGGATCACATGTTGGAGAGCTAACTGAGATAGCACCGTAGTACAGGAGGATCCAAAACCAGCTGTTAAAGAGATATATAGTTAGTATTCTTATTGTATTGATATGTCTCAGTTTAGACTTTTGGCATGTATATATATTAATTGAGGCTATTTGTGCTTAGACAGTTAAACTTGGATTTGGATTGTTGGTGACTTGTGATTTCTATTTCTTATATTCCATATTATGCAATTATCTTTTTTAGTTATTGTGATTGAGTGTTGATTACCATATTGATATATTATCCTCCATATGGAGTTGAGATATCATTGCCAGGTTCATATATATATATATTGTATGAGATGTTAAATAGTATTGTTGACCTAGACAGCATTCTACCGCCAATGCTGCGGTGTAGGCTTGACGTACCCACGTACTCGTGCCCTCACACCGAATGCGGGTCGTGACACATTTTTATGGTGGCCCACGTAGGTTAGGCTTCGCAAGTAGTACTATATTATGGTAGTACAACGACTTAGTTGTACTACTACGAGTCTGCGATAGGATCTAGGATTGCTAGGATAAGAGAATATGTAAGACCCCTAATCCTGAAAACTGTATTTTTATTAATTATTTAATTGAATCATAGTAATTATGAGCTAAATAGAGAAAATAGATTTTTATTTAAATTCGAGGTATTTGTGCATTAGGGGATTTATGGAGCCATTATAAATTTTTCTAATTTATTCTATGTAGGAGACCCTCTGGACAGTTGTTAGCCTAATGGTATGCACCAATATAATTTTGTAGAATTTTCTGTGAATAGATATGTGTATATATAGATATAATTCCTATTGGATCTCTACCCGAAACCCAAACCCCTTAGCCTAGCCTACCCGCTTGAAACCAGACCCGTTAGAAGAAGAAAAGATCAACAACAGCAGTAGCAAAAACCAACTTTGCTTTTCCTTCTCCGCGCGTGTGAGACTTCTTATTCCACCGTTTCTTATATCTATTATTACTAAACAACCCTCAACCAAAACCAAGACCAAAGAAAGAAAGAAAGAAAGAAACAGCAGCAACAGGAATTTTTAAGACTACTAAATATTTTTCCACCGCCTGTTATTCTCTATATATATTACAATTCTCCCAAATACTAACCCCACTTCTTTAACTAAACTTAACAACGGTTTGGACGTGCACTATACAGAACTTTTGCTCGGCAAGTATACCTTGCCATTGTACTAATATTTACATTCCATATGATACATACATAATTTATTTCTGCTTACTTAGTTCATTTATTTTAACTACTATATAAATTGTTCGTCCAAAGAAACTTGGGTGCAACGACGGTGTCGTCGTATCTTATTTTATTTATGTATATGCATTGGACATACTTTATGAGACCACCCCATTATTATGAGGCAATTTATGTATCATTGGCCATGACACTATTCTTACATGAGTGTGAGCCACATGTAGGACACGGAATTGCGTACTCGGCTGGCCACTGGTACATATAGGTCGTGCGACGGTTCGGGATAACTGCCAATAGAAACTTTAGATGCTAATAGACCTGGCAGTTACTAGAGGTATTATCGTGTCATATATATGACATGTTTAGAGCATGGGGTAGGGATAACAACAAGTAACGTATTTGGGCTCCTTTGCACTTTTTCTTCTGTAACCCGGAAGCTCCACTGGAGATACGGGCGGTGATGACCCCATTTACAATTGGCGGCCTCTGTCGTTCAAAAGACGACATGCTTTGAGGCCCCTGATTCTCCGAAAGAGTCACGCCAATCCTATTTTTAGCCAGATAGCCCACTTGGTGGAAAGTTGTTCTCAAACTGCATTCACTTAGACGGTTAGGCTACCCATTCGATGTATATATTTCAGTACTTATTGGCATATTATTATGTATCTTGTTACGTCCCTTTGAGGACCTGGTCCCTTTCCAGATATGGACGAGCAGGAGTACCCGCAGGAGTACGGACCTTGACCTGACTCTACTTACCTGACTGAGGAGGTCTTCCCCTTAGAGTAACTGTGATTTATTTCCACTGTTTAGAGATTTTGTTGCTACTTCAGTATAGTCGTTTTGTAGTAGATTTGTTTCCATCCAACTATCAGACTTGATACTCATCTTGATATTCACATATTATCCAGCTCTTTATTTCTACTTATTATTTGTGCTGTGGATGAGATATAGATTCTGTGTGACTTATTGTGACAGTATATTACCACTGGTAGATTGAATATTAATAAACAGCGTACGTGTTTATACGGTTTCCATATATTGGAGTTTGTATACATACGGCTGGGCGTGTTACGTATTCCTAGTCCTACGTATTTTGGGACTGGGGCGTGATATGTTTTTGGTGGTGGCCCATGCAAGTCAAGAATATATTGTCTTGGTTACGTAACTGTATCGAACAAGCCTGCGTATAGGAATAGAGTATAAGGATCTCATCCATGCTTGACTGAAACCTTATTCTTCCTTTCAACTATCCTATGTTTGGATAAACAAAGTTTTACGCCAAAATCCTTTACCCAGTGACCAGAACCTTTACCCTTGTTGGCGTAAAAGCCAAATGACTGTTGTTGGCGTAAAAGCCAAATGACTATCTTGTTGGCGTAAAAGCCAAAAGACTGCCTGGTTGGCGTAAAAAGCCAAATAACTGTCCTGTTGGCGTAAAAGGCCAAACTATGCAGAAAATTGCCTACTTTACGCCACAATTATGATATCTGCTACCCACGTCCCCTTAGTCTACGTATGACACGTCATGCAAGCTATGTAGGTAACTACCCCTGCGTAAACTTGACGATTCCTGAATAATAGATAACCAGCGTAGAGTAGCCTGATTAGGCATAAAATGTAAGGCAATATAGAGTAGCCTGATTAGGTGTAAAAGTAAGGATGGTGACATGAGCGTAATTGTCACAGCCTTAGCTTCCCAGTCATGACCAATCTCGTGCATTAAATGCAGAGATATGCCTCGAGCCCTATACAAAAATAGATTTTTGATGTGGCATCTGATTTTGTCCTATCTTGAGCGTAAAAACTCATTAATGTAGGCAGCGTATTCAGAAGACTCCATTCTTCTTCCTTTTTTGAATGCGTAAAAATGACTTATATCCAATATGTCACTAAACGATAACCTGGGTCTCTGTGCAAAATTATTATCACAACTGACCTCTCGATCATCGTGTAGTACTTTTGTCAGATGTCAGGATTCACTGATTAGTCTGACAAATTCATCCGAGGAAATACCAAGAGTTCCTCGTACAAACTTTACGCTGCAAAGTATTTCAGATTTTATAGATCTCCTTACGCGCGGAGACTTTCACGCAGACTCTTACGCAGATAGATTTTACACAGACTTTTACGCGGGCAAATTTTACGCGCAGACCTTTTACGAAAACTTTACGCAGGAAGTATAGCCACTTTTACGCAGACTTTACGCATGCAGAATTTTTTACGCGTATACTTTACGCAACATATATTTTACGCAACAGATATTTTATCCGCAGATTTTCTACGCCAACTTTACGTCGGCAGACTTTACGCGCAGACATTTTACGCGAACAGTTCTAAAGCCATATTTTACGCCGACAGTTTTGAATCTCTGTTTTACGCGACAGCTCTACTTTACGCTCCTCTGCTTTACGCGGACCACTCTGAAGCTTTACTTTATGCCAGACTATCTTAAAGCTCTGCTTTACGCAGAAAGCTTATCAACCTGTTTTATGCCAACTACCTTGAACCCTGTTTTACGCAGGGAGAGACTTCATGTATGATTGGGGAATTTGACTGTAAAATACGCGAACAATTCCCCAGCATATTTTATGCTCCTACATTCTATCTAATGCTTTCATCCTGTTTGATTCATGTACTTCTTCTAAATCGTTGTGTACATCACCTGCAGAGAGATGGATACACAGAAGGGATGTACTGATGGTGACACAACTCCTGGAGTCAATGGTCAGACTCAAGGAGAGACCTCAACAATTCCTAGACTTCCGGGACCAAATTGACAGATTCACAATCCAGTTCCATCTGATCTTCCCGTTCCACCTAATGGAAACCTTCCAGTCTCATCGACACCACAGGATGGCCAGGCACAACTGTTCCAATTCTTCCAGATGATGATACAGGAATAGAGACAACAAGCAGCAGAATAGAGACAAGAGTTCCTAGCACCACTTGAAAGGATGGCTGCAAAGACTACTATACCAGCTCAAGTACTAGCTCCAGCACCTCGAGCTAGAGTTGGTTCAGTAAAGGACTTTGTACAAATGGGTCCGAGGCCGTACAAAGGTATTGAGAGCCCAGAGGAAACTACGAACTGGATCACTCACACTCGGAAATTATTAGAGGCATCACAGCTACCTGCAGACCTATGGATGACAGGTGTAAGGACATTTTTAGATTGTAATGCTCATCACTGGTGGGAATCCATGGAGCGTCAGTTGGGTACATACCAGACTTGGGAGCAGTTCTTGGAGTGCTTTGAAAAGAAGTACTTCTCGGACACCGTCAGAGATGCATTGTACGATCAGTTTCTCCACCTGGAGCAGGAAAACAGAACAGTAGATGAGTATGATGCTGAGTTTAGTCACCTTAGTAAACATGGCGCTGCCTTGATACCAGATGACTTAGCTAAGGCTAAGAGGTTTCATCGTGGACTAACCCAGGAGCTTCAACACTACACTAGCTCCCAGTCCCGAATCTCTTATGCCGAATTACTGACAGAAGCCAGATTGCAAGAAACCATCAGCAGAGAAAAATGAGGTCAGCCAAGGACACAACAAGGACTAGCAAGGATACAGCAGGGACCGGCAAGGACACAACAAGGAGGACCTATCAGACGTCCCTTGGTATAGCAGCATCAGCAACACAGAGCCGGACCGTACCAGATTCTGGAGAAACCCTAATGTAATTATTGTGGGAAAATAGGATATATTTTGAGAGATTATCAGAATTGCTTGGGACAGTATTTACGATGTGGTTCCGGACAATATTTGGCAAGAGATTGTCCAAGGCAACAGACGTCGACACTACTACCGCCAGCACTGAGACTAGCGCTTCCAGCACCGAAGCCAGCTCAACAGATGGCTAAAACAGGAGCTTCTCGACCTCCATCTGCAGGGGGATTTCAGCGAGGACCACCACTACCTACCCAGGAGGATCAGTATATGAGGGCCGGACATAGACAGCCGCAGAGGAATGGGCAAGCTTTTGCAATAGAAGTGGATAACATGGATCAGGAGATTGATATCATAGCAGGTATCACTCTTGCTTTTACTTTTCCTGCTGTGATATTGTTTAATACGGGAGCCACCCACTCATTCATATCATCTAGTTTTATTGCCAAACACAATATTGCCTCTACACCTTTATCTAGTTGTGTTAGAATTCTTACCGGAGAAGGAGTTGTACCTATTAGTCGAATTTGTAGATTGTGTCCTATAGTGATACGTGGCAGAGAGATGAATGCCCGACTCATAGTCATCCCTATGCCAACTTTTGATATTGTACTTGGAATGGACTAGCTAAGCAAGTACCACACTTTCTTCGATTGCTTTGGAGGAAGCATTCTTTTCAAGGTACCAGGCCAGCCTGAACTTGAGTTTGCACGAGGATGCATATAAATCCTTGATGGTATACAGCTCACAATGGACGATGTTGTCTATCATCCCATTATTTCAAAATTCTAAGACGTCTTTCTAAAAGAATTGCCAGGACTACCCCCAGATAGAGACGTAGAGTTTTTGATTGAATTAACACCGGGAGCAGCACCCATAACATCATATGTTTATAGACTGGCAAAGAAGCAGATGGATGAATTAAAGATACAGTTAAAAGAACTAGAAGAGAAAGGTTTCACCCGACCAAGTGCATCACCCTGGGGAGCACCAGTATTATTTGTACCAAAGAAGGATGGGTCAGTGCTTATGTTCATTTACTATAGAGCCTTGAATACAGTAACAGTAAAGAATAAATATCCACTGCCACGCATTGATGACCTATTCGATCAGCTTAGTGGAGCCAAGATGTTCTCACAGATAGATTTGAGATCGGGATATCACCAGGTGAAGGTACGGAAGGAGGACATCCCGAAGACCGCATTCCGGACGAGATATGGGCACTACGAGTTTCTGGTCATGCCATTTGGATTGACCAATGCTCCAGCTATCTTTATGGACTTAATAAATCGCGTCTTCCACCAGTACTTGGACTAGATGGTCGTCTTCATAGATGATATACTTGTCTATTCAAAGAGCCACGAGGAGCACGAGAAGCACCAGCGGATTATTCTAGAGACCTTGAGGAGAGAGAAGTTATATGCAAAGCTCAGTAAATATGGGTTCTTCTTGGACAGGGTCTCATTTCTTGGACATATTATTACAGGAGATGGCATTTCTGTTGATCCAGAAAAGATCTCGGTAGTCGAGACATGGCTTGTTCCTAAATCAGCAGCAGAGGTAAGAAGTTTCCTTAGACTTGCGGGTTATTACCGACGGTTCATGGAAAACTTCTCAAGGATAACAACACCTATGACTCGGTTGACTTGCAAAGATCAAAAGTTCATATGGACCAACGAGTGTCAAGCCGCTTTCGAGGAATTGAAGAAGCGACTGACTTTAGCACCAGTATTGACTATCCCATCAGGATCAGGAGGTTATGTGATCTACAGTGACGCATCCGGGAAAGGTTTGGGATGCGTATTGATGCAGCATGGCAAAGTAATTATATACGCATCTAAACAGTTATGAGTACATGAGAAGAATTATCCAACTCATGACTTGGAACTTGCAGCCGTTGTATTTGCTCTGAAGCTATGAAGATATTACTTATATGGGAAACGAGTGGAAATCTATACAGACCACAAAAGCCTCAAGTATGTCTTCACGCAGAAGGAGTTAAATATGAGGCAACGTCGATGGCTCGAATTGATGAAAGATTTTGAGATAGAGCTACATTATCACCCAAGCAAGGCTAACGTTGTAGCAGACGTATTAAGTCGGAAGCCAGCAGCTTATTTCTTGATAACATAGAGAGAATTAGTGAAGGACTTGCAAGGTCTTAGCATTGAAGTATATTACCCGGAACAGATGGAACACTCGACAACTTGCAAGTACAATCATCACTTATAGAGAGAATCAAGGCAACATTGCATACAGACACCAGATTCAGAAGATTAAAGGAAAGAACAAAGGTCGAAGAGCAGACGGGACTGCGAATTCATGATGACGGGATATTATGATATGGTAATCATCTATATGTTCCTAATGGAGAGATTCGACAGGAGCTGATGATAGAAGCTCATAATTCGATATATTTTATTCATCCTGGAGGCACCAAGATGTATCATGATTTACGACAGCACTTTTGGTGGCATAGAATGAAAAGAGAGATAGCTCACTTTGTAGCTAAATGTTTGGTATGTCAACAAGTAAAGGCAGTGCACCAGAGAACAGCAGGATTATTGCAACCACTCCCGATTCCAGAGTGAAAGTGGGAGCACATCACTATGGACTTCGTCACAGGTTTTCCCAAGAGTCTAAGTGGAAGAGATGCAGTATGGGTAATAGTGGACCGACTCACCAAATTAGCCCATTTCTTGCCTTTTAGAGTTTGCCAATCTATAGAAGCTTTGGCTAACTTATATATGAGGCAGATCGTAAAATTGCACGGCGTACCAGTCAGTATTGTATCAGACAGGGATTCACGCTTTATATCACATTTTTTGAGGAGCATGCAAGAGAGTCTTGGAACTCGTCTAAAGTTCAGTACATCTTATCACCCACAGATAGATGGGCAGTCAGAGCATACTATTCAGACATTGGAAGATATATTGAGGGCTTGTATGTTAGACTTTGGAGGATCATGGGAGGACCACCTACACCTTGTGGAGTTTTCTTACAACAATAGTTATCAGGCGAGCATCCAGATGGCTCCGTTTGAAGTATTGTATGGAAGAAAGTGTAGGTCTCCTGTGTGTTGGAGTGACGTGGGAGAACGTCAGATTCTGGGACCAGAGTTAGTGGTCAACACCGTTGAGACAGTTAAGAAGATACAAGGACACTTGCAAGCAGTGCAAGACAGGTAGAAATAATGGGCAGACCTTCATCGTCTTCCCTTGGAGTTTAAAGAGGGCGACCATGTCTTCTTGAGGATATCACCTACCAGAGGCACCATTCGATTTGGAGGATGCGGCAAGTTGAGTCCAAGGTATATTGGACCATTTGACGTGCTAGAGAGAGTGGGAGAAGTGGCATATCGACTTGCACTACCACCTTCACTTGAGGGAGTACATGACGTATTCTATGTGTCGCAGCTCAGGCGATATGTGGCAGACTGCAGCCATCTTCTCGACCATTCGGACATCACCATTGGGCCAAGCTTGTCATATCAAGAGCAACCCGTGGGAATCCTTGATCGTCGAGAGAAAGTATTGAGGAACCAGTCTATTCCCTTAGTCCGCGTGGCATAGAAGCATGGCACGCCAGGAGAATCTACTTAGGAGCACGAGGATGACATGCGCCAATTTTTTTCGAATCTATTCGCAGACCAAGGTATAAATTTACTTTGTTAATTTATATCTCCTACCATTCTTGACTTTTTACCGTGGCTTAGTTTTAATTTCGAGGATAATTTTTATAAGTTGGGTAGAATGTAAGACCCCTAATCCTGAAAACCATATTTTTATTAATTATTTAATTGAATCATAGTAATTATGAGCTAAATAGAGGAAATAGATTTTTATTTAAATTCGAGGTATTTATGCATTAGGGGATTTATGGAGCCATTATAAATTTTTCCTAATTTATTCCATGTAGGAGACCCTTTGGACAGTTGCTAGCCTAATGGTATGCACCAATATAATTTTGTAGAATTTTTTTGTGAATAGATATGTGTATATATAGATATAATTCCTATTGGATCTCTACCCGAAACCCAAACCCCTTAGCCTACCCTACCTGCTTGAAACCGGACCCGTTAGAAGAAGAAAATATCAACAACAACAGTAGCAAAAACTAACTTTGCTTTTCCTTCTCCGCGCGTGTGAGACTTCTCATTCCACTGTTTCTTATATCTATTATTACTAAACAACCCTCAACCGAAACCAAGACCAAAGAAAGAAAGAAAGAAAGAAAGAAACAGCAACAGCAGGGATTTTTAAGACCACTAAATATTTTCCCACTGCCTCTTATTCTCTATATATATTACAACTCTCCCAAACACTAACCCCACTTCTTTCACTAAACTTAACAACGGTTTGGACGTACACTATACATACTTTTGCTCGGCAAGTATACCTTGCCATTGTACTAATATTTATATTCCATATGATACATGCATAATTTATTTTTGCTTACTTAGTTTATTTATTTTAACTACTATATAAATTGTGCGTCCAAGAAAACTTGGGTGCAACGACGGTGTCGTCGTATCTTATTTTATTTATGTATATACATTAGACCTACTTTATGAGACCACCCTATTATTATGAGGCAATTTATGTTTTATTGGCCATGACACTATTCCTACATGAGTGTGAGTCACATGTAGGACACGGACTTGCGTACTCGGCTGGCCACTGGTACGTATAGGTCGTACGACGGTTAGGGATAACTGTCAATAGAAACTTTACATGCTAATAGACCTGGCAGTTACTAGAGGTATTATCATGTCATATATATGACATATTTAGAGCATGGGGTGGGGAGAACAATAAGTTTGGGCTCCTTTGCACTTTTCCTTCTATAACCCGGAAGCTCCACTGGAGATACGGGCGGTGATGACCCCATTTACAATTGGCGGCCTCTGCCATTCAAAAGATGATATGCTTTGAGGCCCCTGATTCTCCGAGAGAGTCACGCCAATCCCATTTTTAGCCAGATAGCCCACTTGGTGGAAAGTTGTTCTCAAACTGTATTCACTTAGACGGTTAGGCGACCTATTGGATGTTTATATTTCAGTACTTATTGGCATGTTATTATGTATCTTGTTACGACCCTCTGAGGACCTAGTATCTTTCCAGATATGGACGAGCAGGAGTACCCGCAGGAGTACGGACCTGGACCTGACTCTACTTACCTGACTGAGGAGGTCTTACACTCAGAGTAGCTGTGATTTATTTCCACTATTTAGAGATTTTGTTGCTACTTCAGTATAGTCGTTTTGTAGTGGATTTGTTTCTACCCGACTATCAGACTTGATACTCATCTTGATACTCAGATATTATCCAGCTCTTTATTTCTACTTATTATTTGTGTTGTGGATGAGATATAGATTCTGTGTGACTTGTTGTGACAGTATATTACCACTGGTGGATTGAATATTCATAAACAGCGTACGTGTGTATATGGTTTCCATATATTAGATTTCGTATACATACGGCTGGGAGTGTTACGTATTCCTAGTCCTACGTATTTTGGGACTGGGGCGTGACAGAATACTTAATCACATCTAGGAAATTTTTATAACTTTTTTGATCCTTGAATATTTGTTCTTTCTTGTAATTTTTAAATTCTTATTCCTTTTGAAACTTATTATCTGCTCATCTATATTCTCAAAAATGATGACATTATTACACTATTGAGAGTGAATTAACGATAATAGTATGATGCTCATAATATATAGTAAATAGAGAATGATAGCAAACATAACATATAAAATCGGAGAAATATATGGGGGTTTTATAAATCATACTTATAATGATGATCAATGAGGACAAGAGAATGAATTGGAAGATTGATGACTAAGTTTTGGATTGCTAATACTTTAAGGTTATAACTTATAAAGATAAATCGATAAATACTAAACATAAGATTTTAAGAAAAATAGTAAAATAAGGGTTTAAAATTCTAAGAGGTTTTTGCAAATTTGATTAGATATTTATAATATGATGTTGAGGATCACTAAAACAAATGGAGGAGGATCTTAAAATTGGTGGTATTATAAATGGTGAATGATAGCAAAAATTAGAAGAAGAATACAAGAAAAATAAAGGTTAAGTTGAGGATTATCAGTCTCTTTACCTAAAGGCATTTTTATAGAATGAATACTGAGAAGTGCATAGAGGATACTATCACGCCCTAGAGCCAGAATACTGGAGAGCGGGGGCAGACAACGGCCAGCTACGTATACTTGGATCATGACGGTACTCCGCAAAGAGAAGCAATAAAATATGGGGGTTAATAATACAATCCATCAGTCAATCCTAGGTCAAACGGTCCTAGGTGTCTCAATCAAAAGAATATAAGCAATATACAAGAAATATGATCATCAGGAGCAAAATAGTAAAGCATCCCAAACCAGATGTACATAGATGATCATGAAGCTAGTAACCAAAAATGAAGAACTAACAGAGTATAAGTCATACATGATCAACAGTAGCCCTGGTCTAGAATATGATAATCATGTCATTGCCCGTAGGCTGTATGTCAAGTCTAAAATATAAGCTAACACATGCTCGGTGGCTAAATACCTCAAAAGAATATACAGTACGAGATCAAGTGGGGATAGAAAAAAACTCACTCAGGCTGTTTGGTGCTCCGGGTAGTCATCATCCGTGGGAAGGAAGGTAAGATCCTCGGGCTCTGCTACTGGATCTGGCCAAGCAAAACTAGTGGGGTCAGACCCCCAAATAGGAAGTACCACAATGAAAGACAATCTAGGAATTAAAACCAGCAAAACAACCTGTATTAGTAGCATACTTGGACTGAGGTAGCTATCTTGGTCACTAAACGATAACCTGGATCGACGTGCTAGAAATCCTCTATATTTAATGCCTTGGTGTGTCAGGTATGTCAGTTTAAGGCAGATTTTGTGTGGCAGTGTTGGCATACTCTGATGAAGTAACAGCCTTGGCATACTAAAAAGAAACCAGAAGGTCGATGTAAGAAAATTTAGTGGCAACTTCACTTGGTCGCTAGGCGACAACCTGGGTCGGCGTGTCAATGACGTTCTATATTTAATGCCGAAATCTCTTCAACTGTTGTGTCAGACTGTCAACTTCCTGGTTTGTCTCATTTAATGCTTGGACGGATGGTGGCATTATACACCACTGTGTTGTGTTGGATAACAAATTAGCAGAATACGATGCTAAGTCGGAGCATGTAGAATAGCCACTGAAGTAAAGCATATGGAGTATGCCACTACTTTAATGTCTGGAGTTTGAAGGGTAGTATGCCATTGCTTCTGTTGAAATCATTCTTTCGGGAAGGCGTATTTTGTGTGCTTTTACACAAACATGAGAGCCTTTGGATGGATACGCAGAATCCAAATAGCAATGCTTCAGATCTTGTATAAGATTCTTTATTTAGGAAAATAAATCATCGCCTCCCTCACTGATGAATCATGTGTGAGAACTTGAACCGTTACCCTCTTTTACTGATGAATCATGTATGGGAATTTGAACCTTTACCCTCTTCCTATAAATAGTAGAGTCAATTACTCAACCCAATATTCTTTATCTGAATTTACTGATGGCTTCTCAGGACGCATCTCAAAAAGATATAGGAGAGTTTGTTGGACCAACTATTCTTTCATCCATCACAACTCACTCTGAGCATACCCCTACTATCCTTGTGTTGTTTTATGCGAAGGAGAGGAAGAAAATGCCCTTGGCCAACTGCGAGAAGCAGAATATGTTCAGGCTCCCCTTGATCATTCATCCAATGGATCCATCCTGACACAAACTGAAGTCAGGGGTTCTAATGCTTCTTTTGCTGACCCGAAAAGACAAGATGAACGGGCTAGAGTAGAGTTTGCCCGTCGGGTGTTTGCATATTCAGATGTTTGTATCTTTCATGCTCTTTTAACTTTTCAGAACAATAGTAACTGGGAGGATCTTAATTTTCCCTGAAAGTTGTAATGCTATCCTTTTTCTTCACTTAAAATATTCTCATGGGTTTATTGTCCATATAAAACTAAATTGGGATAGATAACACCCTCAGGAATAATAGCTATTTGATAGGTTTTCCAGATAAAACTCTATTGTATACATATGCTCAGAGGTAATGTGGACATGGCAACATATTTTGGTGGAATTTGTTTGGTAGACCCAATACCCATAGCGTATTCATACTGAGTATAGACGAAAATACTATCAGAGGTAATATAGACTTGATAGATTGCAAGTGTACTCGACTAGGGATAAAGGAGAAAATGGTAGTTCAAAAAGAGGACCCATTTTTTCATTGGGGATGATGGATAGAATAGGATTCAGGTAATATGGACATGAATCACGTCATCCATGCCAGATTATTTCTAATCCTACTGGGGATTAGGAATAAGATATCCTTGAAGAGACTGGGCTTCAATAATGGGACACTTTGCTGGAGATGGTTATTTGGATGATCTCAAGGAGAATGTTTCATTGGATCTGAGGACTGTTTCCCTGAGAAACTTTAAGGACCTATTACCTATTTCTTATCCAAAATGAATAAAGATAATAGTTTGAGGTACATCTTAACTTACTCTACTGAGGACGGAGAAGTGTATGTCTCATCTAGACGTTATATTTATTGAGAAATTTATCATTGATGGGCATCTTCATCAAATCTATGTTAGGCTTAGCGAGCCTATAGGCACCTTTGGAGAATACTGTTTTAACTACATAGGACCATTCCATTTATCCTGGAACTTGCCCTTGCTCTTATGGATTGTCACTATGGGTCTCCTCACTATAAGGACCCGTTTGCCGACTTGGAATATTCTCTATTTTATTTTTTGATTAAAGGCTCTAAAAATACGGGCTTGATATAACTCAATACGTTGTTAAGCATGTAAGCACTTTTCATACAATGCTTCTAACTCCTGAAGTGTCAAACGATCATTGTTCTCCACTGTGAGATCATTAGCAATAGCTATCTTAATAGAAGGGATCTGGATCTCAAGAGGCAGAACTTCTTTACATCCATAGACCAAGGAAAATAGTGTGCAACCAGTTGGAGTTTGGACTGTTGTGCGATAACCCCACAAGCATTCTCCAAGATTCTTATTCAATCGTTCTTATTGGATGAGACAAACTTCTGTAGCAGCTTGATTATGGTTTTATTAAAGGCCTCCGCTAAACCGTTGGCTACCGAATTATAGGCCGCAGAAGGCACGTTCTGGATTCGATTCTTGTCACATAACGATCGAACACTTGACTAAAAAAATATGGTCCATTATCGTGTATTATCCATCGAGGAACACCGAAATAATAAATCATATGGTGTTTGACGAAACTAATCATGTTGGACATCTTTACCTCAACGAGTGGAACTGCCTCGGCCCATTTAGAGAAGAGATTAGTTATTGCAAGTATAAACCGATGTCCTCTAGAAGAATATGGGATTATAGGGCTAATAATGTCCTGGTCATGATATGTCAGTTATTGTAAGTACTGGTTTCACATATTGGTATACATGGATCTTGGTTACGAGATGTTATTATCGTGGTTACTCAGTAATCGCCGTATCATGTTTCATGATTACTCGGTGATTACCGTGATATCTTAGTGAATATATAGCCCATGAACATAATGCATGATATTATAGACCGTGTAGTGTGATATACGTGTTATAATGTATCATGATTTGGATCCGTGTACAAGTTGAGGGTTGGGAAAGTATTAATGGATATGTGATCATACCTTATAGCCCATGATTTAGTGTAGCTGGTGATAGTTAGGAGATCATGTCACTCACGCGTGATCACGCTAGCTCACCTTTTTTTATATAGCACGTGTTAGGCCCAAGCCGATCATATTATCTTACTAATATTTTAAGGCACATTATATATATATATATATATATTGTTTTCTCTATTCCAGTTCATTATATTATTGTTCCTCACTATATTGTTCTCAGTTTTTGCCATTATTTATCATGATTCTCTTTCTCGAGATATATATATGCTAGTTCAGTTATTTCCATTATTTATTTTTATTGCTATTAATGTTTTATAGTTTTTGTTAATTATTAGAACTGTTATTTGGATTGTACTTTGCTCTAATCCTGACTAAATATATTTTTGAGATGATTCATTAGAGTACTGTATCCTATGCACTATGGGCTACAGGATAGCGAGCCAGTTGAGTTATCACCTGTTGAGCATGTTGAATTAGCACCAGCAGTTGAGGAGGCATAGTTAGT
This sequence comes from Iris macrosiphon, assembly GCA_036927795.1. Lineage (NCBI taxonomy): Eukaryota > Viridiplantae > Streptophyta > Magnoliopsida > Asparagales > Iridaceae > Iris > Iris macrosiphon. The sequence goes on along the minus strand of JAYESA010000011.1, from coordinate 79,707,520 downwards.
TTATTCATGAGATTGTATATGTCAGTTAGACTTTGGCATTATATTATTATTTGAGATCTTGTCTTGAGATTTGGCTTGGACTGGTGATATATTTGTGACTTATTTTCTTTCTTCTATTCTATATCGTGCTTTATCATCCTCTAATTTGATATTGTGATTGACTTTTGTTTACCATTGCCATATTATCATATTGTCCTCCATTTGGAGTTGAGATAGCATGACAGGTACCTTATATATATTGTGTGAGATGTGTGGATAGTATTGTTGACCTAGATATCGTTCTACCATTGATGCTGTGGCGTAGGCTGGACGTACCCACATACTTCTGCCCTTACACCGAGTGCGGATCATGACAAGTTTTTATGGTGGCCCATGCAGGTCTCTGGCTTCGCAACTAGTGCAACGTCAAGGTAGTAGTACTCAGACCTCGAGTATTACTATAAGCCTGTTATAGGATATAGGACTAAGGATATAGGATGAGAGGATACTCAATCACTATTAAAAAATATTTCTATCTATTGATATTGCTATCTTTATCATTCAGAATAATTTCTTTCTTTGGAATATTAATGTCCTTCCTTGATGCTATCTTATCTTGCGAACTATTAATTTCTTTATCGAATCTGTCTTTAGCATGCCTCTGATGACTCGATCGTAGCGCTCTGGAGCCGTCTTGGGGAGGTCTATTACTTCGTCACCTCAGAGAGAGCCAGTAGCGACTGTTCCTCCTTCTTTTGCTCAAAGGACTACTTTACCAGTCCAGGTGGGCATTTCGGTAGTAGCTATTGGGGGTGCTCTACGTCAAGGCATAGAGAGTGCTCACCAGTTAGCACTAGCTACTGTGGAGATGGTAGAAGTTGTTTAGCCACAGACCGTACCGATTATCCTGTACTATACCAACCGAGGCCGGGTACCATCATTGACTTCAAAAGGATAGGGTCCAAGGAATTCAAGGGCATCCAGGGGATATTGTACGAGGATGATTGGATCAAGGATTTTGAGAGAGCCCTGAGGCTAGTACAAATTCCTATGGGCTTATAAGTAGAGGCAGTGAGGAGCCAGATGTTCGATATTGTGCTGACATGGTTTCGCAGAGACCCGAGGATTCCAGCACCATGACTGACTTGGGAAGCTTTCAAAGTGCTTTTTAAGAAAAAGTTCTTTTCAGATGTGGATTTGAGTGCTCTAGAGAGCCAATTCCTAGACCTTGTCCAGGAGAATATGACGGTAGACGAGTATGCAGCGAAGTTCTGCAGACTAGAAAGATTTGTAGAGGGACAAAATCCTCTAGGGAAGGCTCAGAAGTTTTGGAAGGATTTGATCAGTGAGATCAAATCTCTTACTAGAGGACACCGCATGATGATATTTGAGGATATCCTGACGGACAGACAAAGAGCAGAGGATGACTTGGAGCTCAAATCTAAGAGGATGCGAGACACGGTAGAAGAAGCTGGTAGTAGTGCGGGTCCAGCCAAATGACCCCACTTCAAGCAACAAAGAAACTTGAAGCAGCAGAGACAACAGTTTCATGCACCATTCTGAGCACCACCACAGCAAGCATACCAGGCCCCGAGACCAGCACATCAGGCCCCGTAGTATAATCACTATGAAAAGATTGGACATATACGGGAGGTCTGTAGGAAGAGGCTTGGAGTGTGCCTCTATTATGGGGAGCCAGGCCACCAGTTGATGGAGTATCTAGTGGCTCCAGTTATAGCAGGCCTGAGAAAAATACCGGCATAGATAGAACCAACGACGCCACCTATAGGACAGCAGAGGGGACCTCGTTTACAGACTCAACAACAGTATTTTGTCCAGTAGCATTAGCAGCAGAGAGGTGCACTACGAGGACGAGATTTTGCCATGGCAGTTGAGGAGGAGGAGCCAGTCGGAGACTTGATATCAGGTTCAGTTCTTCTTGATTCCATTCCAGCTTATACTTTGTTTGATTCAGGTGCTTTCTATTCTTTCATATCTGTATCTTTTGCTTTTAAGCATTGATTAGAGTCTGAACCTTTGGCTAGGACTTACAAGATCACAACTAGGGGAGGCAATATCCTAGTCAGTGATGTTTGTAAGAATTGAAGAGTTATATTCAGAGGCTGGGAGTTGAGCGCATGCTTACTCGTAATGCCACTTCCAAGCTACGACATTATACTCGGGATGTATTGGTTGAGTAGGCACCATGCTAGTATAGATTATTGTGGAGGCAAAATTTTATTTCGATCGCTAGGAGAGCCAAAGTTTGAGATTGCCAGAGGAGCAGCAGAGCAGAGAAAGGATGTCATATGTGGAGTCATGGTAGAAGAGAAAGAGTTGTCACATCTGTTGATAGCAGAGTTTATGGATATTTTTTTGAAGAAGTTTGCGGGTTTGCCGCCAGACCGAGATGTTGAGTTCTTTATTGATTTGGTGCCAGGCGCAGATCCGATATCTCAACAAGTCTATTGAGTTAAAAGCAACGAACTGGTAGAGTTAAAGAAGCAGGTAGATGAGTTGCAAGATGAAGGCTTCATTTGATTCAGTTCATTACCATGGGGTGCTCCGGTATTGTTTGTACTGAAGAAGGATGGGTCGGTACACATGTGTATCGACCATAGGGCTCTGAACAACCTCACTATCAAGAATAAATACCCGCTACGGAGGATTGATGATTTCTTCGATAAGTTGATGGGAACGAAGGTATTTTCGAAGATAGACTTGAGGTCGAGTTACCACCAGGTGAATGTGAAGAAGGAAAATATTCTGAAGACAGCTTTTCGGACTCGGTATGACCAGTTTGAGTCATGGTGATACCGTTTGGGTTGACTAATGTCCCAACGGTATTCATGAATCTGATAAACAAGGTGTTCCACCAGTATTTGGATAAGTTTGTGGTGGTATTTATTGATGATATCCTGATATATTTGAAGACCCCGGAGGAGCAAGAGGATCATCTGAGAATAGGTTTGGAGACTCTTAGAAAAGAGAAGCTTTATGGCAACCTTTCGAAGTGTGAGTTCTTCCTTGACAAGGTTAAATTTCTTGGGCATGTGATCACAGGTGATGGGATCTCAGTGGACCCAAAAAAGATTTCAGTATTGGAGTAGTGGGCTACTCCGAGTTCAGTGGTAGAGATCAGGATTTTTTTAGGGCGAGCAGGTTATTACCGGAGGTTTGTACAGGACTTCTCCAGGATTCCAGAGCCGATGACTAGGCTGACCAGGAAGGATGTAGAGTTTGTTTGGATAGAGGAGAGTTAGGCCGCTTTTAAGGAGCTGAAGAAGAGGTTGATGACGGCTCCAGGTTTGACGTTGGCATCAGGAGTAGGTGGATTCACTATCTATAGTAATGCTTCAGGGAAGGGTTTGGGTTGTGTCTTTGTAAACCCCCTCGACCAGAAATTAGGGATTACTAGTTTAATTAGCCTAATTAGGGTTAACCTAAATTAATTAAGATTTAATATATAGTATTATAATACTTGTGCAATGATTTATTGTTTTAGGATACTACCTTAGCTGTTGCCCTTAAACGAATTTCACATATTTGACCTAGACCTGTAAACCCATCATATTGAACCAGGAACAAACCCCGAATACCGATTTTTGTGCCTGATTTTAGACGCACAAAAGTCGTTACAAACGTTCGTGCGCAAATTATTAAATTTGCGTAATTACGTTCGTTGTCCGTTCCAATCGAAATTGAGACCCAACCTCAACCAGTTTTGACCAACCCAGATCACGATAATATTGTACACTGAGCCTACTAACACCAATAACCCTTGTCCAACCCAATTTAGACTCCCGGTTTTTAAATAAATTAAATTAGAAATACCGTTACATTAATTATGAATTAATTAATGTGGAGACCTAACCTAAATTAAATTGGACCCAAATCCAACCCAAACCTACATGCACACCCACAAGCCTCAAACAAAACACCAAACACCATCATGGTCCAATGAGGAACACCAAACATGGTATTTGGTCACATTAAATCCCTTATGCAAATTAATTGTGCAAATACCAAATTGTCAGGGGCCTAATTACAAAATTGCAATGAGGTGCCCCCCTCTCATTGGCCCAAACCATCATGGAGAAAAGTAATAGTCATGACCAATCGTGAGCATTAAATTTTCCCCCCATTTTCATGTCCTTGCATTACCTTTATGAGAACCCATCTTGACCCTACAAATTTGAATGGCCTATTCCTAGCCCTCCACTCATCTTGATGGACAACCCACTCCCCAAAAATGGTTGTCCAGCCGGCCCTAATCCCTAGGCAGCCCCCCTCACTCTCTCTCCTACATATACATGTTTATTTACTCATTAAATGAGAGAAAAACCCAAACCCAAATACTAAAACCCTAAGTCTCCCAACCAAGCTCAACCACCCAGCCGACCCCAACCCCTCATCCCCGAGCTCCACCACCGCCACCAGCCTCCACCAGTCACCGCCACCCTAACCCGACCCCTTCGCCGGACCCTTCCCTACCCACGGCCACCGCCACCCGGCCACGACGCCGCCGGCAGCCACCCCCCAGCTGCCCGCACCGATCCTAACTCTCCCTGCCCGCACAGCACAGCCGAACACCCCTCGACTTCGTGCTCCGCTACCACCGCAACTCCGACCGCCGTACTTGGCCGAACCCTTCCCCGTCCAGTCCTCCACCACCCCACAAAATCTCAGCCGCCGCCGCCGCCGCATCGAGGTGAAATCGGACCCGCAGCAAGGACCTATACCCAACTGCTGCTGCTGCCCACGACCTCCCCGAGCCTCGCCGGAGAGCCGTCCGGCCACCCCCGCTGGCGACGACCGACTAGCTCGACCCCCTCGACCTGTCGAGCAATAAGGTACAATATTTTATGTGTAATTATTAAGATTTATACATGTAATTACAGTTGCGAGTTTATATATATGTGAGTCTCTTATATATCGTATTTTTATACGTATTCTATACTATATAATATATTTTATGTATTTAACAGTATTTATATTTATTATATTCCTGTATAAATTCCATATTATATATTATAATCATTTCTTTTTAATTTATATTATATATGTATGTATGTATGTATGTATGTATGTATGTATGTATGTATGTATGTAAGTATGTAAGTATGTATGTATGTATGTATGTTATTTTTAAAATACAAAGAATATAAAATAATCTAATATCTATAATATTAAATACATTTTGGAAATAAAGTATTATTTTTGTGTATATACTGTATTTCTATTTTTGGTATATTTTGTATATAAAATAAATATCTAAGTACGTATTTTTATAAATAACAAATGTATGTATATACATAGTATATATATACATGAGTTTTAAATACCCTATTTTTATTTGAATACCTAATATGTATATATATTAATATATATGTATATAAATGTATATATTTCAAGTTACCATACTATATAGGAATATGTATAAATAAATGATGTTATAGATATTATCTATTATATACATATATATGTATTTATTGAATATAACATAATTACCAGTGTATTGCTAAATAATACATAAATATTATTTTTGTACTAATAAACAAATATATTATTTAATATATTTAAATATGCTTTAGTGTATATATAAATAATAGTGTTAGCTATATATACATACAGCCCCGACCCTGTGTCAGTTGTAGATACGGACAGTGTGTCCTAGTCGTGCTATTGTAGCGACTAATTTGGACATTACTATATCCTATATAGGATTGCTGGACACTACTGCCGAGGCATCAGGAGCAGGGCTTTGGATTTCGTAGCTACCCGGGACAGGCAAGTATACCTTGCTGGATTACTGCTTTAAATTTAAATATTAAATATTTCAATTATACATGAACTGTGCTTGTCCGAGAATGACTCGGGTCCGGTCGACATTGCGTCGATGAGTAGTGTACATGTCCTAGTTGCTAGCTGACTCATCCACTGTGAGGATATTTTGATATCTTCCTTGACCATGGCACTATACACGTATCATGATGGTACACTCATATTGGGATGCGGGTCCGCGTACCCGATTCGCTATCGGTACGTACGACATGCATCACGGACTAGCTTGTATTCTAGAATAATATAGTTAATTGAGACTTGGCATCTAGATACGGTACACTCAAGTCGTGCATTCGACTTTTGTATCTATATTGGGCGGGAAGGACAACTGACAAACGTTTGGGATACCCCCACCGGATTCCGTGGTATCCAGAGAAACCATAGACCCGGTGACTCCCTATATTCAGATACTGCGCTCTACGGAGTGTTACGGACGTATGTATACATAGCAGACACCACGCCTTAGAGTGTGGACGTTATACTTATATACAGATACCTCATTTTTCGGAATGATGGACGATTATAGATACCACACTCTAGAGGACGTTGGACGTTATGCCTACACCTACTTATACGTTCCTAGGTTGTCCTTATATTGCATTCACTTAGATGGTTAGCACACCCCTCCTCTTTACTTTTATTTTAGTACTATATCCAGCATGCATATTATATCTTGTTACGTCCCTCTGAGGACCTGGTTATCTTCCAGATCTGGACGAGGCCTTTTATCCCACAGTTTACGGGCCAGGTGTAGATGCAAGGTTTGCTCTTGACGAGGAGCTGGAGGTACTTCCATCAGAGTACCCCTGATCAGATTGGTAGGCCTTCCGCCTATGACTGGAGCTCCTTACCTAGTTAGATGTTGTTCCAGTCTCTCCTTATCTGTACTTTCATTTCAGACATTCAGTACTTTATTTCAGTCTATCAGTACATTGTAGTAGGTTTGTTCCCACCAGACTTATTTCAGTTGTACTATGTCTTTCGTCTATGTCCTTATATTCCAGTCTTTCTTTCAGTATTATACTTGTTGTTTGTGGATGAGATGAGATTAGACACTGCCTGTTGATATATTAGACTTGTTAGATTTAGGACAGCGTAGCACACTTTGCCAGGATCCATTAAATTGGGATATCCTCTAAGACGTGTCAACTGGCCAATGCCACGTGGCCTAGTTCCATAATATTTTAGGACTGGGGCGTGACATGGTTTTAGTGGTGGCCCATGCAGGTCTGAACATCAAATGTTTATCGCTTATAGTATAGAAACGTGCCCAGTGAGCCTGCAATAGGATAGAAATTACTAGGTTTCATCCACTTGATTACACCTTTGAACCTCTTTCGTACTTTTAATTGCATCCTGTTTGATTTATTTCGTACTCTCTCTAATGAAGTTCCATCTCTTACAGCGAGATGAACCTTCGGAGCCGACGTAAGATACTCGGTGCCATAGCACCACCTGCAGCACAGAGGGAGGATACGACTCAGGGACCACCCAGAAAGCAGCCTCAGCCAGAGGCAGAGGTGATCCCCCAGGCCCCGATGATGCACTGGCATCAGGTCTCTCCTGACGAGGAGATGCAGCAGCCAGAGGGCCAGGCATCGCAGACGATTCCGAGGCAGTACTACGAGGGGCAGACCTCGAGGGCAACACCGATGCCGTAGTACGAGAGGCCGGCACCCCAGAAGACACAAGGGAGACAGCAGGAAGTACCGCTTCCACCCCCTCCATCGTTTCCACCTCAGATGCCCCCAGCGGAAGGACAGCCCCAGATGATGCAGTTCTTCCAGATGATGATGCAGGCCCAGATACAGCAGACGGAGACCCTTAGACAGGGATTGATGGCAGTACTGGAGAGGGCACCTGCCCAAGCACCAGCACCAGCACTTGCACCTGTCCAGCGAGCCGGCATTGTATGAGGTTTCAGAACGATGGGCCCGGATACCTTCTCGGGCAAGGAGACGGCAGAGGAGATCTCAGACTGGGTCTCCAACACCGAGATGCTTCTAGAGGGTTCGCAGCTACACCCCGATCTCTGGATGACCGCAGTGAGGGCCCAACTCACAGGCAACGCCCATCACTGGTGGGACTCTATGGAGTGCAGCATTGGCCGACAGCAGACTTGGGAGGAATTCCTAGAGCACTTCAACGCGAAGTACTTTCCAGCTACGGTGAGGAACGCCCTATACTCTCAGTTCCTGCACCTGGAGCAAGGGAACCTGACTGTGGACGCCTACGACGGAGAGTTCAGCAGACTCAGCCGATTTGGTGCAGCCCTGATCCCCAATAACCTGGAGAAAGCCAGGAGATTCCACCATGGGCTCTCTAACGAGCTGCAGAGGTACACTACTACCCAGGCGAGGATCTCTTATGAAGAGGTCCTATCAGAGGCGAGGATCCAGGAGGCTATAGGAGGAGGAGGAGCGAGACGTTCCAGCCTGAATGTACCAGCCAGGACCCAGCAAGGAGTCGGAGGACCGATCCGCCGTCTAGGAGCACAGGCGCAGCAGAGGACAGCGCCATACCAGCAGAGGGAGCTTTCGACCTGTCACTTCTGTGGCAAGAGGGGACACGTCATCTGAGACTGCAGGAAGAAGCTCGGGCTCTGCATGGTCTGTGGAGCCAGCCAGTACCTTGCTAGAGACTACCCCCAGCGCAGAGACGCAGCAACCCAGACTGGACAGAGGCCACCAGCAGCACCACTGAGGATACCACCCCCAGCAAGAGGACAGCGTCCACCAGCTACCGGAGGACAACAGAGAGGACCACCCTTGGTTCCACAGGAGGCACACTTCAACCAGGCCCGCCAGCAGGCAGGAGGGCAGAGGCGCGGACAAGCCTTTGCTTTATCATCTATTGAGGAGGAACCAGAAGGAGAGGCTATAGCAGGTACAATTTTAGTTGCATCATTACCTGCAACTGCACTGTTTGATTCTGGAGCTACACTGTCATTTATATCTAGTAGATTCGTAGCAATGCATAGAGTAGCAACCTCCCCCTTACCTAAGAGTTGGAGAATACTTACCGGAGGAGGCATCGTACGGGTTACCAACACCATTAGAACGTGCTCAGTAGTAGTTTGTGGTAGGGAGATGAGAGCGCGATTGTTGGTACTCCCAATGCCAGCTTTCGACGTAGTTCTGGGTATGGACTAGTTGAGCCAGTACAATGCCGTACTAGATTGCCGGAAGGGTAGCGTTACTTTTAGACTGCCAGGACAACCGGAGTTCGAATTCATGCGAGGCACCATCGAGCGAGGAGTAGGACATGCAGCTGGAGCTTACATGGCGATGGAGACGACACCCCCAGAAATCGTTGCAGAGTTCGAGGATGTTTTCCCGGAGGAGTTGCCAGGCCTACCGCCTGATAGAGGTGGAGTTCACCGTCGAGCTAATACCTGGAGCAGCACTGGTATCATCAAATGTGTACCGGTTGGCGAAGAAGGAGCTTGACGAGCTGAAGCTAAAACTAGAGGAGTTGCAAATCAAGGGATTCGTTCGTCCTAGTGCATCACCCTAGGGAGCACCAGTGTTGTTTGTGCCGAAGAAGGACGGAACGTTCCGGATGTGCATTGATTACAGAGCCCTTAATGCTCTGACTATCAAGAATAAGTACCCTCTACCACGAATTGACGATCTGTTCGACCAGCTGACAGGAGCAGTGGTGTTCACGAAGATCGACTTGAGATCGGGCTACCATCAGGTGAAGGTGCGAAGGGAGGACATTCCAAAGACAGCATTTAGGACTCGTTATGGTCACTACGAGTTCTTAGTGATGCCTTTCGGATTGACAAATGCGCCTGCTGTGTTTATGAACCTGATGAACCGAGTTTTCCATGAGTATCTGGACCAGTTCGTGGTAGTCTTCATCGACGACATCTTAGTGTATTCGAAGAGCCACGAGGAGCACGGGGAGCATTTGAGGCTAGTGCTAAAGATGCTGAGACGAGAGAGGCTTTATGCCAAGCTGAGCAAGTGCGAGTTTCTTCTAGATCGTGTCGCATTCCTTGGACACGTTATCTCGGGAGATGGCATTTCAGTAGATCCCGCGAAGATTTCATCCGTAGAGACGTGGCCGACCCCTACCAACGTCACGGAGGTGAGAAGTTTCCTAGGACTTGCCGGATATTATCGGAGGTTCGTAGAGAACTTCGCAAGGATCACCGAGCCGATGACCCGCTTGACCCGCAAGGATCAGGAGTTCACCTGGACAGAGGAGTGTCAGACGGCGTTCGACGAGCTAAAGAAGCGTCTGACTACAGCACCTATCTTGACCATACCTTCTGGACCCGAAGGATTCGTGATCTATAGCGATGCGTCCGGGAAAGGATTAGGATACGTTTTGATGCAGCATGGGAAGGTTGTGGCCTATGCCTCTAGACAGCTGAGGACCCATGAGAAGAACTATCCTACCCACGACTTGGAGCTTGCCGCAGTGATCTTTGCTTTGAAGCTTTGGAGGCACTACCTTTACGGAGAGCGCGTGGAGATATTCACCAATCACAAGAGCCTGAAGTACGTCTACACACAGAAGGATCTGAACCAGAGGCAGAGACGTTGGCTCGAAGTGATGGCAGACTTCGAGATTGAGCTACAGTACCATCCGGGAAAGCCTAATGTGGTAGCCGATGCTTTAAGCAGGAAGCCTATAGCATTTTTCCTGACTACCCAACAGCATCTGTTGAGAGATTTAGAACAGTTGGGTATCGAAGTCGTCATGCCCGGAGTAGACGGCCAAATGTTGAGTTTCCAGGTACAATCGACATTGGTAGAGAGAATCAAGGCTGCTTTGCCGACAGACGCCAGATTTTAGAGGCTTCGACAGAGGACAGAGGCTGGAATACAGATGGGACTGCGTATACACGAGGACGGGACTTTGAGATGTGGAGATCATCTCTATGTTCCGAATGGAGAGCTACGCCAGGAGCTGATGACGGAGGCACACAGTTCGACCTATTCTATACATCCAGGAGGCACGAAGATGTACAGAGACCTGAGGCAGCACTACTGGTGGCACGGGATGAAGAGAGAGAGAGCCCACTTCGTGGCTAAGTGTCTGGTATGTCAGCAAGTCAAGGCTGAGCATCAGAGGTCTGCCGGATTACTTCAACCGCTCCCGATACCGGAGTAGAAATGGGAGCACATCACCATGGACTTCGTCACGGGTTTCCCGAGGAGTCCTAGTGGTCGCAATACCGTATGGGTAATCGTAGATAGACTCACCAAGTCTGCCCACTTCTTACCTTTCAGAGTAGGGCAATCTACGGAAGTCTTGGCAGACATGTACATGAGGGAGATTGTACGATTGCATGGAGTGCCAGTCAGTATCGTGTCTGACCGGGATACGAGGTTTACATCGTACTTTTGGAGGAGTATGTAAGAGAGTCATGGTACCCGCCTTAAGTTCAGTACTTTATACCACCCGCAGACAGATGGACAATCTGAGCGCACCATTCAGACGCTGGAGGATATGTTGAGAGCTTGCATGCTTGACTTCAGCGGTTCTTGGGAGGACCACTTGCACTTGGTCGAATTTTCCTACAACAATAGCTATCAGGCGAGCATTCAGATGGCTCCCTATGAGGCATTGTATGGTAGGAAGTATCGTTCCCCCGTATGTTGGAGCGATGTAGGCGAGAGGCAGATTCTAGGGCCAGAGTTGATCGTCCATACAGTGGAGAAGGTGAAGAAGATCCAGGGGCATCTACGAGAAGCACAGGACAGGCAGAAGCATTGGGCTAATGTGCATCGGCGACCCCTAGAGTTCCAGGTAGGAGAACATGTGTTCCTGAAGATTTCACCTACCAGAGGAACCATCAGATTTGGAGGCAGAGGGAAGCTGAGTCCGAGGTACATCGGACCCTTCGATGTGCTAGAGCGTGTCGGAGAAGTTGCTTACAGATTGGCCTTGCTGCAGACACTAGAAGGAGTTCACAACGTCTTCCATGTATCCCAGCTGAGGAGATACATACCGGATCTGAGCCATGTGCTTGACCACTCGGAGATCACCGTTGGTCCAAGCTTATCATACCAGGAGGAGCCGGTAGAGATCCTAGACCGAAGCGAGAAGGTACTGCGAGGCCAGACTATCCCTCTAGTTCGTGTCGCATGGAGGCATCATGCACCAGGTGAATCAACCTGGGAACGAGAGGATGATATTCGGCAACGTTTTACCCATCTCTTCGAAGGCCTAGGTATGTGATAGTACTTATTTCATTCAACAGTTTTGTTATATGTCTATTTTAATTTCGAGGACAAAATGCTCTAAGGAGGGTATGTTGTAAACCCCCTCGACCAGAAATTAGGGTTTACTAGTTTAATTAGCCTAATTAGGGTTAACCTAAATTAATTAAGATTTAATATATAGTATTATAATACTTGTGCAATAATTTATTATTTTAGGATACTACCTTAGCTGTTGCCCTAAAATGAATTTCACATATTTGACCTAGACCTGTAAACCCATCATATTGAACCAGGAATAAACCCCGGATACCGATTTTCGTGCCTGATTTTAGATGCACAAAAGTCGTTACAAACGTCCGTGTACAAATTATTAAATTTGCGTAATTACGTTCGTTGTCCGTTCCAATCAAAATTGAGACCCAACCTCAACCAGTTTTGACCAACCCAGATCACGATAATATTATACACTGAGCCTACTAACACCAATAACCCTTGTCCAACCCAATTTAGACTCCGGGTTTTTAATTAAATTAAATTAGAAATACCGTTACATTAATTACGAATTAATTAATGTGGAGACCTAACCTAAATTAAATTGGACCCAAATCCAACCCAAATCCACATGCACACCCACAAGCCTCATACAAAACACCAAACACCATCATGGTCCAATGAGGAACACCAAACATGGTGTTTGGTCACATTAAATCCCTTATGCAAATTAATTGTGCAAATACCAAATTGTCAGGGGCCTAATTGCAAAATTGCAATGAGGTGCCCCCCTCTCATTGGCCCAAACCATCATGGAGAAAAGTAATGGTCATGACCAATCGTGAGCATTAAATTTTCCCCCCATTTTTATGTCCTTGCATTACCTTTATGAGAACCCATCTTGACCCTAAAAATTTGAATGGCCTATTCCTAGCCCTCCACTCATCTTGATGGACAACCCCACTCCCCAAAAATGGTTGTCCAGCCGGCCCTAATCCCTAGGCAGCCCCCCTCACTCTCTCTCCTACATATACATGTTTATTTACTCATTAAATGAGAGAAAAACCCAAACCCAAATACTAAAACCTTAAGTCTCCCAACCAAGCTCAACCACCCAGCCGACCCCAACCCCTCATCCCCGAGCTCCACCACCGCCACCAGCCTCCACCAGTCACTGCCACCCTAACCCGACCCCTTTGCCGGACCCTCCCCTACCCACGGCCACCGCCACCCGGCCACGACGCCGCCGGCAGCCACCCCCCAGCTGCCCGCACCGATCCTAACTCTCCCTGCCCGCACAGCACAGCCGAACACCCCTCGACTTCGTGCTCCGCCACCACCGCAACTCCGACCGCCGTACTTGGCCGAACCCTTCCCCGTCCAGTCCTCCACCACCCCACAAAATCTCAACCGCCGCCGCCGCCGCATCGAGGTAAAATCGGACCCGCAGCAAGGACCTATACCCAACTGCTGCTGTTGCCCGCGACCTCCCCGAGCCTCGCCGGAGCGTCGTCCGGCCACCCCCGCCGGCGACGACCGACCAGCTCGACCCCCTCGACCTGTCGAGCAATAAGGTACAATATTTTATGTGTAATTATTAAGATTTATATATGTAATTACAGTTGCGAGTTTATATATATGTGAGTCTCTTATATATCGTATTTTTATACGTATTCTATACTATATAATATATTTTATGTATTTAACAGTATTTATATTTATTATATTCCTGTATAAATTCCATATTATATATTATAATCATTTCTTTTTAATTTATATTATATATGTATGTATGTATGTATGTATGTATGTATGTATGTATGTATGTATGTATGTAAGTATGTATGTATGTATGTATGTTATTTTTAAAATACAAAGAATATAAAATAATCTAATATCTATAATATTAAATACATTTTGGAAATCAAGTATTATTTTTGTGTATATACTGTATTTCTATTTTTGGTATATTTTGTATATAAAATAAATATCTAAGTACGTATTTTTATAAATAACAAATGTATGTATATACATAGTATATATATACATGAGTTTTAAATACCCTATTTTTATTTGAATACCTAATATGTATATATATTAATATATATGTATATAAATGTATATATTTCAAGTTACCATACTATATAGGAATATGTATAAATAAATGATGTTATGGATATTATCTATTATATACATATATATGTATTTATTGAATATAACATAATTACCAGTGTATTGCTAAATAATACATAAATATTATTTTTGTACTAATAAACAAATATATTATTTAATATATTTAAATATGCTTTAGTGTATATATAAATAATAGTGTTAGCTATATATACATACAGCCCCGACCCTGTGTCAGTTGTAGATACGGACAGTGTGTCCTAGTCGTGCTATTACAGCGACTAATTTGGACATTACTATATCCTATATAGGATTGCTGGACACTACTGCCGAGGCATCAGGAACAGGGCTTTGGATTTCGCAGCTACCCAGGACAGGCAAGTATACCTTGCTGGATTACTGCTTTAAATTTAAATATTAAAATTTCAATTATACATGAACTGTGCGTGTCCGAGAATGACTCGGGTGCGGTCGACATTGCGTCGATGAGTAGTGTACATGTCCTAGTTGCTAGCTGACTCACCCACTGTGAGGATATTTTGATATCTTCCTTGACCATGGCACTATACACGTATCGTGATGGTACACTCATATTGGGATGCGGGTCCGCGTACCCGATTCGCTATCGGTATGTACGACATGCATCACGGACTAGCTTGTATTCTAGAATAATATAGTTAATTGAGACTTGGCATCTAGATACGGTACACTCAAGTCGTGCATTTGACTTGCATATCTACATTGGGCGGGAAGGACAACTGACAAACGTATGGGATACCCCCACCGGATTCCGTGGTATCCAGAGGAACCATAGACCCGGTGACTCCCTATATTCAGACACCGCGCTCTACGGAGTGTTACGGACGTATGTATACATAGCAGACACCACGCCTTAGAGTGTGGATGTTATACTTATATACAGATACCTCATTCTTCGGAATGATGGACGATTACAGATACCACACTCTAGAGGACGTTGGACGTTATGCCTACACCTACTTATACGTTCCTAGGTTGTCCTTATATTGCATTCACTTAGATGGTTAGCACACCCCTCCTCTTTACTTTTATTTCAGTACTATATCCAGCATGCATATTGTATCTTGTTACGTCCCTCTGAGGACCTGGTTATCTTCCAGATCTGGACGAGGCCTTTTATCCCATAGTTTACGGGCCAGGTGTAGAGGCGAGGTTTGCTCTTGACGAGGAGCTGGAGGTACTTCCATCAGAGTACCCCTGATCAGATTGGTAGGCCTTCCGCCTATGACTGGAGCTTCTTACCTAGTTAGATGTTGTTCCAGTCTCTCCTTATCTGTACTTTCATTTCAGACACTCAGTACTTTATTTCAGTCTATCAGTACATTGTAGTGGGTTTGTTCCCACCAGACTTATTTCAGTTGTACTATGTCTTTCGTCTATGTCCTTATATTCCAGTCTTTCTTTCAGTATTATACTTGTTGTTTGTGGATGAGATGAGATTAGACACTGCCTGTTGATATATTAGACTTGTTAGATTTAGGACAGCGTAGCACACTTCGACAGGATCCATTAAATTAGGATATCCTCGAAGACGTGTCAGCTGGCCAATGCCACGTGGCCTAGTTCCATAATATTTTGGGACTGGGGCGTGACAGTCTTACAGCATAATAGGAAGGTGATTGACTATGCTTTCAGGCAATTACGTCCTTATAAGAAGATTACCCTACCCACAATTTGGAGTTAGTAGCGGTTATATTTGCTCTAAAGCTGAGAAAACACTATCTGTACGGAGAGTGTGTGGACACCTTCACAGACCACACGAGCTTGAAGTACATGTTTACCCAGAAAGAGCTGAATATGAGACAGCGGCGGTGGTTAGAACTGATGAAGGACTTCGACATATCTTTGTAGTACCTTCCAGGGAAGGCCAATGTAGTCACTAATGCCTTGAGCAGGTATCTAGCGGCTATGTGCTTGACTACAGACATATATTTATTGGCCGATCTTGAGAGCCTGGGTATTGAGGTGCTGGTACCAGGTGTCGAGATACAGATATGGGGACTGCAGATACAGTCAGAGCTGATGGATAGGATTTAAGCTAGACAGTATGATGATGAGTCTCTAAGGAGAATCAGAGCACATGTTTGAATGGGGTTATCCGAGGACTTCATTATTACTGAGGATGGATTATTATGGCATGATATCAGGTTGTATGTGCCAAGTGGTACATTGTGCGAGGAGGTTCTTCAGGAGGCGCATCGATCGTAGTACTCTATACATCAGGTCCCAGAAAGATGTATAAAGATCTGAGGGAACATATATGATTGTATGGCATAAAATAGGAGATAGTGCACTTTGTATCCAGATATTTAGTATGCCAGCAGGTAAAGACAGAGAGGCAGAGTCAGGTAGTTTACTTTAGCCTTTACCCATTCCAGAGTAAAAATTGGAGCATATTACTATACATTTTGTTTCAGGGATTTCGCGTTCTCCAAGAGGTAAAGACATAATTTGGGTCATCGTGGACAGGTTGACCAATTCAACCCACTTTTTTCCATTTAAAGTGGGTATGTTTACGGAGAAGCTAGCAGAGATGTATGTACGACAGATTGTTAGATTATACGGAGTTTCTGTGTGCATAGTCTCGGATCAGGATAGTTGCTTCACATCCCACTTTCGGAGGAGTTTGTAGACTAGCTTGGGTACCCAGCTCAAGTTTATTATCGCATATTACCCCCAGACAGACGGGCAGTCGGAGAGGACTATTTAGACTCTCGAGGATAAGCTTCGCACTTGTGTTTTAAATTTTATAGGCTCTTAGGTGGATCATCTTCACCTGGTAGAGTTTGCTTACAACAACAGTTACTAGGCCAGTATCGAGATTTTACTATTCGAGGCTTTATGTGGACAGAGATATCATGCTCCTCTATCTTGGGATGATGTTGGTGAGAGAGTCTTGTTATGACCAGAGATGATTGTGGATGCAGTTGAGAAGGTAAAGCTCATTAGAGATAGACTTTGGGTAGCGCTGGACAGACTGCGTCATTGGGCCGATAGCCACTGGAAACCTTTAGAGTTATAAGTATAGATTTTGTTTGCTTGCTTGTGATTTGCTTTATTTTAGATTTAGTGTTAAGGCTGTGTTTTGTTCTAGGTTGGCCATCTGGTGTTCTGGCGAATTTCTCCGACACGGGGGACTATTCGATTTGGTGGAGACGAAAAGCTTAATCCACGATACATTAGACCCTTCAGTATTCTTGCAAGGGTTGGTACGGTAGCCTACAGACTTGACTTGCTGCCTGTATTAGAGGAAGAACATGATGTGTTTCATGGTCAGAGCTGAGACAGTATGTGGCAGATCCTAGTCACTTATTGGATCTCTCGGAGATCGAGGTGAGTCTGACTCTCAACTACCCAGAGCAGCCAGTGGATATTCTGGATCGCAGGGAGAAGGTACTGCGAAACCAGACGATTTTCTTAGTACACGTCGAGTGGAGGCATCACTCTCCAAGAGAGTCTACCTGGGAGTGAGAAGCCGAGATGTGTGAGTGATAACCTTATCTCTTTGAGCCGTGAGATATCATTCTTTCTTGCTTGTTGTGATTGATTGTTGTGATTGCTTGTTGTAGTGCTAAGTTCTTCCTTAAATTTTGAGGATAAAATTTTCTAAGGAGGGTAGACTTGTCACTACATATTTCTAGATGAGGATATTTGGGTAATTTAGTATAATTATTATTTAGTAATTAATATCTATTTATATTGTGCTATTTATTTAAATTATGCTTGTGCTATTTAATTATGTGTTAGTGGGCTAGCCTATGTTTATTGGACTTGAAACTAGTGAACCCAAATTAGTTAGTCATGACAATATTTTGAGCCCAACATGAGACCAAGCCCATTAGACCATCTTTCTTAGTTAATTAAGGAGATTAGCTTAATTTTTATTAGTTTAGAGCCTTTATAATTTATCCCTTCTTAATTATTTCTCATAATTAACTAGTGGGGGGCATGGTGGACATTTTGTTGTGAATTGGAGGGGAAGCAAGGATGGGTCGGCCATATTAGGCTCTTTATTCTCTCTCATCTTTATTAGTTTACTCCAATTAGATCTCCAATTGTGTTCTTTCCCAAATTGACTAATCCCTCCATAATTTTAACCTAATTTATAACTATTTCCTCTCAATTTCATCATCAAAGAAGCATTGTAGCTTGGATTGCAAGTAGCACTTGAAGGAAGACGAATTGGCAAGGAGAACGTGTCCTAATTGTGTCCATATATCATTTCATTGGGAGCCCATCTCCCAATAGGTAAATTCTGAATCCAACCCATAAATTAGACTCTAATTCATGCATTTAACAGTTATGAATCATCCCTTGGCTTAGGGCTACACATAGGATCAAGAATTAGGTCCATTTGACTTATATTATGAAAGTTACATGGTGATTTGTGTCCAATTAGGAGAAATTATGAGATTGACACATCAATTATGTGTTATGAGACCAATTAGATCTAATTAGACTTAGATCAGAGTTATTGGACTAGGTACATGTCCATAATTGGATACGAGTAGGTCGTGTCATATTAATTTGTGATATAGTGTGATACGGAACTTATTTTAGGTATTTTGTATGAATGCTCTTCAATTTTTAGTGTAGCAAGTTGTATTAGTTATTATATTGAGTATTTGATATATAGGAATGATATTTTGTAGTATTTGAAAATTTGGTACATTATTGGATACGTATCATAGGGTATCCTATTTGTGCATGCCAAGTGTTTGATTAATACTCATAGTATATAATATAAATAAATAAATATATATATACATATATATATATATATATATATATATATATATATATATAAATTGCTAGTTATATATTTGATGAGATTAGTGTTTAGTGTATTGGTGAGTATGGGTAATGTGAGTGAGAGTATCTGTGATTGAGAGAGCTAAGTGTTTAGATATCAGTTGTGAGGATACTCGGGTAGCATGCTACAACAACAATAATAGCTGTATTAGTAATAACAACATAGGCATCAGCAGAAATAGCAGTATTAGTAGCAGCAGCATAGGCAGCAGCATCAATAGCAATAGATAGTTGAGCAAAAATAGTTGTTGTTATGGTAGCAGTTGCTGTTGAGCTTCAAAGTAACAACTTTAGCAATAGAGTATTATTGCAATATCAAAGGATACTTGTTAAAGGTAAAGTCAGTTAGGAGGGGGAGTGTTCAGTGTTGTTCAGTAAACTAAGAAGCAGCAGCATATAAGAGGTTGTTTGATAACTTTTATGTGTGCCAAGATTGGTTTGAGTTGTGTTGCAAGCAGTGTATACTGCAACTGCAGTGTACTTGATGGCAGAGAGTGCTGGGCATAGGATTGTGGGTGGTCTAAACTCAGTTGCAAAAAATACAACATCTTGTAAGAGCAAAATGGTAGCAAAGGGAGAGTAAAGGAAGTCTGTAAGTATACTGATATATGCACTGCACAATTAAGGTTTACTTGGTGGAGTTGGGGTTGGAACAGGCAAGCTTGGTTATCCTGGCAGCAGTTGCTAGGGTATTGTATATTAAACAAGTAAGGTTTAGTCAGTAGCGAGGCATTTCAAGTGCCTGCAGACATGGTAGGGGAACTTTCAGACCAGGTAAGGAGAAGTGATTGTAGGATTTTTTCTTGTAACAAGGAGGAGTTTTACTCGGAGGGGAGCTGCAGATTAGTTAGGAGTAGCAGTACTAGGAGGGACTACCTGGTAGTATCAATACTTGATGAGTTTGGGTATGTTATATTAGTATTATGGAAGTGAGGAAAAAGTGGAAGAGTATTGTAGTGATATGAGTATAAGTGTAGGTTGGTTATAGTATCAGATTTTAGTAAGTCAGTATCAGTCATTGGTATGTTAGTATATTAGTATATTAGTTAGTGTATGTTAGATATGGTTAGTAATAGTTAAGATATTAGTTATACTCTAAGGTAATACCTAGTATAAGCTAGTATAAGTTAATTGGTGACCAGTATGAGCCTAGAACCTTAGTGCGGACTTAGTTTTGCTAGTGTGACCAAGTAATGGCCTAAAAAGGCATGTTTTAGTGAATTTGCTCATTTATCACTTTATTACACCAATTTGACATGCCATTCATATTTAGGTGTGTGTGACACCAGCTTGGGTACTGAAATATACCATTTGCTCAGGATCCCAGGCAAGTATATTCTTTGATAGTTTTCTTATTTGATAGCCTCTATGTTTCATGTATCTAGTATTGATATATTTGATTCTTGACACGATGGTTTCACGGATTGGTATATGTGGATCTTGGTCATGAGATATTATTGTCGTGGTTACTGAGAGATTGTTGTATCATATTTTCTGATTCTCAGTGATTACCGTAATATCTTAGTGATTATATAGACTGTGATCATAGTGCATGATATTATAGACCATGCAGTGTAATATAAGTGTTATAACATGTCGTGATTCGGATCAATATACTAATCGGGGGTTGGAAAAGTATTAGTGGATATGTGATTATACTTATAGTCCATGATTTAGTGTAGCCCGTGATAGTTAGCAAATTATGTCATTCACGCTTGATCACGCTAGGTCACTTTTTTTATATAGCCCGTGTTAGGCCCAAGCCGATCACATTATCTTACTAATATTTTAAGAGAAATTTTATATCTATTATTTTCTCTATTTCAGTTCATTATATTATTGTTTCTCACCATATTTTTCTCAATTCTTGCCATTATTTATCGTGATACTCTTTCTCGTGATATATGCTAGTTCAGTTACTCCCACCATTTATTTTTATTGCTATTACTGTTTCATAATTTCTATCAATTATTGGAACTGCTATTTGTGATGTACTTCGCTCCAATCCTGAATGGATATATTTTTTAGATGATTCATTAGAGTACTGGTGTCTTATGCACTACGAGCCACAGGATGGAGAGCCAGTTGAGTTATCACCCGTAGAGTATGTCGAGTTAGCACCAGCAGTTGAGGAGGCATAGTTAGTTTATTCATAAGATTGTATATGTCAGTTAGACTTTGGCATTATATTATTATTTGAGATCTTGTGTTGAGATTAGGCTTAGAATTATGATGTATTTGTGACTTATTTTTTTCTTCTATTCCATATCGTGTCTTATCATCCTCTAGTTTGATATTATGATTGAGTATTGTTTACCATTGCCATATTATCATATTATCCTCCATTTAGGGTTGAGATAGCATGGCAGGTACCTTATATATATTGTGTGAGATGTATGGATAGTATTGTTAACCTAGACAACGTTCTACCATCGATGCTATGATGTAGGATGGACGTACCCACGTACTCGTACCCTTACACCGGGTACGGGTCGTGAAAGTACTGTTGCATGCATGTCTAGACAGCAACAACTGTAGCAATTGTTGTTATCGGCCAAAGGGGGGCTAACCCTTGTATTGTCTGCTTTGGCCGACTGTCGGGCTGAATGAGAGGTTGGAAAGGAGGGGGAAAGGAAGAGAAGAAGGAAAAAAGAGGAGGAGGAGGAGGATGTCGGGTGGTGTTTGGCGGCTGTAGGGGTAAAGAGGGCAGCTATATTAGGGTTAAGGTGAAGGAAGGTGAGTGTGTATATATATATATATATATATATATGTGTGTGTGTGTGTGTGTGTGTGTGTGTGTATGGTCGAGATTTAAGGTTGAGTTGATCCCATGGAGAAGATTATTTGAGCGCCTAATAAGGCATACAAGGCCTCCATAATTCGTGGGGTTAATTATATTTACATATATTTGGTTTTAAATGCGATACAAAAAGGCTAGGTGCAAATATTTGGTTTCTAAAAATAGAAATTTAAATTTAAATAAAAAGTTTGAATCATGCAAATTTTATGGAGCATGCGGGGAATCAAATATATGGATCACAATTTGCCATGGACGTAGTCGGTCCAGTTATGCTCATGAATATAAAATTTGTCGGAAGAAATGGATTGATGTTGCGTATTAAAATCATACGCAATGACAAAAAAGATAATTAAGTGCCATTTTCTCGTAATTAGGTCACAAAAGTTGTGCGACAAAAACAAAGCATGGAAATGTGAATTTGTAAGTGACAATTATGGCATGAGCCTAATTTTTCTCGTCTAAGTCTAGCATGCAAAGTTGGTGTAAAGGATAGTATTATACTCAAGATTTTAAGACCATGGTGGGGTGGGTTTCTAAAATTTAAGAAATTATTTAATAAATGTTTTAATTAAAAAACAATTATATTAATATAATAATAAATCCAAATTACCAAAATTAACCCTATATGAAAATTAGAGGGTTTACATTGGATTCCTTTAAGTCGTGTGGAGAATGTTCCTACTGAAGGCGTATTTCAAAACACCCGTCAAAGGTCAAAATAATTGGAAGTTGAACCACAAGCAGGGTGAAGTGTTCCCTTGACACATGAAATAGCCTTATAGCTGAGGGGTAGTCTTCCTTCAATACCTGATGTGGCACCGCAAGCAGGGCGTAGCAATTCCCCTATGGTCCATACCAATCCTACATTCCAAATAGACAGTTTATCTCTCGGAACTGACGATAACATGACATGGGGTAGTATCCCTCTGTACACCACCACAACAAGCGAAGCTTCAGAAGCTGGGGGTAGTATTTCTCTTAATTTTGAGGATGATATAAGAATGACAACCTTTTCCGAGTGGGTGTACCTCAGAAATCAGAAGCAGAAAATGTAGGCTCTACTTATCCCTCTAGTAGGCCTTATACAATGCCAGTATATATATAGCTGGTAACAATAATGAAGGAGGTAGCAGAGATCATCAGCGTATTGATGCCTTAGAAACGTTGGTTCAAACAATGAATCAGGCATTAATGAAGATTAAGGCAGTCTTGGTTCTACCTCAACCACAGATTCTCGAGAAAACAAACCAAGCTTCAACAAATAATGGGGAGATCGTGGTACCCACTAATACTCCTACCCCTTCTAATCTTCAGGGTATTTTCCTAGTAATGCATCAAGTCCCACCAGCAACTACTTTATAATTAGTTGTTACTTCATCAACAGATGATACTCAAGAAGCTATCAAGAAGCTACGCGCTCGATTAGATGCCTTGAACAACCGAAAAAAGCTTCAAAAGCTCAAAATAAGACAGCCTTATCCTCCTGAGGGGAATAATGTTATTTTTTTACCTAAGTACAACCACAGTCATTGATTCCATTTGATGGAAAGTAGTCACCTCATCAGTTCATAAACTATTTTGAGTCTATGACAAGGGCATCTACCACATGACGATGCTCTACTCACTAAGCTATTTATCGTAGCCTTAACCGATATAGCTTATAAATGGTTCTGTAACCTTTTGGACAATTGCATCACGTCATTTGATAACCTCTGTCGGTTCTTTCTTTCCAGATTCTATAATGGTGGAATGGATATGACTATGTCCACCCTTATTGACACAGCCCTGGGGGGGAAAGAATCTATGCGAACCTTCATAGAGAGCTTCAGGAAGGCATATTTAAAGATGCCTCATGTTATCCCAGAATATGTTCTTATGGATATATGTAGACAAAATCTATTGCAAACAGAGAAACTCTTTATAGGCACAACCCAATTCGAAGAATGGTCCGCATTTATCATAAATGCTGACCTTGTTGAAAAAAAATAAAGGATGTCCATCTCTTGAGAATTAAAATACCAGGTTCAGAGGACCGGGGAAAGCGCCCCCAAAATAATAACAACCGCAATGGTAAAGAGAAGGAGGCCCTTATTGTCAATGTTTTCAAAAGCTCTTCAACACCCAAGCCAAAGCCTGCTGAAGAGTCCAAGCCAAAGGAAGATTATTCCTTCGATGAAGATGATGTTGTTGACATCTTAAATGTCCTGATGAAATATAACAAACTTAAATTACCTGACATCAGACGGCCGGAGGAGGCAGACAAAGTTAATGACTTCAAATACTGTCTCTTCCATCGATATATACATTATTCCACCAAGGATTGCTATGTACTAAAGAAACACATACAACAACTGATAGTTTCCAAGGCTATCACGTTGACTTCTGATGATAAAATAGTCACTGCCAATATGGTATCACTCAAGTTCGCTGATTTCCTGGTGATGGAAGTACATGATGGCGTTGTACCTATTCTAAAAGCAACAATAGAGATTGTTAATCTTCCACCGACCTGCAATCAAGCAAAGGGGTTGGCACCACACACTATTACGCATGGTAAAATCATGTGGGTATATCCCGAACTATTACAAGACATGGAACAAGAATAATCGATTTCAAGTTCCAAAGCAAAGGGAAGAGGCAAGAAGAGCAAATCATACAATATAGTTATCTCATGCAATATGACTGGGGGTAGTAAACTTTTGAGCCTTGAAGATGATAGTGGCATGCTATCTAAGCTTCAAAGACTCAATATAGATCAATAAGTCTCTTCAAACAAGACTCGTATGAATCATCAACAATGGCGTATGATAGTGTAAGCCCCCTCTCAAGAATTTAGGAATTTTTTCGTATCAGATTATTATTTTAATCTAAAATAAAATAAGAAATTTTTTATTATAATATTATATAGATATATTAATTTTAAATATTTAAGATGGAATTAAGATAAATATAAAAGTAAATTTAAACAATAATTTAATCTATTCAAATCTTAAATTGATCATAACTAATTATATTCTAAATGTTATCCTAATCTTATAACCACATTTTGAATTAAACCATATCTTCATTTAAATATATCTAGAAATTCTTAGGATTAGTATATTTGTAAAGTGCACCTAATCCCATTGGAATCATATCTATAATATGTAAATCTATCCTTATTTGAATATTCTTAATCATATCTGAATTAGATAATCCTAGCCATACTCAAATTAAGTAGTCCCAACACATTATATATATCTAATAAATTTATCAAATAAATTCATCTTGAATCTCCCCATTCTCCAAAACTTCTATCTTTTTCGTCCAAAAATAGCCCAAATTTGCCACAAAATCAGCCTCATTTTTCATAGAGAATTAGAAGGAACATATCTCCTAGCTCCGGACTCCATTTTACCTTCAGTATTTTTTGTCAGAACCTTATCGATGTAAGATTTCATAATCTATATTTTAATAGAATTTATTTAAAGTATATATATATATATATATATATATATATATATATATATATATATATATATATATATATATATATATATATATATATATATATATATATATATATATTATTTTTGAGTATCAGGTGCTCGTAAAATGAATGTATTTCGATATTTTTGCGATTCCAGGAGTTTTCAGACACGAAAATGCTATCTGTTTAGTTTTTCAAAAACTTATACGAAGACCTACAACATATTTTAATCTTAAAAATAATTGAATTTATTTAATGTATACAATATCATCTACAAGTAAAAATTGACTAAATAATATAAGTGTAACTACTTTCAAACGCAATTAAAGTTTATTTATATTATACTAAATCAAATAATAAACTTTGTTAGGATCTTGGATTCTCTAGATTTGAGGTAATAACAGAGTGCTTGGATACTTAATCAGTTGTTTAATTCCATCTGAAGGCTAAGGCAAGTACAACTTTAATTCTTTTGATGCACATATTTTATACTATGTATGCTCATATCATCTTTTTTATTGTTCGTTCCTTGTATCTCTTGTATTTGTATGTCATTATTTTTATTAATACTTCATAATAATTTGTGTATGAGAGATTGACTTATTTTGTTACCATACATGTTTACTTAATTTTTCATTCAATTTTTAAATTTTAAGTCAATGTTAAAGTGATCATCTTTATTTGTAAACGAGTCAGGTGGGGGAATACAACGAGTAAGCATGTGGTCATCGAATTGAATATAGACTCCCCATATATTAATTATTTAATATCAGGCATGCACCACACGTATGATTAACGAATATCCCAAGACGTCTACATGCAGAAAACTTATATTCTAAAACATATTGTACATGTGACCTTGATTGTTATTGTTATCTTGTCTAGTTCCTTGTCTCCTCGTAGTAGATTGCATATTGTTACAATCTTAGTTATGTTCACTTGACTAGCCATGTCACACAGTTAGATAGTTCTTTCCTTTCCATATATGCATGTATATTATATTGTATTGATTTAGAGTTATTGTTGTACTTTATTCCATTCCTGACTGGATAAACATTTTTAGGTGACTTGCTAATCTACACTATGGAACCTTGTTGGAGGTCGAGATGCTTTTGGAGGCTAATATTATAATTTAGATAGTTTAGCAATTTCTTAATTTTGATGTTTAGAAAATGTGTTCCTGATATTTTGATTTAAATATATTTATTATATTTATAAATTAAATAATTGTTGTGAATAATCAAATAGATGGAAATTATGATTAAATATTATATTTGGACTTGATGATTATCGTCGAGGTCTAGATAGTGTACTACCAACGATGCTGCGGCGTAGGCTGGACTTGGCCACGTACTCGTATACCAAATATGGGAGAGGGTCATGACAGATAGTCAATGCTCCATTATACGTATCTTAACAAGCCTTCGGTGCAAGGCTAAATGCAGTAGATAAGACCGACATGATCTATCATTCAAATTCTTCTGGAGTATATAGCGGCATAACCTCGGCGGTAGATGATAAATTTTCTCAGTTCTATCATTACAGTCGACAGGCACTTCATCTTATGCAGAAGATGGGTTATGACTTTTAGAAGGTCGAAGGCTTAAACTCTGGAAAGGTGTCACTACCACATTTTAAGAATATGAATAATTTTGTCATTTTATATTATTCATATATTATGCATATTATTTATTTATATATAGTAATTATTATTTATTTGCTTAGTGGATTAGACTACCTAATGGACATGACACTAGTGAACTAAACTATACTTGACCTGACAACTTGGACCAACTTATTAGACTAGTCACATTGGACCCCAATTAGCTAATCATTTTCACTAGTTAAAGATTAGATTGAACCTTCATTAGGAAGAGAAGCTTTCCCACTAATTAATTTCTTTACGACAACCCACTAGGGGTATATGGGTCATTGTGCATTGCTTGGGCAAGGGAAAAAGGGGGGCTGGCCCTAATTATAGGGAGGGGTTCTCTCTCTCTCCTCTCATTTATTCGTCCAAATTATTTTCTAATTAGTGTTCTTCCCCAAATTGACTCATCCCACCACCAAATTCTACCAAACCACTCTTAATTCCTTCCCTAATCATCATCTAAGGGGCACTAAGAGCTTGGATTGCTAGAAGCATTGGAGAATAAGGAATTTGGCTAGGAGCTTATGTCCCAATCGTGTCATATTAAGTTTTTATTGGGAATCCATCTCCCAATAGGTAAAATTATGAAATTATTCTTTAAGTAGGTTCCAATTATTATATTTGAGCATTAAGAATGCACCCATGCATTAGGGCTATCCATAGAAAGAAGAACTAGATTTATATGACCTATATTGTGACTTCTATATTGAGTTTTATGCTCAAATTGGGAAAAATCTGAGATTGGTGCATAAAGTGTGTGCCATTGGGTTAAATAGGTTTAATTAGACCTAATTTGATATTGTGGGTCTAGCTATGTGTCCATAATTGGATACGAGTAGGGCGTATCGTGATACGTCGTGATACGTCCTAATACGAGTTGGTAATTTGGGGGTTAGAAGTTATATTCATTGATAGTGTATATATATTTGTATATACGAATGTATGTATATTGGTGAATGCATATATGGGTGTATATACGTATATACGATGATGAGTATAAAGTTGTTTATGACACTGTGTCATAGTGTGACGATCGAGTATAGGTGTGTCTATGTGCATCAGTGAACTAGGGGGTGGACAGTGACAGTATCCATTATTGTGGGAGTGCATCTAAACTTGGTGTCAGACATTAAGGTGTATTCAACTATGGTTTAGTGAAGGGTGCAGTACCTCATGGGTGTACATTATATAAAATATGATGGCTCGGGTTGCATGTTATATTGGTATGTCAGTCGATGAGAAGTACGAGGGAGTGATCAGTACAGTCCAACTGAACTGATTGGACTGCTCAAGATGCACAGCAGTGCACCAACTGTAGTGCATATGCAGTAGCATTAGGATTAGGACGCAACTGCTGCTATTAGGATATGCCTTAATGATTGGCTGATATATGTCAGGTTTAGATGGGTATATATTTGGACAAGGGGTAAGTCAGGCCTGGGATTCTGTGGCAGGATGCATTTGGTGCCAGGTAGGTCTCAGGTTGTACTGTCTACATAATGCAGATATAATGAGTATGTTAGAGTGAGCTTGTGAGCTCGGATTGGTTCTTAGAAAATAGTGTATGTGTGATACTGATACTTAGTATCAGTTGTTTGGGAGTGTGGATTGACAGAGGTATTCTGTTGGAGCAGTGAGCATAAGAGCAATTGTAGGTAGATGAGGATCAGGTAAATACAGGTAATGCATTTAAATGAAGGACTGCAGTAAAGCAAACAAGTTTAGGGAATGATCATGTGCACTGGTAGGAGGTTAAGTCCTTGTGTGAAGCCAACAATAGTAGGTACATGAGGGGGTTGTGCTAGTTTAGGGGTAAGTGAGTATGTGAATATCGATATCTAAGGAGTATACACATAAAGATATAGATGGTTGTGAAGGTAGTTAAGGTATCAATGGAGATTTATTGTATAAGTGCTAGTATTAAGGTAATATGAGTCTGGTCAATTAGTGGAGAAAAGATATAGGTAAGTTATGAGTGAAGGTATATGAGTTATATATACTAATAGCACTTAGTATAGGTGATATTAACTAGTATTATTAGATACTAACTAAAATAGTTAGGATACCTTAGTACTAACTAGTAAAAGCTAAGTAATAGCTAATAGGGTCTAATATTGACTAATAGACCTTGTTAAGACGTAGATACCAGTATAAGAAGGTACTAACCTAGTTAAACTTGTATAGACCTAGAAATGACCTAGAAACATCATCCTAACTAGTTATTCATGATTATCATCTCGTATCCCTCATTAATACTATTATTCTATATTTAGGTCCTTATGACTCCTTTTTGGACATCGATCCTCACATATTGCCGAAGAAGGCTAGCATCAACCGGGCTAGCGCACTGACGAATGCCGGGGTTACTTGTAAGTTATTATGCACATGTCCACATGCGAGTACATTATCTGACAATTTTTGTTATTTTGATGATCACTATGATTCTAGTTCTGTAGTGTTATACTTGATTCCTGACATAGTGGATTCATGGGCTGGTATCATAGATACCTGTCATGAGGAGTCATGATTGGATCAATTATACTAGCCGAGGATGGGGAAGTATTAGTTGATTATGTGATCATATCCAACTTATTTTTGCATAGCTCACCCTCACCACACGAGGGTGTAGCCTGATCTTATTACTTGTGCATAGCTCCCCATATATGATTGATTTAATCCCCTTACATGTACTTGTGTATAGTTAATCATACTTGATTGACCTGATTCCTTACCTGTACTTATGCATAGCCAATCATATATGGTAGGGCCAGATCTAGTCCCAAGCCAATCACATAATTATTTTCCATTATATTCGAAAGTCTAAAAGCGTTTGATTTAAACAACAAACTAAAGAAAGTAAAAAGAGGTCCTAGACAGAAAATATAAGTACAATTTTTTGATCTGGGTAGTGACGATGGACAAAGATCGCTGTGGTGGATCCTTTACTCCGTTGATGGTCCGATAAGGGAATGTTGATTCTCTTCTTTCTTCTCTCTCCTGAGCTTGTGTGAACGTATGTAGCTGGCCGGGGGGGGTATGCTCTCTCTCTATCTCTGAAATAGAAGAAAAAAAGCCAACCTTTGGGACGTTCAAGTTGCTCCTATTTATAGTCATCATGCTAATGATTTATAGGTGCCTCATATGCCTCTGTTTGGTGGCTGCATGGGACTCCTTCAACAGAAAATAGTTGCAACTGTGGGCGCATATTATGGGTTAAATCCAGGGCCAGCTGTCACGTGGACGTTATGTTAGGATTTTGCTGTTGCTGGAGACCCTGGAGGTTCTTGTTATTTGTGTACGTGACTTGGTCAGCTTAACACGTGGTCCACACTTGGTTGAAAAGAATTACTTCAGTTGTAGCAACAAGATTTAGTCTACATGGAGTCTGGAACACATATGGCCAGAGATGCATGGGATACATCGGGCCAGAGACGCCTGGAACGCTTGGAGTCTGGGGTGCATGGGGCCAGAGATGCATGGGATCTTTATTCTGCTATACACATGGTGTTGCATACCCATCAAGAGTAAAGTTTATGCTGACGTAAGACTTCTGTCATTTAGCATGTTCACGTCCTTCGAGGTGTTAAAAATTCTTTTTGTCAGAATTCTGTATCAGAGATGATCTTATTGTCAGGATGCCATATCAAGTTTATCTGCGGCCAAAGCTGCTTTCACTGATTATGACGCATGGATGATACATTTTTGGGCTGTAGGGTGACTCTACGGCCTGATCTCTTCTGAGCTTTAATTTGGGGCACATCGTTGTTGGATGCATGGATCTATATTTTTATGCTTCTAAAGGATGCCCTTCAAAGTTTTTAAACTGACAAGTTTGAAATACTTTGAAAAAGAAGCATGGACAGGGAGTACTTGGGCCACATAGATGAGCGCTTCTAGTCTGTCAAATCTCCATTTAATGCATGATTTGGCTTTATCCTTGAGTGGATTTCTTGGGATTCCATACCATCTCTTGACACGTGCTTGATGTCATGCCCCGGCCCCCGAGAACCGAGGGGCCGCCCGGCAGGACCACCGCCTCGTCCCCGTAACCGGATGACCAGGAGGCGAATCACCGTATCTTGACACACCGGACGTGAATCATCGAGCCTCGGCGCCTGTCCCGCGGGTGCAAGGAAGGGATGGCCCGTTTAAATATCAGGACGTGATGCCGTGTGAGCCTGGGGTTGCGCGCACAAGGCTTTATCGTTTAAGTTGTTTGTTGGCTATCATCGCATCAATCGAGTAAGCAGCGAAAAGGGACATTATTGCAATGCAATACATTTAGCCAACTAAGTATTCAGGACAAATCGAGGGACTTGGGTTCTCTTATGCAAAGGCATCGTTCCATACATTATGCCCCCTTATACGATAGCAAGCTCGGGGCACAATCAAATCCCGGATTCCGGGTCTTAGGGACTGAGGCACGCCTATCGCTCCCTCGGACGATCCAGTATATGCAAGCAAGTAAATTGTTGGTGGGTCAACACTTTTATAAGTACTGGTGAGATAAAACAACTGAACAGAAGCAAGCATTAACTAAAACCAACACTAAGTAATCATGTTGTAAAATATTATATTACTAATGATCTTTCTAGTTTTACCTAGGTTTGTTTCATGCAGCAGAAGAACGGAGTCATATTATATTGTTTTGGAAACATCTTTTAAAACAGAGTTTCATATTGAATATAAGCAAGCAAGACAAGCCGTTGTTCTGTTTCTAGGTGTGCACAGCGTGTCTCGTGGGACTCGAAGGACAGAATGCATAGCTAGACACACATTCACATCTTAGGGGCAGTCCATCTATCCAAGCCAACACAATGTACTAGCTATATGCAGGGTGGTCCTCGAGTATCTCAGGATCGACAACTGTTGGACCAGCATACCAATGACTCATTATCTGATGCTAATGGCAGCTATGACCCATGGTGGCTAATGACACATGCAGTTCAGCTCTCCACCAATAGCCATTGTTCGACCGATGCGAATGCATAGAAACACTATCAAATAAACTTTAGGATGCAGACGAGATGAACCATCAGAATATAATCTTGTTGTAGGGCAAGCCGCCTTATCATTTGAACACATTCAGGCATACGATATGGTTCTCTCGGAGCATATGGGATAGTGAACATGTTCATGCACTCTTAGACAAGCGTTTCAGGATACTTATTTAAGCAGACTTGATCGTTTCAAAGACAATCTAGGTGAGTTCGTTCATTAACATGCAACATAGGTTCTAACATTCTCTTATAAAAACATTACAAGCAAAAACTCAGATTATTATTAAGGCGTACAAGAATCAGAGAACGAAGTTCTGCCCACTCACCTGATACATAATGCCGATGCGGAGTGGGGCATTACATACTTACCAACGAACAAAAAGTTCCGTCCTCGAAACTTCAAGGATAAACTTCTCAATATTCTGAGCAGCGATAGTCCTCATCCCTCACCATACTCAATCGAAACAATCAAGCAATTCAAGTTCAGAAAAAATTTGTACTTTGAGGATATCTATGGACTTATTGGATGGATTGCTCTATTGCAATACCATATCGATAATATCTCAGAGTAATAGCAATGGATTAGGCCAAGAAATCGATTTCGCTCTGATACCATTATGTCACGCCCCGGCCCCTATGAACCGAGGGGCCGCCCGGCCGGACCACCGCCTCGCCCCCGTAGCTGGATGACCCGGACGCGAATTACCGTGCCTCGGCACTTGTCCCGCGGGTGTGAGGAGGGGATGGCCCATTTGAATATCAGGATGTGATGCCATACGAGCCTGGGGTTGCGCCCGCACAAGACTTTATCGTTTAAGTTGTTTGTTGGCTATCATCGCATCAATCGAGTAAGCAGCAGAAAAGGACATTGTTGTAATACAATGCATTTAGCCAACTGAGTATTCGGGACAAATCGAGGGACTTGGGTTCTCTTATGCAAAGGCATCGTTCCATACATTATGCCCCCTTATATGATAGCAAGCTCGGGGCACAATCGAAACCAAGATTTTGGGTCTTAGGGACTGAGGCACGCCTATCGCTCCCTCGGACGATCCAGTACCTGCAAGCATATAAATTATTGGTGGGTCAGCACTTTTAATAGTACTTGAGAGATAAAACAACTGAACAAAAGCAAGCATTCACTAAAACCAACACTAAGTAATCATGTTGTAAAATATTATATTACTAGTGATCTTTATAGTTTTACCTAGGTTCGTTTCATACAGTAGAAGAACGAAGTCATATTATATTATTTTGGAAACATCTTTTAAAATAGAGTTTCATATTTAATATAAGCAAGCAAGACAAGCTGTTATTCTGTTTCAGTGTGTGCGCAGCATGTCTCGTGGGACTCGAGGGACAGAATGCATAGCTAGACACACATGAACATCTTAGGGGCAGTCTATCTATCCAAGCCAACACAATGAACTAGCTATATGCGGGGGGGGTCCCCGACTATCTCAGGATTGGCAGCTGTTGGACCAGCATACCAATGACGCATTATCTGATGCTAATGGCAGCTGTGACCCATGGTGGCTAATGACACATGCAGTTCAGCTCTCCACCAATAGCCATTGTCCGACCGATGCGAATGCATATAAATACTATCAAATAAACTTTAGGATACAGACGAGACGAACCATCAGAATATAATCTTGTTGTGGGGCAAGCCGCCTTATTATTTGAACACATTCAGGCACACGATATGGTTCTCTCGGAGCATATGGAATAGTGAACATGTTCATGCACTCTTAGACAAGTATTTCAGGATACTTAGTTAAGCAGATTTGATCATTTTAAAGATAATCTAGGTGAGTTCATTCATTAACATGCAAGGTAGGTTCTATCATTCTCTTATGAAAATATTGCAAGCAAAAACTTAGATTATTATTAAGGCATGCAAGAATCAGAGAACGAAGTTATGTCCACTCAACTGATACATAATGTCGACGCGGAGTGGGGCATTACACTTGAGGCATTGGTTTCCAAGGAGATTAAAGTGGACCCTGTGAATTGAGGCGTCAGGTTCATCCTTATAACAGCTTAGTTTATTGCCTCGATCTCTTTACGTGGCTTTGAAGCCTATAAAATAGGCGGCCAGGAGAAGAGAGAAATTTATTTCTTTGCTTTGTTTCTTCTTCCCTCTAAAGAATGTAGACGGCTGCGACTCTCCTTGCCGAAGAGTTTATCAGGGGAGGTCTTGATCCTTGGCTCTCTGATATTGATGCTTTACTTGGAGGTAAGAGTGTGTCGCGATGGAAGGTACATAAAAACACACACAGAGACATAAGTACTTGGCCTTACAGGGTAGATACGAAATTATCTAGAACACACGCAGGCCCCACCCTCATAGTGTCCTATCGCATAGCCGTGCAGTCATCTACAACATGCTCGCATAGCCTATCTGTGGCTTGGTCGCATGGATTAGCAATCGGTCCATCTGCGGCTTGATCGCATGGATGAGAATTTATCTTGCTCATGCGTGCGATCTTGTCTACCTCGAGATGTTCCCTCCCGGGCGTAGCTACGACTTAGAAGTGGTAATGTGGCAGCTGTACATTTTTTCCAATCTTCATTGAAGACTGATGTGTGTTCTCTTTTATACGGGTTTTATCATCTTTCGTGGTGCCCGTGATGGAGCATAGAAATATATCATAGAACCCGTCATTCGAAAAGAAAGTCACCATTATGCGGCAGTTCCTCGTCAAGAACTAATCTAGGAGACGAGTACGGTTCACCACGAACTAACCCAGGAGACAAGGATGAGCATCCTGTGTCACGCGCTGAGCTGTCCTTGTTCATGTAATGTTCCAACTGTGTTTCTCCCCTTTATGCAGTTTGCTACCGGCCTGGAGACTGTGAGGTCGATAACATTATTTGGATTAATTGTTATTCCTGTCGTCGGTATTCTCGTATAACTATAGAGCACCTGCTCCTGCTCCTGCTCCTGCTCCTACTCCTCCTTTGATATCCGTCTGTATGGATTTTTTCTATATACTGAGGTTTGCACTATGGAGGGATAATCCAGAGAGTATTGTGCTCTGCTGCTGGGCGCACATATGTCAGTAGCAACAACAGCACAGGACGCTTCTAATAACAAAGGTTCGTATCAGCGAGACTTCATAGAAACCCTTAAAACAGGATTCCATCATATATACTCATAACCTTGAATACTAATGAAAACCCTTGAATGTAATGGATTTCTATCATATGTAATCATAATCTTGAATATTAATCAATAAAGTCACTCTTTTTTAAGAATTTTGTATGTTGTGGACTTTTGAGTATTGTACTAGAGGTGATGTAGACGTAGTACAATATCGTAGTCGTTTAGGGACATACCACTAAGGGATCTTTGGTGGACCTATTACTTCTTTCGTACTGGAGTGCAAGTGGTAGATTCGAGACAAGCCCTGCCAAAGGTGATATGGACGTGGCAAGTTTGGTAGACTTAACACCTTTGGCGCACTTAAATTTAAGTACAGATGATAAGTTTAGACGATGATCAATATCAGAGGTACTGTGGACGTGATGATCGATAGCCAAACCTGGTAGGTTTGCTCAGAGGTGCGAAGGATATGGCAAACCCTACTAGGGAGGAGGTGAGGATGATGGCTCAGAGGTGACATAGACGTGAGCCGATTGATAGTCGTACCGAGAGGTTAGGTATGATTCCGATATTTTTGGCGGAAGAAAAAAGGAAACTAGCAAAAGGTAATATGGACGTGGTTGTTTGCTACCATTGAGGACATCCCACTAGAAGATTTTTGAGGGACCTACTACTTCTTGTACACGAGAGTGCAAGTAATAAGTTCGAGATAAAACCTATCAGAGGTAATATGGACATGATAGGTTTTATAGACTTAGCACCGCTGGCGTACATAGGGTTAAGTACGAATGATAAGTTAAGATGACAACCGGTATTAGAGATAATATGTACGTAATGATCGATAGCCAAACCCGAAAAGTTTGCTCAGAGGTAATATGGATATAGCAAATACTGTCGGGGAGAAATATCAGGACAATATTTTAATGTTAGAATGGACGTGAACTAGCGTTCGAGAAACTCACCGAGGAGTGGTTTGTTGAGTGTGGTCTACCCGAGAATATAGATAGACTTGAGGGTTGCTTCGCTGGGCAGATCGTCAGGACGATAGTTCAGAATGGCTATCGCCTAACGAGATTGGTTTGAGTGGTCACTACGGGAGTGTACAAGTGGACCTGAGGACTACTCCACTGGGGAACTTTTTTTAGGATTCATTATCTGTTGTGTATCCAGGACTTCTGAATACCGATAATGGCTTATACAATAATTTGTATAGGAAGGGCAAGGCCGTACATAGGCACTCGCTGGGGAAAAAGAACTAAGAGTGTAAACACTGTATATCTTGGTTGTCTTTGATATGGATAGAGAAGTATCGGCCTAGCCTTAGGCATAGCACTTTTTAAGAAACTTGTTGTTGATGGGCATCATGAGCAAGTCGCCATTGGGCTTCGCCAATCAGTAGGCATCGTTGTAGAATACTGATTCTACGATAAATGGCCCTTGCCATTTGGGCTGGAACTTATCGGCGTCTTATGGATCATAACCATTGGCCTTCTTACTGTCAGGATGAGGTCACCCACTTGGTAAGTCCTCTTCTTCACCCGTTTGTTGAAGGCTCCCAAGAGACACGCTTGGTACAGCTCAATGCGCTATTGAGCTAAGAGATATTTCTCATCGAGTACTTCTAACTCTTGTATCCGTCGGCAGTGATTGTCGTCGACGGTTAGCCGGTTGGAGAGAGCTACTCGGAGTGAGGGAATTTGGACCTTGAGGGGGAGGACCGATTCACTACCGTAGACCAAGGAAAATGGCATGCTACCAGTTGGCATCCGGACCGTTGTACGGTAGTCCCAGAGGCATTCACCCAGCTTCTCATTCCATTCTCATTTGTTGGATGACACAAACTTCTTGAGGAGCTTTATGATGGTCTTGTTGAAGGCTTTTGGCAGACCATTTGTTGTTGGGTTGTAGCTAGTCGAGGCTATATTCTAAATTTGGTTCTTGTCATAGAACCAATAAAAAGTATGACTTATAAACTATGGACCATTGTCATTGATGATCCTTTATGGCAAGCCGAAGCGATATATGCCGTGATGCTTGACGAAGCTGATCACGTTTGATGTCTTGACTTCAACGAGTGGTATGACTTTCGCTCACTTAGAAAAGTAGTCGATAATGGCAAGGATAAACCGATGTACCTTAGACGAAGGCGAACTAATCGGCCCTATGATATCCATGCCCTAGGCTTCGAACGGCCAGGATGCAAGAGTCGGGTGTAGAAACTCTGAGGGTTGGTGGATAAAGTCCATGTAGATTAGGCACGCTTGACACTTCCTTGCGTAGTCAACACGTCTGCTACTATTGTCGGCCAATAGTAACCCATTCTACGGAGGCAGCCCTGTAGCTTGGGCCCTGGCTGATGGGCACCACAAACCCTGTCGTAGGCCTCGCAGAGAACCTACATCGCTTCTGTATTCGATATAAATCATAGAAAAAGACCGTCATAGGAGCGACGATACAATATTTTGGTAGTTGTATCGTTATAGAACCGGAGGAAACGTCTTCTGATGAAAGTGGCTTCCTTTGGGTTCTCAGGGAGAATTCCATAGACTGTGTAGTTGATGAATGGGAGTCTCAAGTCTTGGGGGTCGGTGCTCGTCTCTACTGAGTAGCTCAGGCATTGATAGAGTTTTTTCTTCTGGCAGACTAGATCCTGACCGATCACGGTGATCAGTTTATGAGTATTGACCAGAACAGCTAGAGAGGCTGAAAGGTCAGCCAGGACGTCACCCTCAATATTTTGTAGGCAATGGACGTGCTTTATAAAGAATCCCATAAAGGTGGAGATTATTCCAAGTGTGGCTTGGTGGTAGTGGAGTAGGTCTTCATTCTGGACTTCTTACTCACCTCGAACTTGATTCACTATCAGCTTGGAATCGCCTAGGCTTCTAGGTAGTCCACTCATACTTGTTTGTCGAGTTGGAGCCTAATGATGAGGGCATTATACTCTACGACATTATTGGATCACGATTGAGTGAGAAAGTAGGTGCAGTTGATGACCAGATCGTGTAGGAAGATCAGTACTATCCTGATGCCTATGACAATATCGTCTTTGGGCCCTGTTCTTGGAGCACCGTCGAAGAACATTCGCTAAACGGCTTCTACGCTCGTGGTCAGGTTTGAGTTTGCGACTTCGTCTGGGATCTTCTAGTAGAGCTTCAAGGTTTTCGATACCGGGTTGGCTGCAAGGAAATTTGCTAACGTCTGACCTTTGACTGCCTTTTATGGGACGAATACCCTGTCATATGGTGACAGCAGTATTGCCCATATGGCTAAGCGAGAGTTGAGCACTCCAAGTTTTGTCATGAGGTCCCTGAGGGGATTAACTCATAAGATCACATGGATGATTTTCTCTGCCAAGTAATACTGGGTCTTCCGGATGGCGAAGACTAGAGTAAAGCACTCCTTCTCGATGGGGTTGTACCTCTGCTCTGCGCCGGCTATCATCCTACTGAGATAGTAGATGGCCTGTTCTTGACCTTCATCGCTTGTTTGGACTAACAGATCACCAAGAGAGTGATCCATTGCTCGTTCGTAGAGCAGAAAGGGCTTTTCTATAACTGGGGTTACCAATACTAGAGGGCTCATGATGTATTCCTTGATGTCGTCAAAAGTGAGTTAGAATTCTTCGTTCCAGACAAAGGAGACTCCCTTCTTCATCAACTGAGTGAACGATTGACAATATCCAGAGAGGTTTGATATGAACCTCCTGATGTAGGCCAGTCTTCCTTGAAGGCCACAAAGTTCTCTGAGGTTCTTCAGTAGGCGCATTTCAAGGATTGCTTTAGTCTTGTTAGGGTCCACGTGGATACCCTTCAAAGTTATGACGAAATCCAGAAATTTGCCACTGGAGACTCCTAGAAAAGATCTGGTGGGATTTATCTTGCGCTTGCGCGTACGAATGAGGTTGAACACAGTCTTCAAATCCTGAAGGTGATCATCTTTGGAGTGACTCTTGACGGTGATGTCGTCAACGTAACACTCGAACATTTTGCGTAGATGCTAATAGAAGATGGTGCTCATTACTCACTGGTATATAGCACCGACGTTCTTCAGACCGAAGGACATGACTATGTAGCAGTATACTCCTATCGGCGTTCGAAATTATGTATGCTTCTCATCATCAGAAGACATCTTAATTTGATTGTAGCCTAAGAATCTGTCCATGAAGCATATAAGCTCGAAGCCATAAGTGTTGTTAATTATTATGTCTCTGATCGGAAGGGAAAACTCGTCCTTAGGTCAGGTCAAATTTAGCTTACGAAAGTCAATACAGATTTAGATCTTCCCATTATTTTTGATGACGGGCACGATATTGGCTACCCAATCAAGATGTTGTTCTTCGCGTATGAAGCCACTAGCTATTAGTTTGTTGACTTCAGTTTCAACGGCGTTCATAATGTCTGGTCGGAATTGCCATTATGGTTGCTTGACAGGTTTAGCGTTCGACAAAATACTGAGTTTGTGGACCATAATTTGGGGGTCCAGTCCCAGCATGTCTTCATAACTCCAGGCAAAGACATCGATGTATTCTCTGACGAGCTGTAGCAAGAATTTTTGATCCTCATCCGTTAGACTCTTGCTAATGAAGAAAGGTTTATGGGAGGATTCTTCGCCAAGATTAACTTGTACGACTTCGTCCTCAGTGAAAGGTACTCGTTGTTCGAACCGCATCTCCCATTGTGCGTCTAGGCGTTGGGCCCACGGTTTTGCTTCAAAGAGTTCTGGTGGATACTCGTCGTATTCCTTAGGGTCAGCTGACGCCATGTTGGCAGACAATATTTATTTAAGCATCTCCACGATACTGATGTCGAAGTCCCAAGAAGAAGACTCTGAAGAGTGGGAGTGTAACTCACCTTCTTCATTCGACATTCGGGGTTGTGGGAGGCGTTACATACCCTAAGCCATGCTTGGTCTTATCGTTGTAACCATCATACTTGCCTGCCGGAGCGGGGAGGCACAAGGGAAGTCGTCGACCTTTGCCGTAATTAAGATGTTGGTTGCTTTTAAGATCATAACCCATCTTCTGGATGAGGTGTTTGGCTTGACCACTGAACCGGAAGAGTTATATTTTAACAGTAACAGGTTCTGGCTCTTGTTTCTCCCGAATAAAGGACTAAGGTCATTCAACCCTATTGAAGATGATGGGTTTGTCTCACCTCCTCCTTGTTGGAACCTTAAAGTAGGAACCTTGGCTAAGGAGGCTCTGGTTTACTGCATAGATAATAGTTACATGTGTATGCAGTTGCAGGCCTATACCATGTTCTAGGGAGTACATTATGCTCAAGTGAGCGACATCAGAGTAGTTCAAAGATAACCCTTTATTCATAAAGTAGGGATCTTTTCTAGGGGAATTACATCATCTAAGGATAGAGCGTTAGCATGAGCCGCTACTTACTATTTAGTTCGTCTTCCTCGGGATTTCTCTCCAATGTCAGCGAGGGCTTTGGAGGCCTCCTACGAAGCTTGATCACCAAGGGTTCGGAGGAAGAAGGTGGCACTGGGTCTTTCTTTCGACTTGGCAGTCATACCGTCAGAGGTTGTGGTTCCTTCCTCTGTATCTTCCCAACGAGGGAAGGGGTTGTGTCACGAGCATATCTCTTGAGGTGGACCATCAAAGGTTTTCCTGATATTATGCTAATTTTTATTTTATCGTCGATAAATTCAGTGAATCAGAGTAGTAAGCCCCTACACCTTTGAAAGGATCCACGTTGGCAAATTTAGTCTTGACGATGCCATGATCGTCCACGTACTTTAATCACTAGTGCTAGGTTGAAGGTACGATCGTGTATTGATGTATCTATGGACATCCTAGGATAATGTTGTAGGATACGACTATGTCTATGACATAGTTGGTGACCTCTATTTTTAGATCATCGATTTGGCACTTCAAGCAAATCTTGCCCAGAGGGTAGCTTCTTCCCGCATTGAATCTACTGATGGCAGTGTTGGTCGCTGCCAGGCGATACATCAGGATGCCCAAGGTATAAAGCAGACTCTGCAGGATGATGCTGATTGACGAATCGGGGTCGATATACATCTGTTCTACCTTGATAGCGCCAATGTATCATGTGTAGTACAGAGGACGATCATGCCAATTGTTCTTTACCAATATATCTTGTTATGAGGACGTTATATTGGGTGTCACCTCCATTAGATTATTGTAGTGGGAGCATGCAGTGGGATCCTCAGCTGGCGGCTTGACCTGCACTAGGTAGGTGTCGATATTTTGTAATGCCTCACTAAGAGTAGCCCGAGTGTCTTTGGAGAGTCGAAGAAGATCGAATAGAGACAACTTCGCTTGACTATTGGCGAGCTGGGCCAAGATATCAAAGTTGTAGTGCTTCTCCAACCCCTGGGCTGTATCTTTGTGCAGCTGTTTGTGGAAGTGAGTATTTTCTGTTTGGATTGGACTTATCCGCTGCTAGATGCTGGGATGGACCCAGATCAGATACTGCATGTGCGACTGTCAGAAGTATACCATCGTCAGGGATGTCGTACTCTCACTGGTACGCTAGGCCTGATCCTGTTGCTCCTACTATAGCTTCTTCGGGAGGGAGAGAGACTGTTTAGCAGGACTTAAAATTTTTGCCCTTAGTCTTGGTGGCAGAAGGTGTTGTCTGCTGCATCAATTCTAAAGCAAGATCAAGGTGAACCCACATAACCTCCCAACGTGGCATGGTGAGAGGTATCAGCCCGGCCGGTTGGTCACGAGATGGCAGAAGATTGACGACCTCCATCATTGCCCGGGGAATTAGGATTACCCCGTCCTGGGCTTCTGTCGCTGAGAAGTTGTCGAACTGGAGCGATACCAAGTTAGCGACAACTGTCTTGTCATCGATGTCCAAGGTGTGGGACATGGTGTCGATCAGACGTTGGATATACCGCTTCAGCGTATAGCAGTCCCGCATCGCATGATGGACGTAACGATGGTAATGGCTGTACTTTGGATTATTTACCTCGACTGCCTCAACAGGCGGTTTGACCGTCAGGAAGCCGATGCTTGTTCCCCTATTTTACCACATCAAAGATTACCATGATGTCATCATCTTCAAAAAAGTATGTCTCTTTCGGCTTTGGAGCTTCTGTCGGCTTCTGCTCAGGCTTCTTGGTCAAGTTAGCGACAAGGGCCTGCTTTAACTAGCCGTCATGGCTATTGTCGTCGATATTGTTATTGCTATTGTAGGTTCATTTTCTTCTATCCTCAGGGACAAGGATCTGTACTCCCAAAAGACGGGCGTCCTTCACCTTCGTCTCATCGACGACAATATTTATGATGAACGTTGTCCAGTCTTTGAATTGGGTGTCACGAATCCATAGCTTGACCGTTGAAAGTTGGTTTTTCTGGTACATGTCTATCAGAGTGGATTCAGGATTACACGTATTTTCGTACATGCTCCTTTTTTACATAATTTTTAGCACGGAGGACATCTTCATATCACATCCCCCGTCATATAATCGGGCGAGGAAGAGACTTTTAAGATCGTCAAATGACGATATACAGTTGTCTTAGAGGCTACAGAACCAATCGAAGGCGACCCCCGATATTGCCCCGACAAAGAGCTTGGTGAGGTGAGCATCATTACAGGGCAGATGCCCTGTTGCTATCTCAAAGTAGCTTATTGAGTCCAAGCGGGCTCGCAGTTCTCGTACCTCCCGTATCGCTTCCCAAGCCTCGCATACTGTGAAAGGATTAGATGATCCGGGCCTAACGCGATCACTATTGATGGACGTAGCAGTGGCGTTTGAGTCTCTATTTTCCCCTGAAACTTGACTAGCTTGTCCAAAGGTTCTTGGTGGTTATGAGATCATGTTTGCCTTGATCTCCAGCATTATCTGGATCAAGGCTTGCAACGATGCACTCATGGTGTGCATCATAGCCTCGAGATTTTTGAGGCGCTGTCGATCGCTAGGGCCCTCATGATCGTCCCTCGCCATGTACACTGTTCTTACATAGGAGGCAGTAGATGGAACAGTGGAAGTCGTACTTTTTGCCTCAGACTCTTGCAATGAACAGTCCTCAGGGAAAGTTGTCAGTGTTGATGGAACTGGGGATCCCCAAGAATGCAAATTGGTGTTCATATCAATGGATAAAACATTAACAAGTTTAATACGTGATCTAACCATTCAAAGGCGAAAACTAGGGTTCACGAATTATACCTGAAGTAACGAGAAGAAGATGAAGATTTTCAGCAACCTTGATCAGTTAGCGACCCTAAGATCTTCTGCACGTATTTTTTCCTCATATTGGACGTCGTATGGGCGACGATCTTCCAATATTTTTTTCTCCTTGGCCGACCCCATTTCTCTTCTTACATGAAAAATGAATTTAGAGAAAGCTGCTTGCTTTTATCTCACAATGAAGACGAGAGAATAGAGGATA
Organism: Iris macrosiphon; assembly: GCA_036927795.1. Taxonomy (NCBI): domain Eukaryota; kingdom Viridiplantae; phylum Streptophyta; class Magnoliopsida; order Asparagales; family Iridaceae; genus Iris; species Iris macrosiphon. The sequence continues at coordinate 79,664,134 of JAYESA010000011.1, read as the reverse complement.
TATATAGGCTACGGCAGAGACCATGAGGAGAAATTAAGGTTAGATATCCTAACGGATCTGGGTATCCCATGTTCAGTCCGAACACACAACCCTAGCCCGTTAACAATAGCTCGCTCCACTAAAGAGCTATTATTGCACTACCTTCCTAATCCTAAATTATGATTATGGGCTCCTTCTTATTATATGCTTGTTATCTCCCCATGTTAAGATATTGAATGTTCGTCGATCGAATCAAGTTACTGACAACTATATTGATCGATATCTTTTATCCTTAAGTAGTACCACTCAACTTTATTTGTCATGCCGGATATAATCTACATGAAGGGTTTACTTGACAATCCTTATGAGTTCCTTAAGGGGTCATCATCAACCCAATATATCGGGACATGGATTCCTTTTATAATCAATAGTCCATTATACACACACTGTTATTACCTAATTCATAGAGGTTATTGACCCATAATGAATCTCACTCTTTTATGAGTCAAAGTAATGCACACTGCATATACATGTCTGTTATTATATCCGGATTAAGAGAACAAGCATCCATAATAATAGAGGTATTTATTCTCTTATGTAGTCAGTACAAAGAGAACAACCTCAAGTGGTCTTGTTCAATACACACAAAGTTTACTAGTGTAAATGTCACGCCCCAGTCCCAAAATATGCGGGACCAGGCCACATGGCAATAGCCAGCTGACACGTCTCCGAGGATATCCCAATTTAATTGATCCACGAAGAGTGCTACGCTGTCCTAAAATACTAACATGTCCAATATCAGTCAATAACGGATAATCTAATCTCATCCACAATATAAAGAGCAAGAAGTACTAAATAAACTGCTGGCAGACAAATACCAGTCTGAAATATCATAGTACAAACCAAGATGTCTGGTGGGAACAAACCTACTACTATGACGAAATAAAGTACTGAAATAAGATATAAAAGATAAAGACTAGGGCATCAGCACTCTAGCTAACGATGCTCCCAATCCTAGGCAGAAGGCCTACCAACTGGTCATGGGAACTCTAACGGCTGCACCTCTAACTCCTCAGCTGTAGCGAATCTTGTCTCCTGTCCGGGACCGTATACTGTGGGGTAGAAAGCCTCGTCCAAATCTGGAAAGGTACCAGGTCCTTAGAGGGACGTAACAAGATACATAGAAGCATGCCATATATAAATACTGAATAAAATAAATATAATAGAGGGAGTGCTAACCATCTAAGTAAATGTAATGTGAGAAAAACTGTGAGTATATGAGAAGGTGTAGGCTAGACATATGCTGACGTAATTCACAAGTCGTGGCAACCGGCTAGTATATGCCACACATGCCCCTATAACACGGGCGCAGGAATACAGTAACGTCCGACATTATATAGAGTGTGGTATCTGCAATGTCATCAAGTAACGTCCAACACTCTACAGAACGTGGTAACAGTAATATATATATACGTCCGTTTCACTCCGTCGAGTGCGGTATCAGTGTAAAGGAGTGGGGTGTCTCATATGCCTACTAGTCGCCTTCCCCCCCAATATTGGTATACAAGTCAAATACTCGACACGCATACCCCCTTATCTAAATGCCAAGTCTCTATACTGAAATAGTGTCACGCCCAGTCCTAAAATAACGAGGGACTGGACGTGTGATAATGGCCAACAGCACGCACCGATGGACAAACCCAATTTAATGGATCCATCGGGGCATACTTAAGCTGTAATTCAATAGTCAGAATTTACTAATCTCATCCACAGAATAAAGATAACAATATCAGAAAAAGAAATAAACAACAACATCCAGTTACAAGTATTTAAAAATCGGGGAACAACCCGATAATAAGTCTGTTTACACAAGTTCAATTAAACAGGAAAAATAAAGAGTTTATTGGCCAAGTAAAACTGAGCATGGCGAAGAAGTTGTTCAGGAGAAGTCCTCGGCAATCACCTCGTCCTCAGGTTCAGGTACTGCTCCGAGTAGGGCCCCTGTTCCGTATACCTCAGGGTAGATCTCGTCTGCTAAATCTGGGGACATAATCCATTCCAGGTCCTCAGGGGACATAGCAAGGTACAGAAAACACAAGCCAAAATATAATGCAGTACAGAATTAAAAGAACAATAGGGTAAGTAATTAAACCAGCTATGTGATAATGCAAGTGAGAGTTATTAGTCATACTCAGGCTGAGACTACTACAGGATCAGTGTCAAGAAACCGTAGCAGTATTTTCTTGAAGGGCCAGAACTGGTGCCAAAGCTCTGTGTCAGAGACTTGGACACATCCAGATTATAATATATATTATGTTCAGCCTTGATATGGTATTACTCTCCCCACCCAATGTAATCTCACGTCACAGTTCTCAATGTTCATGTTACGCAAGATTAAACTAATACAATCAGTCATTTATTAAGATCTAAGAAAATAAATCTTAAGTCATTAAATCTATAACCTATACAGAACCACCTTGAATAATCAGGAAGATTCTGTCGCATGCTCTGTGTCAAGTGTCCTGGGTATAATGTACTTGATATGGCAAGTACAAGAAATATAAATGTCACGATAACCAGCTCTAAGTGACATTACACAACCCCGCGTACGGTGTTGGCACCCGACTATGATCGAACACTAAGCAAGTCACACAGCCCTAGGGTTGAGCATGTACAACAATCACAAGAAAATAAATCAAGAGAAAATGAATCATTAAACTACATTTATGGCAAGGTACACTTGCTTGGGTTTTCAGCTCCAATTGTAGCTCTGGCTTCAGCAGGATTTGCAGGCAGTACTCCGGTTGCTGAAACAAACATCACCATCAGATCCATAACATATTAATCAGCTAGAAATGCCTGTCCTTGAGTCCAATTTGGAGACAAGGGCAAAAACTTCATTTTTTGGTCAAGGCGGGGTCCAGATGTGGGCCGCTTTGCACCGAAAAATCTGTCAGGGTCAAAGGTCTCCAAAACAGTCCAACTTAGTGTCAACAGGTCAGGTACGATGATACGAATCCAACGGAACTTCCAAAATTGGATTCCGATGAGCCGTTCTCAAAATTGCCCGTCGGGTAGAGCCTGTGGGGCCCACGACACGCGATTTTGTCAACGTTCTCAGAATCGAACCAAACTTGGCTCACAGCACCAGCGTATTGCTACGAGTCCGATGGCATAAGTTTCGTCTCGATCCAACGTGTGTACACTAAGTTACAGCGAGAATCAGAATAGTCGAATATTGGGCGGTGTCCGCGGATACGCACTGATTCTGGTGTGCATGCACATCCGAATAAGCTTCTGCAAAATCCCGCATGTCCGTATCAACGACGCGCACGTATCTGTGAAGACCGCACGCTACCAAGTCGTCCCGTTTGGCGGGACGTACTCAGTTCCGGGGTAAAATAGGGCGTTGGTTTTCCTGTTTTTGGATCTCGGTTCGCGATCACCACCGGACGCGATGCCCCGAGCGGTTTGCACGGGCACCGAGGGGGTCATGCAGGCTACGCGATGCAATTTACGGAATTAAAATCAGAGCTACGAGCAAGAAGTTATGAGTACCTGAACATGGTCTGAAATAACGTATAAATCGTGTCTGACTCGTGCCCGACACGCGCCCAAAAACTAGGGTTAGGGTTTAGGGTTCCTGTGTCCGGCCGAGTCTTCTGTGTCTAGTCCTGTCCTATGTCCGTGTCTGCGCTGGACGGAGGCGTGCGGCTCGACGGAGGCTCTGGGGGCGTTGAGCACGGTGAGGGGAATTCCGGCGGGGGTCGTCTGAAGAAGGCGGCGCCGGTGCTGGGCTTGGGGTTTTTTGATCGGTGCTGCGGTTTATATAGGAGAGATGGGGAGAGGAAGCGGCGGCCGGCGAGGGGAGGGGAAGAGGGTCCGGTGAGGGAGAGGAAGCGGCGCGGGGCAGCGAACGGCCGGCGGCGGCGGTCGTTTCCGGCGACGTGGACGCGAGAAGTCGGGACAGTTCTGGGAGAGAAAGGGTCTAACGGGTGCGGGTCATTGACGGGTCGGGTCGGGTGGCAGGGATCCGACCCGATCCACTATGCTAGGGCACGGGTCGGGTTAATGCGGGCCGGGTCGGATTGAACCCGGATCCGACCCGATAGGCTTAGGGCGGTTTGGGTCAGTGAACCCGGTCCGGTTTGGTTCAATTTTGGTTTGGTTTATTTAATAAAAATACGGTTTATTTAGGGTTTAATAAATTAATTAGTTTTAGGGCTTTAAGAATCCATCCGGGGTCCAATAAATTCCCGAAAAATTACCCTATGTCTAGTTTTCCATTTTACACCATAAAATATTATTTTCATAATATTCTAATAGTATTTATTAACATTTAAAAATCCTTTAATAATTAAAATATCTGAATTTACTTTCAGAAAATTCCCAGAAAATTCAAAAAATTGACAAAAAATCCAAATTTAAATATTCTTGAAAAATTAGGGGGTTTACAATCTACCCCCCTTAAGAGGATTGTGTCCTCGCAATCAAAGAATAACCGGTCAACAGAGATAACACGGTTACAAACATTGTTCGAATCAGAAAATCAAGGGGTTTAAACATATAGGGAAAGTCATTTCTCTAAGCAATGGAATTTCCCAATTATAGGAAATCTAGAAAATTACTGTTTTAGAAAACCTGGTTATCTTTCAAAATATCAGTTTAACATTTCTAAAATATTCTAAGTTATTGTCAAGTTCAAAATTATCAGGTTAACACTAGGTTATCAATTATTAGCAAGTTAAAGTTATTAGGTTAAGTCTGGGGTCACGAACCAGCAGGCACGAACTAAAGCAATACTAGAAACGGAACTACAAAAACTTACTCGCATTAGCTACTCCATGGTTCTGCGCGTCTCCCACAGTCATCGCGAAAACTTGGCCACGTCCTTGAGGTGGTGCTCTCTGCTATTGCTGGGCTTGCTGGTAGGGTACTGCTTGAAGTACCAAGGGTGGCCTTGGTTGATATCCTCCTGGTGCTGGTAAAGCTTGTTGGTTTGCCCTTGGTGCTTCTCTATGCTCAGGGCAGTCCCTCACTGCATGCTGTCTGGATTCACAACCTAAGCACAGTCCTAACCTGCGTCGGCATTCCCTGGCGAGATGGCCTTCTTTGCCACAGTAGTGACAAGTAGAGAGGACTATTACTTGTGGGGTAGCTGCTTTCTGCTGTTGGTGTAGGTAAGGTCTCTTTGCAGCTTCTTCTTGTGGTGCTCTGGTTGTTGCTGATGGGAAAGGCCGCTTCAGACTGGTCTCTCTCCTGGTGACGCGCTCCATGCGTCGGGTCGCAGCAAGGACGTCCGAGTATGAAGTAGGTGCAACGGATCCAATTAGTTTCTGTAATTCGATGTTGAGTCCGTCGAAAAAATTCTCGGCCTTCTCTTCTTCTGTCGGGATCAATGTTGGGGCGAAGCGACTTAGACGAATGAACTCGGCATTGTACTCTTTCACCGTCATAGCTTCCTGAGTGAGACGATTGAACTTGTCCCGCAGTTCTGATCGAGCGATAGCCGGAATGTACATCTCCTGGAAGAGTTTGGAGAACTCTTCCCAAGTAACTCGGTCTGGTCCGAGCCTGGTCTCCTCGGATAGCCACTAGTGATGAGCATTGTCCGTCAATTGCATTCTGACGGCAGTCATCCAACGTTCCCGGGGAAGCTCAGCTACTTCTAATTGATGCCGAATGTTGGTGAGCCATTCATGAACTTCTGTTGGTCACTCTTTGCCAGAAAAGGTACGGGACTTCAGTTGGCGGAAATCAGTGATAGAGCCCGTCGGTTGTCGTCTAGCTGGTAGGTTGGCCTGCTCCAGTGCATTTACTATGCTGTTCCTCAAGTACTCAGCCTCACGACGATGGGCCTCATTTTGGACTTGTTGCTGGGCTTGCATCATTGCGTAGATCATATGGAAAATTTATTGCCCGTCAATAGGTTGTCCTTGTGGGAATACAAGCATCGGTGGAACGAACTGCGGAGGCGGCAGAATATCATCACGCCAAAATCTAGAAGCTTGCAGATCTGCTTGGCTGCTTTGGTGAGTAAAGGGATCTCCACTCAATAGCGTCACTTTCTCTTCTCCGTAGGTGGCTACATCACCTATTGGTGTTCTTGCTGGAGTTCCGTCATTTTCTTGTGAATCCATTACTCTGCATCAAAAATAAACTATAAGAGGCGCACAGGAATCAAGGCAAGATGTAAGTCAAAAATTTGTTCGAATACGATATAGATATCAAAAACGATTCAAGCAAGTGGATGAGATCCTAAAAATTTATCCTATTCTTATTGCAGGTCGGTTCGGTCCCTAAGTTAAAACCGAACAATTTAGTCGCAGACCTGTATGGGCCACCACAAAAACCATGTCACGCCCAGTCCCAAAATAACGAGGGACTGGACGCGTGATAATGGCCAACAGCACGCACCGATGGACAAATCCAATTTAATGGATCCATCGGGGCATACTTAAGCTGTAATTCAATAGTCAGGGTTTACTAATCTCATCCACAGAATAAAGATAACAACATCAGAAAAAGAAATAAACAACAACATCCAGTTACAAGTATTTAAAAATCGGGGAACAACCCGATAATAAGTCTGTTTACACAAGTTCAATTAAACAGAAAAAATAAAGAGTTTATTGGCCAAGTAAAACTGAGCATGACGAAGCAGTTGTTCAGGAGAAGTCCTCGGCAATCACCTCGTCCTCAGGTTCAGGTACTACTCCGAGTAGGGCCCCTGTTCCGTACACCTCAGGGTAGATCTCGTCTGCTAAATCTGGGGACATAATCTATTCCAGGTCCTCAGGGGACATAGCAAGGTACAGAAAACACAAGCCAAAATATAATACAGTGCAGAATTAAAAGAACAATAGGGTAAGTAATTAAACCAGCTATGTGATAATGCAAGTGAGAGTTATTAGTCATACTCAGGCTGAGACTACTACAGGATCAGTGTCAAGAAACCGTAGCAGTATTTTCTCGAAGGGCCAGAACTGGTGCCAAAGCTCTGTGTCAAAGACTAGGATATATCCAGATTACAATATATATTATGTTCAGCCTTGATATGGTATTACTCTCCCCACCCAATATAATCTCACGTCACAGTTCTCAATGTTCATGTTACGCAAGATTAAACTAATACAATTAGTCATTTATTAAGATCTAAGAAAATAAATCTCAAGTCATGAAATCTATAACCTATACAGAACCACCTTGAATAATCAGGAAGATTCTGTCTCATGCTCTGTGTCAAGTGTCCTGGGTATAATGTACTTGATATGGCAAGTACGAGAAATATAAATGTCACGATAACCAGCTCTAAGTGACATTACACAACCCCGCGTACGGTGTTGGCACCCGACTATGATCGGACGCTAAGCAAGTCACACGGCCCTAGGATTGAGCATGTACAACAATCACAAGAAAATAAATCAAGAAAAAATGAATCATTAAACTATATTTATGGCAAGGTACACTTGCCTGGGTTTTCAGCTCCAATTGTAGCTCTGGCTTCAGCAGGATTTGTAGGCAGTACTCCGGTTGCTGAAACAAATATCACCATCAGATCCAGAACATATTAATCAACTAGAAATGCCTGTCCTTGAGTCCAATTTGGAGAAAAGGGCAAAAACATCATTTTTGGGTCAAGGCGGGGTCCAAATGTGGGCCGCTTTGCACCAAAAAATGTGTCAGGATCAAAGGTCTCCAAAATAGTCCAACTTAGTGTCAACAAGTCAGGAACGATGATACGAACCCAACGAAACTTCCAAAATTGGATTCCGATGAGCCGTTCTCAAAATCGCCCATCGGGTGGAGCCTGTGGGGCCCACGACACGCGATTTTGTCAACGTTCTCAGAATCAAACCAAACTTAGCTCACAGGACCAGCGTATTGCTACGAGTCCGATGACGCAAGTTTCGTCTTGATCCGACATATGTACACTAAGTTACAGCGAGAATCAGAATAGTCGGATATTGGGCGGTGTCCGCGGATACGTACTGATTCCGGTGTGCACGCACATCCGAATCAGCTTCTGCGAAATCCTGCACGTCCGTATCAATGACGCACACGTATCTGTGAAGATCGCACGCGACCAAGTCGTCCCGTTTGGCGGGGCGTACTCAGTTCCAGGGTGAAATAGGGCATTGGTTTTCCTATTTTTGGATCGCGGTTCACGATCACCACAGGACGCGATGCCCCGAGCGGTTTGCACGGACACCGAGGGGGTCATACAGGCTACGCGATGCAATTTACGGAATTAAAATCAGAGCTACGAGCAAGAAGTTATGAGTACCAGAACAGGGTCTGAAACAGCGTATAAATCATGTCCGACTCGTGTCCGACACGCGCCCAAAAACTAGGGTTAGGGTTTAGGGTTCCTGTGTTCGGCCGAGTCTTCTGTGTCGAGTCTTGTCCTGTGTCCGTGTCTGCTCTGGACGGAGGCGTGCGGCTCGACGGAGGCTCCGGGCGGCGCTGGGCACGGTGAGGGGGATTCCGGCGGGGGTCGTCTGAAGAAGGCGGCGCCGGTGCTGGGCTTGGGGTTTTCCGGTCGGGGCTGTGGTTTATATAGGAGAGATGGGGAGAGGAAGCGGCGGCCGGCGAGGGGAGGGAAAGAGGGTCCGGTGAGGGAGAGGAAGCGGCGCGGAGCAGCGAACGGCCGGCGGCGGCGGGCATTTCCGGCGACGGGGACGCGAGAAGTCGGGGACGGTTCTGGGAGAGAAAGGGTCTAACGGGTGCGGGTCATTGACGGGTCGGGTCGGGTGGCAGGGATCCGACCTGATCCACTATGCTAGGGCACGGGTCGGGTTAATGCGGGCCGGGTCGGATTGAACCCGGATCCGACCCGTTAGGCTTAGGGCGGTTTGGGTCAGTGAACCCGGTCCGGTTTGGTTCAATTTTGGTTTGGTTTATTTAATAAAAACCCAGTTTATTTAGGGTTTAATAAATTAATTAGTTTTAGGGCTTTAAGAATCCATCCGGGGTCCAATAAATTCCCGAAAAATTATCCTATGTCTAGTTTTCCATTTTACACCATAAAATATTATTTTTATAATATTTTAATATTTAAAAATCCTTTAATAATTAAAATACCTGAATTTACTTTCAGAAAATTCCCAGAAAATTCAGAAAATTGACAAAAAATCCAAATTTAAATATTCTTGAAAAATCAGGGGGTTTACAAATAGTCCTAAATTGCTTGCTAACTGTGATGCATGTCACACGCAACGATAGCTAATTGAACACGTGAACCTGCATCCCAACATAAGATTTGTCACTATGAATACGTGTGGAAGTGTCAGGTCTTGGAAGATAACAGGGTATCCTCAAAGAGGTGAGTCTGCTAATGCCTAAATCAATGTATACTAATCACCGACATATCCGTTGAATGCACCCGAGACAATCTCGGACGCGCACAGTTGTATAAAGCAGAACAACAAGCATATAATACAACATTTGCATACTTTAAATTAGACAATAAATATGGCAAGGTATCTTGCTTGAGTCTTTACGAGGTGAATGCCAAAAGCCTGCTCCTGTAGTGTCTCCTGGCTGATCCAAAGATCCTAGACATACAATATAACACAACAATACAGACATCAGATACTACGCATTAAATACATACGATGAAGACGCGAGTTCACTGTTGCTTGAGTACAGCGTCACGTGTGCACGCAGCTAGGGTGTACACGTATTCTGTCTTCGATTAACATGTGTCTTGAGACAATTATTATCTAGTTATGGTTTGATCGTGATTTCTTTTCTGTGCTGACGCATGTCTCTATTTTCCATGTTCAAACATACTAGGATTTATATCGAGGTATTTCTAATGAATTACATGTCCCTGGTAACTGGTCATTTATTTAGATTAATTATTCATTAATTAATAACTGATTAACATCAACTACCATGCATATGTCTCTACCTAGGTTAAACACTATAGATATGGGTTCAAGTGCGACACGACGACACGAGGGAGAAATATAGGACACACGAGTGAAGGGTTCAATGAACGAGTACCTGATCGACCGAGCGAGGGGGAGTCCGCTCGCTGGTCGACTGTCTCCTCCCACGAGGGTGGCTCCGGTCGACGTGGACGGATCCAGCCTGCTGTGTACAGCAGTGGCGAGGGTTGCAGTCGTGGATACAACGACTGGGCACGGTGGCTGTGGCTGGGGGGTTGGTCGGGGTTGGCCTCGCGGGTGGTTCAACGGCGCTGGAGGGTGGTGGGGAGCAGTCGGGATCGGGACAGCGGGCTCGAGCGACGTCAGGCGGCGTGTGGGGGCTGTGGTTTTGGCAGGCGGGGAGGGTTCAGTCCGGCAGGGGTGGTCGGGGATAATAGGGATTCGGCTAGGGTTGAGCAAGGAGGGTGAAGGTGTTAGGGTTTCAATAGTAATAGGAAGCGTTGTTTATATAGGAGTATTTATGGCCTGGGACCTCGGGCCTTGGGCTTGTCTGGGCTCCTTAGGGTGGGGTCTGGTCCTCATGATAGGTATACAGGGCTTGGTTATGACTTATTTCAGGGTGATCTGGGCCTCAATTTAATTTAGATTACAACAATTTTATTAGGCATTAGGGGAAGGTCGGGTTTAAATGAAATAATACTTAGGCGTTCTCAATGACTGTTGTGCAACTAGATTTAAGCATCTTAAGCATCATGGTGGGAATCTAACAATTGCACAAAGTACAGGTGGGTGGTCTGACTTGTTTAGGGGATGAGTACCTAATTGGTTTGGGGGTACCAACTAGTATAGTGCTCCAAACGTCAAGGCAAACTTAAGGTGTATTAAGTTACAATATTGCTGTACATTAAATCTAATTGCATCCAATTAAACCCTAGTCTCATAATTTAATCTAAATAGCTCTGATTTGGTCGAGGGGGTTTACAACCTACCCTCTTTAGAGTATTTTATCCTCGAAATTAATTATACGCATGGTACGAACTTCTACTGAAATTAAAGTGCTAATGCGTACCTATTCCTTCGAAGAGGTGGGGATAGCGTTGTCTAATGTCCTCCTCGCGTTCCTAAGTTGAATCGCCCGGTGCATGATGTCTCCATGCGACACAAACTAAGGGAATAGTCTGCCCTCGCAGTATTTTCTCACTTCAGTCCAGAATCTCAACAGGCTCCTCTTGGTATGATAAACTCGGGCCAACTGTGATCTCTGAGTGGTCAAGTACGTGAATCGGATCCGCTATGTACCTCCTCAGCTGAGATACATGGAAGACGTCATGAACTCCTTCCAAGGTCTGCGGTAAGGCTATTCTGTAAGCAACCTCTCCGACGCGTTCCAATACGTCGAATGGCTCGATGTACCTTGGACTCAGCTTCCCTCTGCCTCCGAATCTGATAGTCCCTCGAGTGGGCGAGATCTTTAGAAATACATGATCTCCAACCTGAAACTCTAAGGGTCGACGATGCGCATTCGCCCAATGCTTCTGTCTGTCTTGTGCTGCTCGTAGGTGCCCTTGGATCTTCTTCACCTTCTCTATTGTACGAACAACCAACTCTGGTCCGAGAATCTGTCGCTCGCCTATATCACTCCAGCATACTAGAGAACGACATTTCCTTCCATACAACGCTTCATAGAGAGCCATTTAGATGCTCGTTTCATAGCTGTTGTTATAAGAAAACTCGACCAAATGTAAATGGTCCTTCCATGATCCTCCAAAATCTAGCATGCACGCTCTCAACATGTCTTCCAACGTCTGAATGGTGCGCTCCGACTGGCCATCTGTTTGTGGGTGATACACTGTGCTAAACTTCAGGCGAGTACCGAGACTCTCTTGGATACTCCACCAAAAGTAGGACGTGAACATCGTATCCCTATCAGACACGATGCTAACTGGCACTCCATGTAGGCGTACAATCTCCCATATGTATATCTCTGCTAAGGCCTCCGTCGATTGCTCAACTCTGAAGGGTAAAAAGTGTGCGAACTTGGTGAGTCTATCCATGATTACCCATACTGCGTTGCGACCACTAGGACTCCTCGAAAAGCCCGTAACAAAGTCCATAGTGATGTGCTCCCATTTCTATTCCAGTATCGAAAGTGGTTGGAGCAATCCTGTAGATCTCTGATGCTCAGCCTTGACTTGCTGACACACCAGGCACTTGGCGACAAAACGTGCTATCTCTCTCTTTATTTCGTGCCACCAGTAGTACTGTTTTAAGTCCCTGTACATCTTTGTGCCTCCTGGATGAATAGAATAGGTCGAACTATGTGCCTCTGCCATCAACTCCTGACGAAGTTCTCCATTTGGAACATAGAGACGATCTCCGCATCTCAAAGTCCCATCTTCATGTATTCTCAGTCCTGTCTGTATTCCAGTCTCTGTCCTCTATCTAAGCCTCTGAAATCTGGCGTCTATCGGCAAGGCGGCCTTGATACTCTCCACTAATGTCGATTGCAACTGGAAACTCGACAACTGTCCATATACTCCGGGCGTAACGACCTCTATACCCACCTGCTCTAGCTCTCTCAACAGATGTTGTTGGGTGGTCAAGAAGAATGCCATGGGTCTTCTGCTTAACGCGTCAGCTACTACGTTGGCCTTTCCCGGGTGGTACTATAGCTCAATCTCGAAGTCTGTCATCACCTCGAGCCAAAGTCTCTGCCTCTGATTAAGATCCTTCTGGGTGTATACGTATTTTAGGCTCTTATGGTCAGTAAATATCTTCACTCTCTCTCCATATAAGTAGTGCCTCAAAAGCTTCAAGGCAAAGATTACTGCTGCAAGCTCCAAATTATGAGTGGGATAGTTCCTCTCATGTGTCCTCAACTGTCTAGAAGCATAAGCTACAACCTTTCCATGCTGCATCAAGACACATCATAATCCTTTTCCGGATGCATCGTTATAGATCACGAATCCTCCGGGTCCAAAAGGTATGGTCAAGATAGGTACAGTAGTCAAACGCTTCTTCAGTTCGTCGAATGCCTTCTGACACTCCTCTGTCCAGGTGAACTCCTGCTCCTTACGGGTCAAGCGGGTCATTGGCTCTGCAATCTTGGCAAAGTTCTCTATAAACTTTCGGTAATATCTGACAAGTCCTAGGAAACTCCTCACTTCAGAGACATTGGTAGGGGTTGGACATGTCTCTACTGATAAAATCTTCGCTGGATCCACTAAAATTCCATCTCCTGAGATGACGTGTCCAAGGAAAGCAACACGATCTAGGAGAAACTCACATTTGCTCAGCTTGGCATAAAGCCTCTCTCTCCTTAGTGTCTCTAACACTAGTCTCAGATGCTCTTCATGCTCCTCGTGGCTCTTTGAATACACCAAAATACCATCAATGAAGACTACCACGAACTGGTCTAAGTATTGGTGGAATACTCTGTTCATCAAGTTCATAAATACAGCTGGCGCATTCGTTAGTCCAAAAGGCATCACTAAGAACTCGTAGTGACCATAACGAGTCCTGAACGCTGCCTTTTGAATATCCTCTCTTCGTACTTTCACCTGATGATAACCTGATCTTAAGTCGATCTTTGTGAACACCACCGCTACTGTCAGTTGGTCGAATAGATCATCGATCCACGACAGGGGGTACTTGTTCTTGATTGTCAGAGCATTAAGGGCTTTGTAATCAATGCATATGCGTATTTTTCCATCCTTCTTGGGTACGAATAACACTGGCGCTCCCCATGGTGATGCACTAGGATGGATAAATCCCTTGCTCTATAACTCCTTTAATTGTAGCTTCAGTTTATCTAACTCCTTCTTCGCCAATCGATATACATTAGAAGATACCGGTGCTACTCCGGGTACTAGCTTGATGGTGAACTCTATGTCTCTATCTGGCGGTAAGCCTGGCAGTTCTTCGGGAAATACATCTTCAAATTCTGTAACTATTGGAGGGGGTGCAATCTCCATAGCCATGCAAGTTCCTGCTATCTATCCTAATCCTTGTTCGACGGTCCCTCGCATATACTCAAACTCTGGTTGATCTGGTGGTCTAAAAGTGACGCTACCCCTCCGGCAGTTCAGTACAGCATTATACTGGCTTAACCAGTCCATGCCTAACACAACATCAAAGTACATAGGCAATACCAAGAATAGCGCTCTTATCTCTCAACCACATATAACTACCGAGCACATTCTGATAGTGCTGGTAACCGGCACGATACCTCCTCCGGTAAGAATCTTTTAACTCTTAGGTAAGGGGGAAGTCGCTACTCTATGCATTGCTACAAATCTACTAGATATAAATGATAATATAGCTCCAAAATCAAATAATATAGTTGCAGGTAATGATGTAACTAAGATGGTACCTGTGATAGCTTCCCCTTCTGTTTCCTCCTCAGTAGCTGCTAAAGCAAAGGCTTGTCCCTGCCTCGGTCCTCCTGTCTGTTGTCGGTTCCGGTTGAACTGTACTTCCTGTGGGGCCAAGGGTGGTCCCCTCTGAAATCTTCCGGGTGTTGGTGGTCGCTGGCCTCCTGGTGGGGGTAGTTTCCTCGGGGTTGGTGCTGCTGGCCTCTGTCCTGTTTGTAGTGCTCTTTTCTGCGCTGTGGGCAATCCCTGACAAGGTGTTGACTCGATCCACATATCATGCACAGTCCCAACTTCTTCCGATAATCTTTAATGACGTGTCCCTTCTTGCCACAATGGTGAGAAGTCGGAAGCTCCTGCTGTGGGTATGGTGCTGCCCTCTGCTGTGTCTGTGCTCCGGGACGACGGATCGTCCTCCTGCTCCGGGCTGGGCTCTGGCTGGTGTAGTCGTGCTGGAATGTCTAGCTCCTCTGATGATGGCCTCCTGGATTCTCGCCTCTGCAAGAACCTCTTCATAAGAAATCCTCGACTGTGTAGTGGTATACCTTTGTAGCTCGAAATTGAGGTCGTGATAAAATCGCTGAGCTTTCTCGAGATCGGTGGGTATTAGGACGGCATCAAATCTGCTAAGGCGGCTGAACTCTACATCAAATGCGTCAACATTCATATTCTCCTGTTCTAGATGTAGGAACTGAGAATACAGGGCATTTCTGACTGTAGCTGGAAAATACTTCGTATTGAAGTATTCTAGGAACTGTTCCCAAGTTTGGTTCTTGTCTACACTGTGCTCAATGGAATCCCACCAGTGATGAGCGTTGCCTTTCAATTGGGCCCTCACTGCGGTCATCCAAAGTTCTGGATGCAGTTTTGAAGCCTCTAATAGCATCTCCGTGTTGGCGACCCAATCGGAGATCTGTTCTGCAGTCTTATTGCTTGAAAAATTATCTGGTTCCATCTGTCGAAACCATCTAACAGTGCCACCTGTCTAGGCTAGTGGAGGTGCCGGTACTGGTGTTGAGATAGGTGTCCTCTCTAGTACTGCCATCAGATTATGTCTTAATGTCTCTGTCTGCTGCCACTGTGATTGCATCATTGCCTGGAAGAACTGAAGCATCTGTGGCTGGCCATCTAGCTGTGGCATCTGGGGTGGATAAGGTGGAGGCGGTAGCAGTAGAATCTCTGGCTGTACAGTAGGCGTCTTCTCAGATGTAGGCCTCTCAGTCTGTGGCATCGGTGTAGCTCTAGAAGTCTGGCCCTCACAATATTGCGTGGGGATTGTCTGGGAACTCTGTCCCTCGGGCTACGGTGTAGGATCTCCCTGCGATATCTTGTGCCAATGTATCAGTGGGGTCTGTTGCGGGGGTTGCCCCTGGGGTACCTCCTCTCCTTGTGTGGTGTTATCTGGCATCGCGGCATGGGGTGCTCCTCGTCCACTGCGCAAATTCATCTCATTGCAAGAGATAGGACTTCATTAAAAGAGTACAAGAACAAACAAACAGGATACAGATATTTAGGAGCAGTGTGAAGGAAGTTCAAGGACGAATCAAAAGTGGATGAGACCTAGTAATTTCTATCTTATTGTAGGCTCGCTGGGCATGTTACCATACCACAAGCTAAAAGAGAAGACCTACATGGGCCACCACTAAAACCATGTCACCCCCAGTCCCAAAAAATTTGGGACCAGGCCACGTGACAATAGCCAGCAGACACGTCTCCGAGGATATCCAAATTTAATGGATCCACAAAGAGTGCTACGCTGTCCTAAAATACTAACATGTCCAATATCAGTCAATAACAGGTAATCTAATCTCATCCACAATATAAAGAGCAAGAAGTACTAAGTAAACTGCTGGCAGACAAACACCAGTCTGAAATATTATAGTACAAACCAAGATATCTGGTGGAAAAAAACCTACTACTATGACGAAATAAAGTACTGAAATGAGATATAAAAGATAAAGACTAGGGCATCAGCACTCTAGCTAACGATGATCCCAATCCTAGGCAGAATGCCTACCAACTGGTCACGGGAACTCTGACGGCTGCACCTCTAACTTCTCAGCTGTAGCGAATCTCGTCTCATGTCTGGGGCTGTATACTGTGGGGTAGAAAGCCTCATCCAAATATGGAAAGGTACCAGGTCCTCAGAGGGACGTAACAAGATACATAGAAGTATGCCATATATAAATACTGAATAAAATAAATATAATAGAGGGAGTGCTAACCATCTAAGTGAATGCAATGTGAGGACAACTGTGAGTATATGAGAAGGTGTAGGCTAGATATATGCTGACGTAATTCACCAGTCGTGGCAACCGACTAGTATATGCCACACATGCCCCCTATAACACGGGCGCAGGAATACAGTAACTTCCGACGTTCTATAGAGTGTGGTATCTGCAATGTCATCAAATAACGTCTAACACTCTACAGAACGTGGTATCAGTAATATATATATATACGTCCGTATCACTCCGTCGAGTGCGGTGTCAGTGTAAAGGAGTGGGGTATCCTATATGCCTACTAGTCGTCCTCCCCGCCCAATATAGGTATACAAGTCAAATACTCGACGCGCATACCCCCTTATCTAAATGCCAAGTCTCTATACTGAAATAGTCCTAAATCACTTGCTAACCGTGATGCATGTCACACGCGGCGATAGCTAGTCGAACACGCGAACCCGCATCCCAACATGAGATTTGTCACTATGAATACGTGTGGAAGTGTCAGGTCTTGGAAGATAACAGGGTATCCTCCAAAGAGGTGAGTCTGCTAATGCCTAAGTCAATGTATACTAATCACCGACATATCCGTCGAATGCACCCGAGACAATCTCGGATGCGCACAGTTGTATAAAGCAGAACAACAAGCATACAATACAATATTTGTATAATTTAAATTAGACAGTAAATATGGCAAGGTATCTTGCCTGAGTCTTCAAGAGGTGAATGCCAAAAGCCTGCTCCTGTAGTGTCTTCTGGCTGATCCAAAGATCCTAGACATACAATATAACACAACAATACAGACATCAGATACTACGCATTAAATACATACGATGAAGACGCGAGTTCACTGTTGCTTGAGTATAGCGTCACGTGTGCACGCAGCTAGGGTGTACATGTATTCTATCTTCGATTAACATGTATCTTGAGACAATTATTATCTAGTTATGGTTTGATCGTGATTTCTTTTCTGTGCTGACGCATGTCTTTATTTTCCATGTTCAAACATACTAGGATTTATATCGAGGTGTTTCTAATGAATTACATGTCCCTGATAACTGGTCATTTATTTAGAATAATTATTCATTAATTAATAACTGATTAACATCAACTACCATGCATATGTCTCTACCTAGGTTAAACACTATAGATATGGGTTCAAGTGCGACATGACAATACGAGGGAGAAATATAGGACACACGAGTGAAGGATTCAATGAATGAGTACCTGATCGGCCGAGCGAGGGGGAGTCCGCTCGCTGGTCGACTGTCTCCTCCGACGAGGGTGGCTCCGGTCGACGTGGACGGATCTGGTCTGCTGTGTACAGTAGTGACGAAGGTTGCAGTCGCGGATACAGCGATTGGGCACGGCGGCAGCGGCTGGACCGGCGTCAGGGTGATGGTCCAGTCGCGAGGGTTGGTCGGGGTCGGCCTCATGGGTGGTTCGACGGCACTAGAGGGTGGTGGGGAGCAGTCGGGATCGGGATATCGGGCTCAGGCAGCGTCAGGCGGCGTGGGGGCTGAGGTTTTGTTAGGCGGGGAGGGTTCAGTCCGACAGGGGTGATCGAGGATGATAGGGATTCGGCTAGGGTTGGGCAAGGAGGGTGAAGGTGTTAGGGTTTCAATAGTAATAGGAAGAGTTGTTTATATAGGAGTGTTTATGGCCTGGGACCTCGGGCCTTGGGCTTGTCTGGGCTCCTTGGGGTGGGGTCTGGTCCTCATGATAAGTATACAGGGCTTGGTTATGACTTATTTCGGGGTGATCTGGGCCTCAATTTAATTTATATTTCAACAATTTCATTAGGCATTAAGGGATGGTCGAGTTTAAATGAAATAATACTTAGGCGTTCTCAATGACTGTTGTGCAACTAGATTTAAGCATCTTAAGCATCATGGTAGAAATCTAACAATTGCACAGAGTGTAGGTGGGTGGTCTGACTTGTTTAGGGGATGAGTACCTAATTGGTTTGGGGGTACCGACTAGTATAGTGCTCCAAACGTCAAGGCAAACTTAAGGTGTATTAAGTTACAATATTGCTGTACATTAAATCTAATTACATCCAATTAAACCCTAGTCTCATAATTTAATCAAAATAGCTCTGATTTGGTCGAGGGGGTTTACAGTAAACCTATAGTCATAGAGTAATACCATATTACAATATAATATTTCCAATGGTTTGTCCAAGTCCATCTAGGTTGTGAACTATTTATTTATTCCAAAAAAAAATGATAATATGATCTTCTATGTGACACCACACACCATATTATCTATAATATAGAATATCAAATATTTGCATTAACCTTATAACAAATACATCATGCAAATATTTGTACAGATGATTCTCATTTAAAAATAAGAAAATATAGATAATACAAAGTGATGATTTTAGTATATAACCCTAACAATCTTCCACATATACTCAATGCATTGCTTTTTAGTATACTATTACAAATCTCCCACTTATACTTACAGCCATGTTGCTATGCATCTGACTCACATTCCCTCAATATGACTATCAAAAACCTTAGTTCATCAACTCTTTGTAAAGGGATCAACTAGGTTGTCTGCTGATGATATCTTGATCACAACAACTTCTTCTCTCTCTACAAAATTTTATATCAGGTGGTACTTGCGCTCAATGTGTTTACCGGTCTTATGGGCTCGTGGTTCTTTCGAGTTTGTAACTGCACCACTATTATCATAATAAAGTGTAATAGTCTTAGGAAAACTAGGTACCATATTCAAGTCCAATAGATAGTTTCTGAGCTAAACCACTTCTTGAGCTTACAAACAAGATGCTCTTTATTCTTCTCAATGAACCCATCTGGTTGCTTCATATAGATATTCTTCTCAAGACTTCCATTAAGGAAAGCTATCTTGACATCCATTTGCCAAATCTCATAATCGAGATGAGCTACAATAGATAAAAAAATTCGGATAGACTTAAGCATGGCTATTGACGAAAATGTTTTCTCATAATCGATACCCTCTTTCTGAGTAAAACCTTTCGTAACAAGCTGACCTTTAAAGGTTTCAACCTTACCGTCTGATCTTTTTTTTCTTGTAAACCCACCTGTCTCCAATGACATTTACACCAGTGGGTGGTTTTACAAGTTTCCAGACTTGATTAGAATCCAAAGATTCTATTTCAGATATTATTATTTTTTGCCAAGATTCTGTATCTTTATCTTAGAGTGCTTCATTATAGGTGCAGGGATTAAAATCATGTTCCTTAGGGACGAAGTCTGATGACTCTCCCACGAACATGAATCTGTCAGGTTATACAATAACCCTCCTACTATGATGAGGCATTATAGGTTGTAGTATAATATTTGTGATACGTTGTGCAGTTACTTGTGGTTCCTCCTGTTGTACTATAGGTACTAAAGTATTTTGTGTCTCAACTCTCAGTTCTACTAGAACAACTCTACTCATGGATTTATGGTTCATCACATAGTCTTCCTCTAAGAATCGGACATTAGTGCTAACAATGACCTTATGATCCTTAGGACTATAAAATAAACCTCCTTTCGTTCCTCTTAGATAGCCTACAAACAAGCGCACTTCTGTACGAGATTCTAACTTATCTGCTTTTCCATTCAACAGATGTGTTGTACTACCCAAAATTTGAACATGTTTCAGACTAGGCTTACGCCCGGTCCATAACTTTGTAGGAGTAATAGTTACTGACTTAGAAGGTGCCAATTTCAAAATATAAACTGCAGTCTATAAGGCATATCCCCAAAACTAATCTGGTAAATCTAAATTATTCATCATTGATCTAACCATCTCCATAAGAGTCATATTCCTTCTTTCTACTACACCATTCTGTTGGGGTATTCCAGGTGCAGTCAATTGGGATGTAATCCTAGCTTCTGATAAATAGTCCCTAAACTCTCCAAAGAAGTACTCGCCACCACGATCTAAACGTAATGACTTGATACATTTTTCTTGACGTTTCTCCGTTTTATCCTTATACACTTTGAATTTCTCAAAGCACTCAGACTTATGACACATTAAATAAATGTATCCATATCTTGAATAATCGTCAATAAATGTGACAAAATATTTAAAGCTACTTCTAGTCTGGACAGTCATGGGCCCACACAAATCATAATGAACCAATTCCAACACATCTTTGTCCCTATACCCCTTTGCCGTGAAAAGCCTTTTGGTCATTTATCTTCCAAGCAGGATTCCCAAACTGGAGTGCCTCTACTTCCAATAAACTCAAAGGTCCATCTGTAACCAGTCTTTGAATCCTTCTTAGATTAATATGTCACAACCACAAGTACCAAAGATATGTTTGGTTCATACAAGAAGGTTATTTTCTCTTATTTAAGTTAGAAGATGTGTTATTCATTTTCATAAGTTGCATTATGGGTGAAATAGGATTAATAGCATACAAATTATCAACTAATGCACCTGAACAGATAAAATGCTTATTTTTTCTAATAACAATATTGTCATTAAAATAAATTGAATATCCATCCTTAACTAGCATAGAAACAGAAATTAAATTTCTTTTAAGTGAAGGTGCATAAAGACAATCTCTCAATATCAAAGACTTATTTCTACCAAAAGATAAAATAACATCTTCTACTACAATGGCTGCTAATTTTTTAGCGTCACCCATGAACAAGCATATCTCTTCATCACTAAGCTGCCTAGTTTTCTGGAACCCCTGCAATAAATTACAAACATGATTAGTAGCTAATGTATCTACACACCAGGTACCGGTAGATAATACTGCTAAATATGTTTAACTATTAGTAAATGAGATATACCTTCTTTATTCCCTTGTTTGAGAAGTGGACAGTCACTCTTCCAATTTCCTGACGCTTTGTACTTGAAATACTTGCCTTTGGGCTTTTTCATAATGCCTTGAGGTCCCATGCCCTTCTTTGCTGAATTTTCTTGTTTCTGAATATTATTCTTCTTCTTACCGCCTTTCGGCTTAGAAGTAGAATCCTTTTCAGTAACATAAATATGATAATTCTGCCTCATGAGAGCCTCAGCATCCTACAGTTCTTTTATAAATTCTGCCAAAGTATACAATCTTTTGTTCATGTTGTAGTTAAGGTAAAACGTGTCAAAACTTTTAGGCAGAGACCTGAGAATAATATCGACCTAGATTTCCCCATCGATTTTAGCTCCAAGGATCTCCATCTCATTCAGATGACCCATCATCTTGAGAACATGATCCCTTTTTGGCGTCCCTTCAGCCATGTCCGTATTCATCAACTCTTCATAAAAAACTGCCTAGCTACCCTACTATGATGTTTGAAGAGTTCCTTGAGGTTATACATCATGTCATAAGCTATAGCCATGGCCGGATGCTGATGTTATAATATATTTGACATAGATGCCAGAATGTAATACCGCACTATCTCATCTGCCTTGATCCACTTCTTATAAGCCTATTTGACCTCTTCATTAGAATTAGCATCTGGTTTAGAAGGACATTCCTCATGGAGTACATATTTCTACTCTTCAGCAGTTAAGACAATATCTAAGTTACGTTTTCAGTCAATGTAATTATGTCTAGTAAGTTTGTTTTCTTTAAGAATCACCATAAGTGGATTGAATGAACCCATTTTTGAAATCTTGAGAATCACATAAATAATAATTATGTAGGACAAAAACTTTTTAAACTTAAAAATATTGATTCCTTTAAAAAAATAATAAAAGTTCACCAACCCCTTAAACACCATGAATTTTATATGCCACGATAGCGTGGACGTATACTAATTCAGTATTTGTCCAAGGAGGATTTTTATTAATTTTACTATCATGTCAACCTAACTTTATGACAAATAAAATTAATTTGTTGGTCTTTTCTTTGGTCCTACAAATAATAGCAGTGACTCCAAGGGGGGGATACCATTATTTGTATCTAAGTATACACTATTACTTAATACTAAGTCCATTACTTCATAATGTATTTCTTCAGATGGAGAAGTAAACACACACTTGGTATTTTTCTATAATTATCCCAAAAGAAGTTTGTACTGGTGATCTGTAACTATACTTATCCAAAATGGAGGAAGGCCCTAAAGCCAATACGCAAGTATAATTACATTACCTACGAACCAGTAATAGAGACCATGGGATTTATACTAAATAAATTCCCTCTCCCATTTAGTTATTTAAAAATGTGGGTTTTTCTACTAGTTGACGTGTGTCCATATTTTCCATTATTAATATGGGCTTAGTTTGTAGAAAATATCCCTAGAATAATAAACATGGATAACAGAATAAGCAGATATAGCAATAAAGAAAATATGAATATCCAACTATTATGGCCATATATCATGCTTCTTCCTCAACTGCCAAATCCAGAATTGTTCACTTTTTTTAAGGTTTGTCCGTCTTTTTCTTTCATCAAAAATCATTTGTCTACTCCGGACTGCTAAAAACAGTATCTCATCATGCATCAGAAACAGCCATCATTGCCATCACGATAGATCAAAAATTTAAAATTACATTAATTATATGAGTCCCAAAGGAGTTTACATATAATCTAGATTAAAAAAAATAAATAAATAAGCATGATCAACCTTCATGATTTTAATTACATCCATAAAAAACAACAACCACGATATACCATAGATTTAAATCACAGAAACAAAACATGCACACAAACCAAAATAGTTGGATCTAAGATGCTTGCAAAACCAAGTTAGAATAGATCTACATCTACCAAATATTTTTTAATGCGAGTTTTATTGGACAACATAGATTTATCAATCGATACACAGATCCAAAACCTAGCTCTGATAGCAATTAATGGAATTGGGGATCCCCAGGAATGCAGATCGGTGTGCATATCGATCGATAGAAGATTAACAAGTTTAATACGTGATCTAACCCTTCAAAGGTAGAAACTAGGGTTCACAAATTATACCTGAAGTAACGAGAAGAAGATGAAGGTTTTCAGCAACCTTGATCAGTTAGCGACCCCAAGATCTTCTGCACGTATTTCTTTCTCGGATTGGACGTTGTATGGACGACGATCTTCCAATCTTTTTCTTCTCCTTGGCCGAGCCTCTTTCTCTTGTTACGTGAAATTTTTTTTAGAGAAAGCTACTTGCTTTCATCTTACAATGACGGCCAGAGAATAGAGGATATATATAGGGTATAAAAGGGGCCATGAGTAGAAATTAGGGTTAGGTCTCCTAACGGATCTGGGTATCCCATGTTCAGTCCGAACACACAACCCTGGCACGTTAATAATAGCTTGGTCCACTAAAGAGCTATTGTTGTACTACCTTCCTAATCCTAAATTATGATTATGGGCTCATTCTTATTATATGCTTGTTTTTCTCCCTATGTTAAGATATCGAATGTTCGTCGATCAAATTAAGTTACTGCAACTATATTGATCGACATCTTTTATCCTTAAGTAGTACCACTTAACTTTATTTGTCATGTCCGATATAATCCATCTATGGAATTTACATGACAATCCTTATGTGTTCCTTAAGGGGACATCATTAACCCATTGTATCGGGACATGAATTCCTTTTATAATCAATAATCTATCATACACACAATGTCATTACCCAATTCATAGAGGTTATTGACCCATAATAAATCTTACTTTTTTATGAGTCAAAGTAATGTACACTGTATATACATGTCTGTTAATATATCTAGATTAAGAGCACAATCATCCATAATAACAGAGGTGTTTGTTTTCTTATATAGTCAAGTGGTCATGTTCTATATACACAAAGTGTACTAGTATAAACCTATAGTCAAGATAGAATAATACCAGATTATACTACAACATTTTCAATGGTTTGTCCACGTCTATCTAGGTTGTGAAGTATTTATATATTCCATAGGAAACAGATAATATGATCTTCTGTGTGACACCACACACCATATTATCTATAATATAGAATATCAGACACTTGCATTAACATTATACCAAATAAAACATGCAAACATTTGCCCATATGATTCTCATTTAAAAATAAGAAAATATAGTTAATACAAAGTGATTCTTTTAGTATATAACCCTAACAAGTGCCACATCCTCTTCGGACTCTGAGAGAATACTACCCCAGTGTAGGAAGATGCATCTTCATGGTGAGGGTGGAAATCTCGACATAAGTTCCTTAGAAATTGTTGTCACCTCAGAATGTCTGGTTGTCGTGGAGTTCTGGGGGGATTGTTATGCCCAACTTGCAAAACCACTAGGGGTCCTAAGAAAAAACCACCCCAGCAGTTGATAGTTTCTTCTTGGAGCTGGTGCCCTGAAAAACTTCTTTTACAGGCACTATCACCTGTCCTCCTTGGGTCTGCCTTCTCGGCAGCTGGCCGAAAATGAAGGGTTTGAGGTGCTAGACTTTCGATCTCCCCTTGTGGAGGAAGACTTCCAAGCAGAATAGCAAGAGGAGAAGGGCAACTCCTCCTCCTCTGGTAGTTGTATATATTTTTGGGATGCTACCAGGGAGGTGCCTTTGGTTGCAGCCGTTGAAACGTCGACTGCCTATTTGTTGTCACTGTTGCTTTAGCACAACAACAGTTGATGATGATGTTGGCACATAGGTATCCTGGAGGGGACACCTCATATGCTATGGTTGCTTCCTATATTTTGTGCTTGTGGTTGATCACATTGCGCAAATCAAGCAAGGGTCGATCCACCTTTACACCTTTGTTATAAGTCCAGGTAGACCGAGCACATGGTGTAGAGGTGTTGCTTTTGCTCCATATCCCGGGGTTCGTATAAGAATTCTCCCCAAGTTGTTAATGGAAGACTTTCGAGACTGACCCTGTCTGTTTGTCACTGTGGGTTGGACACGTGGGTCAGTCTTGTAAAACTTACCATCAGGGGCTCGCGTAACAGTTAGTGTAGTCTGTTGACGGTAGGCCGTATGAGCAATTTATTAAGCTTGGAGAGCTCATAGTGCCCTGGACTCCTTCAATCTAACATGCTTTTTTAGCAAGGCGTATGGAGTCAGCGCTATGTGAGATTCGGCCGAAGACGTAGGTTTTGATACTATGCTGGCCGCATATGGTCATTTGCTTGCGGTCAACAATCCGTGCCGCATATGGACTTTTGCCTGCGGATGTAGACTTGTATGGCTTCTGTTGTTGCCACATGAAGCTTGTCTCAGCCACCAAACTTCTAGCATCGTAGTATTTTCCTCTGCCCGAGTTTGGTCGTTGAGCGCCTTTTTCGACTGCCGCATGAACAGGGCCAGTATGGGTGGATGCATGATGTTCATCTACGGCAATAAGGAGAGTAGTAGGGAGCGTATGCTCCACAGTTGGGTAAGGCACAATGGCCTTTACTACCCATATCCTACAGGTCTTCTTAGGCTTTGTTTGCCTTGGAGAAGGACTCATGCTATCCCCGGAGAGCATGTTCTCGAATGCTTGCTGGTCGAAGTGTACCACCAATATCCTTTGGGTCTAGCCCAGCTTGGCCGCATCGGACTACATCACTGTCTTCTTATCAGAGGAGAAGTTTGTCCCCAGCAGAGTCGCCATCTTGTTCACCATTAAATTTGAAAGTCTAAAAGAGCTTGATTTAATCAACAAATTAAAGAAATGACAAAGAGGTCATAGACAGACAATCTAAATAAAAAAAATGGATCTAGGTAGTGACGATGGATTAAGAACGTTATGGCTGCTCTTTTACTCTGTTGACGGTCTGATAAGGGAATGAGGATGCTCTCTTTTATTCTCTCCCCCAAGCTTGTGTGCACGTATGTAGCTGGCCGGGGGGTATGCTCTCTCTCTCTCTCTCTCTGAAATAGAATAAAAAATTGACCTTTGGGACGTCCAAGTTGCTTCTATTTATAGTCATCATGCTAATAGATTATAGGTGTCGTATGTGCCTCTGTTTGGTAGCTGCATAGGGCTCCTTCAACATAATATGGTTGCAACTGTGGGCGCATAGTATGGGTTGAATCCAGGATAAGCTGCCACATGAATATTTTGTTATAATTTGGATGTTGCTGGAGATCCTGGTGGTTCTTGTCCTTTATGTGCGTGATTTGGTCAGCTTGACACATGGTTCGCACTTGGTTGGAAAGAATTACTTCAGTTGTAACAGCAAGATTTGGTCTACATGGATTCTGGGATATATGTGGCCAGAGACGCATGGGACGCATGGAGTCAGGGACACATGGGGCCAGAACGCATAGAATGCATGGAGTCTGGGGCCCATGGGGCCCGAGATTTATGGGATCTTTGTTGTGTTATACACGTAGTGCTGCACACCCATCAAGAGTAAAGTTTATGTTGATGTGAGCCTTTTGTTGTTTAGCATGTTCACATCCTTCGAGGTATTCAGAAAATACTTTTTGTCAGGATTCTGTATTAGAGATGATCATATTGTCAGGATGCCACGTCAAGTCCATCTGCGGCCAAAGCTGCTTCGGCTGATTGGGATGCATGGATGTCGCCTTTCTGGGACACAGGGTGACTCTGCGTCCTGATCTCTTCTGAGCTTTACTTTGGGACGCATGGTTATTGGACGTATGGATCCATATTTTTCATTCTTCTACAATAATAACTAATATTTTAAGGCACTTAGCTTGTATTTATAGTTCTTTATTACAGTTTGTACCTACTGATATAGTCATTTCCTTGTTTATTTACAGTTCATTATTGCCTGTGATATGATTATCTGTGTACCAGTTTCTTTATTATTCTAGCATTATTTTTATATTGCATTTTCATTACTTACAGTCTTATAGTCTTTATCATTATAATTGGAACTACTGTTAGTTTATGTGCTTCGCTCCAATACTGACTGGATAACATTTTTCAGAGGACCTCAAGGACTTTTGTCCCACATACTATGGACCGGGAGTATATGAGGGTTACATCCAAGAGCTTCAGGAGGATCCCATTCCAGTAGAGGATCCATTAATAATGACTTAGAGCCTAGCATTTATATTGTATTTGTATTATTCTATTTAGAGATACTCTGAGTTATATTATTTGAGACTTATGTTGTATTTGAGTTAACTAGACTCTTAGATTTATTCCTATTGTTTGAGATGTTATTTCTAGACTTATGTGTTGGAATATCTTTTATATTATCTTATATCTTTATCGTGACATACTTCTTCTTTGTAGATTATTGTGATTGAGTATTGGTATGACATTATATTTATTTTCATCTTATTCTCCTTACGGACTTGAGTTCATTGACAGGTTATATATTATTGTGAGATGTGATAAATAGTATTGTGACCTAGACAGCATTCTACTGCCGATGTTATGGCGTAGACTGGACATACCCATGTACTTGTGCCCTTATTTAGGGAACGGGTCATGACAAAATGGATGACGTATTTCTTTGCTAGAAGAGAATCATTATAGCACAACTCGCAGTGGTTTGGAATATGAAAATATTATTCACCCCAACAAGACTAAGAAGATCTGTGGAAAGGGGAATCATAAAACATGCTACATGGTTCTTCCGACCAGTTGCTTACCGTAGACTCCCCCTTAATAAGCTATCCAGGGCTCTTAGTCAAAAAAGGCTACCTAATAAGGATCAAATGCTTCATCATAGGATCAACGATTAGCAACTGAGACCGGCCAATGGCAATGGGTGACAGATTTTGATGTTTTGCATCCAGAAGAGAGGCCCGAGAGAGCGGTTCAGGTGACTACCGGAGTCATTGATGAAGCAGGTCAGATGGGCTTAGTAGGGATCGAACCTACAATATCCTAGACCTGAAGGGAAATGGTGCCTCGAATTTCTTCCACCTCTGGAAAGCGCCTACACCTATCAACGAAGCTTTATCTGGTGAAACTAGGTCTGGCAACATACCTGTAGACCTATAATCTAGTTTAAGAGGATGTTGTACCTTCTAACGATGGACCTACTGCTCCGGTAGAACTTAAAGCAGGTCCGTCAAACCTCCAAAACAAAAAGGGACTTGCTTCGACAAGTCTTTGAAGAAATATTTTCTCTAAGGCTCGATAAGCCCTACTGTCACGACCCATACCCGGTGTAAGGATACTAGTCGAAAACAACGCCCAGCCTACGCCGCAGAATCGGCGGTAGAACGCTGTCTAGATAGTCTATCTAAAGTAATGAACCACCAATAATGATAGAATACTCAATCACAGAACTTAAGATGGAAATGAGCACGAATCAGATAAGAATAGAATAGTCATCATACAACTCATGAGTTTAAAATAATACATCAATGAGTCTGAAGAGTAACAAAATAAGCTGGAGACAAATTCAGTACAAAAGAATACTATCATACTACAAAGCTACAACTCCAGGGTCAACTGTCTCAGTTGGGATAAGTCTCTCTTGAACCAGGGTCTCAGAATCTAAACCCACAACATCCTGGGGTCCATAATAGGTAGGGTACTCCTCAGTGTCATCTGAAAAAATATATCCAGTCAGGAAAGGAGCAGAGTACATCTCTAACAGCAGTTCTAATCCATGATAAAAACTATGTAACAGTAAATAGCTATGGATAAACAAGATGCACAATAGATACAAGAGATATATAGACAATAAGGAAATACTGGAAAGAAATACAATAATGAACAATATGCCACTGAAACAATAATACTAATGACTAAGTGTGTGAGTACTAGCTTAACATGTGATCGGCTTGGACAAGATACAATACGGCCTGGCTAATCATACGTGCGGTGCATGATCAACACTATTCGCTTACCAATACTTTATTCAATAGGAATTTGATCACATATCTATACTAATACTCCCCACCCCCAACTGGTATAATAGATCCAACCACGGTATGCTATGGCACTAGATTCCCCAAGAAGAGAGCGACTCCTCCCGAAAATCGGTGTCTGTACATGTACAAGATAACCAATGAAATAATACTTGCACCATATATACCATATACCAAGGAATAACATCTCATGACGAGATCCGGATATACCAATCCGTGTAACCATAGTGTCAAGAGAAACATGTATATCTACACTAGATACAACGAACATAGAGGATATCATAAATGAGAAACTATCAGAGAATGTACTCACCTGAAGTCCAATAAAAAGTCTCACAGATGTCTGACTCGGTGCCTCGAAGACCTAGATATGGAATACCACATTAATACAAGGTCCCGGAAAGAGAACAAGTCAAACTAGTCAACTTCTAGGTCAATAAATCAATTCTAAATCAAAAGTCAACTATGGTCAACTCTAAAGTCAACTAAAGTCAAACATGGTCAAACCAAGGTCATCCTCACAAGACATATATACAAATAATATAGAAAATAAAATACAACAATTTAGGAATCAAAATTAGATCCCAATAGATACCCACACAAAGTATACTAATAATACAATATTATACACACTCTAAATAATGTATATACAAACCAATATTTATACAAATAAAATAATATATTATTATTAGTATTATACCTCACAAAAACACCTATATATATACATATATAAATCAAAATACATATATATATATATAAAACAATTTAATAACTATATACTTATATATATACACATATAAACTTACACAATTAAATACCAATAGTTACATAATACAATGCACATATTAATGTACATATTTTATATGGCTAGAAGCACACATAAAAATACATTCATTAAATTAACAATTAAATATATAATAATTATAAATAATATAATTACACATTTAAACACATAAATATATTTTATAAAACATTTATGTATAATTTATTTTATTAACAAGTAGTAACATATATAATTGCATGCAAGAAAGCTACATACATATATTTATACACCACATTAGAACACATAGAAATATCTATAGATCTATACTACAATAAATACCATAATAAATACACTAAAATAATATATAATATCTATATATATTTACTAATTATAAATGAAGAATTTAAAGCATAAATAATTAGATCTACTCATAAACACACCAAATTGGAGAGTATCATACCGTATCCCACTAGATCTAGGATACGCATGTGACACGAGTCCAACACACAACCAAATGTACCCCGAAGGACACAAATAAGTCACAAATAATATTTATGAATAAATCAAAGTGTCAAAAGTAGATCTATGTGTCCGTGTCAAAATACGACATGTTCAAAGCCCCATGTCGGAGAAAAAACCCCCAAAATGACACGTATCACCAAATAGTTGGGATACAAACCACAAGTACCCAAATATGGACACGACATAAGCCCCAAACACATAAGCACATGCCCAATTGATCTATAGGATTAATTGACACACACAACAAAATATAAATTCGGAATTCCAATAAAATTGACACAAAAAGCACCATAACTTTCTCCATGGGTCTCCTATGAACATAAAACAAAGTCCTATGGGTAGTACATACATATGGGTTAATTTTACATGATTAAATCTCAGATTTAGAAGCTATTTTAATGGGAAAAACTGAATTATACCTATTGGAAGATGGATTCCCAATAAAACCTCCAATTGAGATGAACTTGCTTCCAAATTGTAGATCCTTGCTCCTCTTTGTAGATCCTTGCTTCCTCCTTCTAGATCATTACTTCTCAACTTTCTAATGGTGAATTGGGAAGAATTTAGAATGAATTTGGGATGAATTTGGTGAGGAATTGGAATAGGAATGGAGGGAATTTGGGAGTGGGAAATTCTAGATCTAGATTTGGAATGAGAATAAGAGGAGAGAGAAATTTCCCCCCTCTTTTAATAGGTCGGCCTTGCCCCTCTCCCAAGCAATTGTAAATGTCCAATGTACCCCTTGGGGCCTCTCATGAAGAAATAATTAAGGAGGGAAGCTTCTAGTCTAATCACTTAATTAATTTAATCCATCTCCTTAACCATGAGCTTTCTAAATGGGCCAAATCTAACTATTTAATTCATGTTGGTCCATGGGTCCAATCTAAACTAGTTGGGTCCACTAAAATAAGTCCAAAATAATTAAATAACATCCAACAACAATTAAATAATACAACAAAAATTATTTACCATGCACAATATTTATTTAAATAGAAAATTACTAAAATATCCTTTTTCCTAAAATGTGGTAGTGACAAGTCTACCCTCCTTAAAATAATTTCGTCCTCGAAATTTAAAGATGAAAACTACCCCCAGAAAAATTACAGAACAGAACTAAAGAATCACAATTAACTAATGAACAGAACATAACTAGAAAATAATATACCTCAAGGTACAAACAAATATGGATAACGCTCTCGCATGTCATCCTCTCTCTCCCAGGTAGACTCCCCCGGAGAGTGATGCCTCCATGCGACGCGTACCAAAGGAATAGTCTGGTTCCTCAGCACCTTCTCTTTCTGATCCAGAATCTCAACTGGCTGCTCTGGATAGCTAAGAGTAGGGCCCACCTCTATCTCTGAGTGATCCAATACATGACTAGATCTGCCACGTATCGTCTCAACTGTGGCAAGTCTAGTCTATAAGCAACTGCACCGACCCTCTCTAGAATAGTGAAAGGTCCGATGAATCGCGGACTAAGCTTTCCGCCTCCACCGAAGTAAATCGTGCCTCGTGTCGGAGAAATCCTCAGAACACCAAACCACCCACCTAGAACAAAATACCATCTTAAGAACTTACTCTATAACAAACAAGAACAAGCACAAATGAAATCTAAACTATACCTCAAACTCCAAAGGTCTTCGATGGCTATCGGCCCAATGCCGCTGTCTGTCCTGTGCCACTCGAAGTCTGTCTCTGATCAACTGAACCTTCTTCGCTGCATCCACAACCATCTCTAGCCCAAGCAAAACTCTCTCTCCAACATCGTCCCAAGACAAAGGAGTATGACACCTCTGACCATATAGAGCTTCAAAAGGTGACATCTCTATACTGGCCTGGTAACTGTTGTTGTAAGCAAACTCTACCAAATGGAGATGGTCCTCGCAAGAACCTCCAAAATCTAGTACACAAGTGCGTAACATATCCTCGAAAGTCTGGATAGTCCTCTCTGACTGCCCATCTGTCTGGGGATGATATGTAGTACTGAACTTGAGCTGGGTGCCCAAACTCTCCTGCAAACTCTTCCAGAAATGAGAAGTGAAACAACTATCTCGATCTGAGACTATGCTGACGGGAACTCCATGTATCCTAACGATCTGCCTCACATACATCTCTGCCAGCTTCTCCGTAGACAAACCCACCTTGAAAGGCAAAAAGTGGGCCGACTTGGTCAACCTATCAACAATGACCCAAATCGCGTCTTTCCCTTCTGGAGATCGTGGAAGTCCGGACACAAAATCCATAGTAATGTGTTCCCACTTCCACTCTGGAATGGGTAATGGCTGAAGTAACCCTCCTAGCCTCTGCCTCTTGGCTTTCACCTGCTGGCACACTAAGCATCTGGATACAAACTGTGCCACTTCCCTCTTCATGCCATACCACCACACACTCTCTCGTATATCTCGATACATCTTGTTAGCACCTGGATGTATGGAATACTGAGAGCGATGCGCTTCCTGCAATACCTTCCCTCGCAACTCCCCACTAGGCACACACAATCTAACTCCATGCCTCAACGATCCATCCTCTGCAATAGTAAAATCATCCTCCAATCCTGCCCTCACTTGAGCTCTGATACTCCTCAAAGATACATCATCATACTGTGCTGCCTTAATCCTGTCCATCAAATCTGAGTGTATCTGCAATCCCTACATCTGTATAGCACCACCAGGAACAATCACCTCAATGCCCAAGCTCTCCAAGTCCTCCAACAAATATCGATCCTGCGTCAAGAACATAGCTACCGGATACCTGCTCAAAGCATCGGCAACTATATTGGCTTTCCCAGGATGATATTGTAAAGAGATATCAAAATTCTTCATCAGTTCCAACCACCGACGCTGCCTCATGTTCAACTCCTTCTGCGTGAAAACGTACTTCAAGCTTTTATGGTCTGTGAAGATCTCCACACGCTCTCCGTACAAATAATATTTCCACAACTTCAGGGCGAATATGACAGCTGCCAACTCCAAATTATGGGTAGGATAGTTTTTTTCATGAGGACGCAATTGCCTGGATGCATAGGCAATCACCTTCCCATGCTGCTGAAGAACACAACCTAAACCCTTCCCCGATGCATCACTATAAATAGTGAAACCTCCGGACCCTGATGGCAACGTCAAAATAGGAGCAGACGTCAACCTCTTCTTCAACTCCTCAAAAGCAACCTGGCAATCCTCCGTCCAAACAAACTCCATATCCTTCCTTGTGAGTCTGGTCATCGGCTCGGCAATCCTCGAAAAATCTTGCACAAACTTCCTGTAATAGCCTGCCAATCCCAAGAAACTCCTGATCTTTGCTACCGAACTCGGAGTCTTCCAAGATTCCACTGCTGAAATCTTCTCCGGATCCACTGAAATACCATCACCAGTCTCAACATGCCCCAAGAATTCCACCTTGTCCAGAAAAAACTCACACTTGGACAACTTCCCATAAAGCTTCTCCTTTCTCAGCACATCCAACACAATCCTGAAATGCTCCTCATGCTCCTCCGGTGTCCTCGAGTATATGAGTATGTCGTCGATGAACACCACCACGAACTTGTCAACGTACTGGTCGAACACCTTGTTCATCAAGTTCATAAATACCGTCGGTGCATTAGTCAAACCAAACGGCATCACCATAAACTTGAACTGACCAAACCGAGTTCTTAAAGCAGTCTTCGGTATGTCCTCCAGCTTCACCTTCACCTGATGGTAGCCTGATCTCAAATCTATCTTAGAAAATACCTTCGCACCACACAACTGATCAAACAGATCATCAATCCGTGGCAAAGGATACTTATTCTTGATAGTAAGATTATTCAAAGCCCTGTAATCAATGCACATGCGGACCAATCCATCCTTCTTCGGTACAAACAATACTGGGGCTCCCCATGGTGAAGAACTCGATCTGATAAATCCCTTATCCTGTAATTTGTCCACCTGCTTCTTCAACTCGACCAGCTCGCTGTTGTTTACTCTATAGACATGTTATGAAATTGGTTCTGCACCTGGCACCAAGTCTATAGAAAATTCAATATCTCGATCTGGTGGCAATCCTGGCAATTCCTCAGGAAATACATCCAAGAATTCTGCTATCAACGGATGCGGCAACTCCTTGTCTTCCACCATAGCTCCACAAATAATGCCTTCGTCCTGCTCCGCAACTCCTCTAGTAAACTCGAACTCTGGCTCTCCTGGCGGACCAAACAAAACTCTACCTCCTCTACAGTCTATGCTAGCACGGTGCCTACTCAACCAATCCATCCCAAGTACAATATCGTAGCTCGAAAGTGGCATTACAAGTAGACACGCACTCAACTCCCGGCCTCCTAGAGTAACTCTTCGATTCTTGCAAATATTATTAACCAGGATAATGCCTCCCCCGGTCATGATCTTGCAAGTCCTAAGCAAATACTCAGCTACCAAACCATGCTTCAGAGCAAAAGAAACAGATACAAAACTATGGGAAGCACCACTATCAAACAAAGCTAAAGCTGGAATGGAATCAAGAAGAATAGAACCTGCGATGACATCTCCGGTGGGTTTCTCCTCTTCGACGGTCATAGCAAACGCTCGTCCCTGTCGAGCACCTCCCTGCTGTTGATGCTGGACAAAATGCTACTGCTGTGTCGGAAGCGGTCCCCTCGGATGTGCTGCAGGTGGCCTCGTCTGTATCCTCGGAGCTGGAGTTGCTCCCTGAACTGCACGACGAGGATACTCCCTTGATTGATGCCCTTCAGTACCATAATACAAATAAACTCCTAACCTCCTCCTGCAAACTTCCCAGATGTGGCCGGGCTTCTTGAAGAAGTTGCATGGAGCTTGCTGTAACTGTCTCTGCTACTAAGGTGCCTGGTGAAAAGGCGCTCTAGCTGGAGTCTGGTTCTGCTGTGGCTGCTAGAAAGGTCTGGACTGGAAATGAGGACGTTTGGCAGATACTGTACTGCCGTTGGCCCCCAGAAAAGAATCACGGTCTCTCTTGGTCTTCAAACCCAGATCCCGCTCAACCTTGCGTGCCTCCGTAAGTATCTCCGAGTATGTCTCATAAAAAGACAGAATGAGAATCAATATGGCACAAGATATAAGACATCAAGAAAAGGACAGTTTAAGGGATCAAGTATCAATGTCAAAGGAGAATAGTTGAATCAAAAGAATTTTTCTAGATGTGATTGAGTATCTCAGCCTATATCCTATATCCTATCGCAGGCTCGTAGTAATACAACTAAGTTGTCGCACTACCACGACATCACATACTTGTGAAGCTAGACCTGCATGGGCCACCACCAAAAATGTGTCACGACCCATACCCGGTGTAAGGATACTAGTCGAAAACAACGCCCAACCTACGCCGCAGAATCGGCAATAGAACGCTGTCTAGATAGTCTATCTAAAGTAATGAACCACCAATAATGATAGAATACTCAATCACAGAACTTAAGATGGAAATGAGCACGAATCAGATAAGAATAGAATAGTCATCATACAACCCATGAGTTTAAAATAATACATCAATGAGTCTGAAGAGTAACAAAATAAACTGGAGACAAATCCAGTACAAAAGAATACTATCATACTACAAAGCTATAACTCCAGGGTCAACTGTCTCAGTTGGGATAAGTCCCTCTTGAACCAGGGTCTCAGAATCTAAACCCACAACATCCTGGGGTCCATAATAGGTAGGGTACTCCTCAGTGTCATCTGGAAAAATATATCCAGTCAGGAAAGGAGCAGAGTACATCTCTAACAGCAGTTCTAATCCATGATAAAAACTATGTAACAGTAAATAGCTATGGATAAACAAGATGCACAATAGATACAAGAGATATATAGACAATAAGGAAATACTGGAAAGAAATACAATAATGAACAATATGCCACTGAAACAATAATACTAATGACTAAGTGTGTGAGTACTAGCTTAACATGTGATCGGCTTGGGCAAGATACAATGCGGCCTGGCTAATCATACGTGCGGTGCATGATCAACACTATTCGCTTACCAATACTTTATTCAATAGGGATTTGATCACATATCTATACTAATACTCTCCACCCCCAACTGGTATAATAGATCCAACCACGGTATGCTATGGCACTAGATTCCCCAAGAAAAGAGCGACTCCTCCC
Source organism: Iris macrosiphon (assembly GCA_036927795.1). Lineage (NCBI taxonomy): Eukaryota > Viridiplantae > Streptophyta > Magnoliopsida > Asparagales > Iridaceae > Iris > Iris macrosiphon. The sequence goes on along the minus strand of JAYESA010000011.1, from coordinate 79,627,574 downwards.
GAAAATCGGTGTCTGTACATGTACAAGATAACCAATGAAACAATACTTGCACCATATACACCATATACCAAGGAATAACATCTCATGACGAGATCCGGATATACCAATCCGTGTAACCCTAGTATCAAGAGAAACATGTATATCTACACTAGATACAACGAACATAGAGGATATCATAAATGAGAAACTATCAGAGAATGTACTCGCCTGAAGTCCAATGAAAAGTCTCACAGATGTCTGACTCGGTGCCTCGAAGACCTAGATATGGAATACCACATTAATACAAGGTCCCAGAAAGAGAACAAGTCAAACTAGTCAACTTCTAGGTCAATAAATCAATTCTAAATCAAAAGTCAACTATGGTCAACTCTAAAGTCAACTAAAGTCAAACATGGTCAAACCAAGGTCATCCTCACAAGACATCTATACAAATAATATAGAAAATAAAATACAACAATTTAGGAATCAAAATTAGATCCCAATAGATACCCACACAAAGTATACTAATAATACAATATTATACACACTCTAAATAATGTATATACAAATCAATATTTATACAAATAAAATAATATATTATTATTAGTATTATACCTCACAAAAACACCTATATATGTACATATATAAATCAAAATACATATATATATATATAAAACAATTTAATAACTATATACTTATATATATACACATATAAACTTACACAATTAAATACCAATAGTTACATAGCACAATGCACATATTAATGTACATATTTTACATGGCTAGAAGCACACATAAAAATACATTCATTAAATTAACAATTAAATATATAATAATTATAAATAATATAATTACACATTTAAACACATAAATATATTTTATAAAACATTTATGTATAATTTATTTTATTAACAAGTAGTAACATATATAATTGCATGCAAGAAAACTACATACATATATTTATACACCATATTAGAACACATAGAAATATCTATAGATCTATACTACAATAAATACCATAATAAATACACTAAAATAATATATAATATCTATATATATTTACTAATTATAAATGAAGAATTTAAAGCATAAATAATTAGATCTACTTATAAACACACCAAATTGGAGAGTATCACACCGTATCCCACTAGATCTAGGATACGCATGTGATACGAGTCCAACACACAACCAAATATACCCCGAAGGACACAAACAAGTCACAAATAATATTTATGAATAAATCAAAGTGTCAAAAGTAGATCTATGTGTCCGTGTCAAAATACGACATGTTCAAAGCCCCGTGTCGGAGGAAAAACTCCCAAAATGACACGTATCACCAAATAGTTGGGATACAAACCACAAGTACCCAAATATGGACACGACACAAGCCCCAAACACATAAGCACATGCCCAATTGATCTATAGGATCAATTGGTACACACAACAAAATGTAAATTCGAAATTCCAACAAAATTGACACAAAAAGCACCATAACTTTCTCCATGGGTCTCCTATGAACATAAAACAAAGTCCTATGGGTAGTACATACATATGGGTTGATTTTACATGATTAAATCTCAGATTTAGAAGCTATTTTAATGGTAAAAACTGAATTATACCTATTGGAAGATGGATTTTCAATGAAACCTCCAATTGAGATGAACTTGCTTCCAAATTGTAGATCCTTTCTCCTCTTTGTAGATCCTTGCTTCCTCCTTCTAGTTCCTTACTTCTCAACTTTCTAATGGTGAATTGGAAAGAATTTGGAATAAATTTGGGATGAATTTGGTGGAGAATTGGAATAGGAATGGAGGGAATTTGGGAGTGGAAAATTCTAGATCTAGATTTGGAATAAGAATGAGAGGAGAGAGAAATTTCCTCCCTCTTTTAATAGGTCGGCCTTGCCCCTCTCCCAAGCAATTATAAAATGTCCAATGTACCCCTTGGGGCCTCTCATGAAGAAATAATTAAGGAAGGAAGCTTCTAGTCTAATCACTTAATTAATTTAATCCATCTCCTTAACCATGGGCTTTCTAAATGGGCCAAATCTAACTATTTAATTCATGTTGGTCCATGGGTCCAATCTAAACTAGTTGGGTCTACTAAAATAAGTTTAAAATAATTAAATAACATCCAACAATAATTAAATAATACAACAAAAATTATTTACCATGCACAATATTTATTTAAATAGGAAATTACTAAAATACCCTTTTTCCTAAAATGTGGTAGTAACACCTACAACTTCAACATATTATCACAACTTGCTAATGCGCCAGCAAGATTGTCAATTTTTGAGCTTCGTCGTCTCTCCAAAGAGACTCATGATCCTATAAGCGAGGCATTGCAACATGCTAACCCCTATTTAGTACAAATTAAGAAGCTAGATGAAGACCCTGCTGCATGTCCCCATTTCCACAGTATGATAGAGAGATTTCCAATATCACCTTCTCTTAGGAGGATATGTTATTGAAAAATAATCATCATGATAGGCCTCTATATTATACTAGGTATATTGGTGCTATCAAGTTATACTATATGCACATCGATTATGGGTCATCACTCAGTATAATTTCAAGGAGCCTGCTTCATCTGGCTCATTACTCAGTATATTCCAAGGAGCCTGCTTCATTCAGATCCTAGGGATACCTATGCATCAGTTGTCTGCAACCAATACAACCATTTGTGGCTTCAATGCTGGAAGAAGTTATCCCTTAGAAGATTTGCTTAAAATGTCAAATAGGAAGACCTGTCAAGTGGGTCAGGCCGGGCCAGCCCGATACAAATTTAGATGTGTTGGGCTAGGCTTAGGGTAAAAAATCATAGCCCAGCCCGGCACATGACCAACGGCATGGTAGGCTTTGGGCCAGGTCGGACCTGGAAAAATATAGGTTCCACTCGGCCTTGCTAATGACCATGAGGCTTTTGGTGCTAAAGTTGAAGGAGATCAAGAATGGCAGAATTTTCATGTTCTCTATGTTCGGCTTCTTTGTTGAGTCAATTATGACAAGAAAGGGGACACTAGATAAATTGGCTAACCACCTAGCCTATCCCGTCAACAATAATACTTGGGCTTTCGCCACCAACTTTGTCCCCGGCAAGTGAGGGAGTGTTAATTGAGGGAAATTTGGTGAAAGATGATTTTCTCTTCGCGATCCCAACTTGTTCTCATCAAATTTTTATGTTAAGTTCTTGGTGTTGTAAATTAATATTCTTATGCAATAAATATCAGTGATCTTTGCTTTTGATTTCCTATCATATTTTTTTCCCTTGAAGTAGTTTTAAACAAAATAGCTTGAACTATAAAGAATTGTACTAGCACAACTAGTTGAAGGTTATGGATATGTAGTATGTTATGGTAACTACTTTCAAATTTTGTTGTCTATGAGTAATTCCTTAGTTTTGTTCCATGAGAAAAAACTCAAATAATATTTTGCTAGTTACTCATGATACTTATGCTTATACTTATGCAGTTGTCTACTATGTCTTCGGGCCGGGCCAGGTCGGGACGTGCTTGGACTTCGAGCCAGGTCGGGTCGGGCCTCTCTTATGGGCCGAGATATGAGGCCTAACACGTCCTGATATACTGGACCGGGCCAGCCCGGGTTCACAATTAATCGGGCCGAGCCGGCCCATAGGTTAATTTTTTGGCCGGGCTCGTACCGGGATGGGCCTCCCGGCCCATTGACAAGTCTACAAATAGGCGATCTACGGACTGAAGTTACTTGCTAGGTCATCGACATTGATGTATCCTACAATATCCTGCTGGGACGATCCTGGATACATGAAAATATGATTGTGCCCTCTATTATATATTAGTGCTTCAAATATGTTGACAGCGATGGTGTTGCTAGAACCAAGTTTGTTGACATTGACCCATTCAAGGGTATAGAAGCCTATTACTCAGACTCAGTATTATACAAACAAATACACCGAGATGAAGAGGTAACAATGTTGATGATGAAGCAAAAATAAGTCTTGCCCCATAAGGTCCTTTGAAAATCCGTGTAAAGGGTCGTGTTAAGGACACTCCCACTCCCTTTGTGATCAATATCTGCAAGAAAACCAATCACAATGCCCAGAGCCACTTGTGGTTAATCTTTGGAGAACATCCAATGAAATAAAAAGAGAACCACCTTTACAGGTTAAGCTCTCCAAGAAGTAAGAGCCAAGCAAGTCAGATCCTTTAGTGGTCAACCTTTATCATTCCAAAACTCCACCAGTGGAGACTCTAATGGGTCAATCTGCAGCTAAAACCATAAAAGATGTTGCACTTGAAGAGTATATAAGCGAACAAACTAATGTACCATCCCAACTAATGTACCATCCCTGGACGATGTTATTACCGAGAAGAAAATATTATACTTTTTGAATAAAGGATTACCCTTGAACTACTATGATGTTCAAGTATTAGATATTCTTTAGAGTATGACTTAGGGAAGCATCTTTTTATACCAGTAATGGTGACTCACATAAAGATCGACATCTTCCAGTATGATGGTCTCATCTTTGAAGTCCCAAAAAGGAGGAAAGAAGATAATCCTATCATCTTTGGTAAATCGAAGAAAAAAGAGAGTTTCTTGTCGATGATCCAGAGCCTGATAATGGTAAAATTAGTTTTATCGTTATAGCCCTCAAGCGAAGGACCTCATTCAGAAACTAGTTTACAATTTAAAAAGTAACCAGGCCTTAACTACGACAAAGGGTGATGTCTACCATTATGTCACTTTGCTCCAAAAGGCAAGCATGAAACCTATTACCAATGAACTCGTCATGGTCTAGGATATGTTAATCCCGAAACCATACCACAGTGCTCAGAAGTTGAAACCGAGACGCATTCTCATTCTTCTGAGTCTTCTGTTTGGGATTCCAATTTCAACATCGGAGAAGTTTTTAAGAAAATATTATATGTCAACACGGTGTCAGTGGACCAAGTTGAAGATGATAATTAATCACTCGAGCCATTTGATATTGAACCTTGGGCTCAAAAGCTGGAGTCTTAGTGGGAGCTTCGTTTTGAGCAACGTGAGCCGCCCACTGAAGATGAAGTTGTTCCAATCAACTTAGGAGATGGGTTATCTTCCAAGACAATTTTCATCAACAAAAGGCTATCTAACGAGGATCAAGAATCTCTTATACAGCTTATAAGAGAATATATTGACATCTTTGTATGAAGCTATGAAGATATGTCAGGACTGGATCCAAGTGGCCATGTATCGACTGAATATCCTTCCAAATGCTAAGCCAGTAAAGCAATAACAGCTACGATTTTATTTAGATGTTATGAAAGAAAATAAAGTAGAAGTTAATAAGATTTTAGCGAGAGGCTTCATTTACGAAGAATAGTATCCAGACTGGGTAGCCAATATTGTTCAATCAAAAAGATGAATCAAAAGATATGAGTCTGCATAGACTACCATAATCTAAATTCATCTTGTCTGAAAGATAAGTTGCCTCTTCCAATCACAAATATAATGATTGACAATACTTGTGGCTTCGAGAGGATATCTTTAATGGATGGATTCTCAGGCTACAACTAGATCAAGATATTTTTGGAAAATGAGAAGTGGGTATAATTATGAACACCATTAGGGGTATATTGCTATATAGTGATGTCCTTTGGTCTAAAAAATACAGGTGACATATCATTGAGCTATGTGTACAATTTTTTGGAAACATTTAAGAAAAATAGTAGAAATCTATGTAGACGATATAGTAGTTAAGAGTCATTTTCAGGGTAATCACCTCCAAGATTTGAGAACGCTGTTTAAATTAATACGTTCTCACCAACTAAAAATGAATCCAACCAAGTCCTTTTGGGAGTCTCCAGCGACAAATTCCTCGGGTTCATCATAACTGCACAGGGTATTTATCTAGACCTTGAGAAGATAAAACCCAACCTTGATATGCGTCCTCCGAAGAATCTTAAGGAATTTAGCGATCTTTAAGGTAGACTGGCATATATTCGACGATCCGTATCTAATCTTTCTGGGTGATTGATTGCATAAATGAAAAGTTATACAAACTTTTGTGTTACAAACTTGAAAGAAAGAGTACAATAAATCCTATACAAGAATCTAAAGTATAATGATTCTGGGGAAGTAGTAGTTATAGAGATCTAATCTGCAGTCGATCACTTTACTCTTTGGACTACTCGACACAAGAGAAAGAAATGCAAACAGTCGAACACTTGGATATTTTGGCAGCAAAAAGGTTCGGGCAACACTGGCAAAAGCTTCTATCTACTCTTCCTGCGCGTGTTTCTACTTGTGTATAGGATAGTTGATCCTATATTAATAACACGCAAAACGGTTATATGAATATGCGTACACTTTTAAGCAATTTATACTGTGTTTGCTACTTTCTGCGCGTACTCTGAACAGACATTGCCTACGTTCTGCTTAGTGGATGCATAATTCACTATCAGGTTGTCACGTGACTTCCTGTACGAGGAAAGCTTCGGTCGTGGTGGCAACTACTTATGCATGTTCTCAAAGAATTATGGCCTCAAATACACGCAATCTTCTTGGGATCATAACCGCTTACTGTCGATTATTGAAGAAGTGCACACTATAATGAAAGAGGCACATGCGTACTCTTGAGGAAGAAACATTATTGGCATATGTTGATGAGAATGGCTTTGTTGGCGTATTTTAGCTAAAGCAGCAACGCTGGCAGACTCTGACTGAAGTAGCAATATTGGAATATTTTGGAACAACAGCAAACACTGGCATATTCTAGAGAATTTAGTTGGAATGGCACACCAGCGTTCTTTTGTAGGCTTTTTGTAAGAATTCCATAAGTTGGCGTATGCTAGAGAAGAAACTGCATTGGCATACTTTGATGGAAAAGTAGATCATTGGTGTATTTGATAATAAAAAAGTAACTCACTAGCATACTTTTGTTGGAAGAATATGTTGGTCACAAAATGACGACCTTGGTCTTCGTGCCAAGGAATCCTCTACATTAATAGATTTGATTTTCTCGACTGTTGTGCCAATCTTATCTAATGTCTGTCTGGATAAAATTGAAATAGTACACTTGTCTACTCTGAGGAGAAAACTTTAGATAATACGCCTCTATTTTGAGGAGAAAACTTCAGATAATATGCCTTTGTTCTAAGGAGAAGGAAACTTCAGATAAGTACTGTCACAACCCGCACCCGGTGTAGGGGTACAAGTCGAAAACAACGCCCAACCTACGCCGCAGAATCGACGGTAGAACGCTGTTTGGATAATCTATCTAACAATATAATGAGCCACCAACAATATCAATATACTCAATCATATATCTAAGATGGAAATGAGCACGAATATGATAAAGAAATAGTCACATACAACTCATGAGTCTAAAATAATAACAACAATGAGTCTGAAGAAATACTAAACAATAAGCTGGAGACAAATCCAGTACAAAGAATACTAAGAAGCTATAAGACCCGGGTCATCTGTCTCAGTCGGGATGAGTCCCTCCTGAGCCAGAGTCTCTGACTCTAAGCCCACAACATCCTGAGGCCCGTAATGTGTAGGATACCACTCCTCATTATCATATGGGAAAAATATATCCAATCAGGAAAGGAGCAGAGTACATCTCTAACATCAATTCTAATCAATGATAAAAACTATATAACAGAAAATAGATATGAATATACAAGATGCAACAATAGATACAAGAGAGATATACAATAAGGAAATACTGGAAGTAAATAAAAGAATGAACAATATGACAATGAACAAGAATACTAATGACTAAGTGTATGAGTTTTAGCCTTAATATGTGATCGGCTTGGGAACTTAATATAAGAGGCCTGGCTAATCATATGTGCTGTGTATGATTAACACTATTTAAGAACAAGACATGATACAAGATGGGTATGATCATATATCTATACTACATACTCTCCAACCCCGACTGGTATAGTGGATCCAACCATGGTATGCTATGGCACGGGATTCTCTAAGAAGATAGCGACTCTTCTCGAGAATCAGTGTATATACATATACAAGAAGAACAATGAAACAAGGCTCAAGATACACCATATACCAAGGAATAACATCTCATGATATGATCCGGATATACCAATCCGTGTAACCATCATGTCCAGAGAATCAAGGATATCTATACTAGATACAATGAACATAGAGGATATCATAAATGAGAAACTATCAGAGAATGTACTCGCCTGAAGTCCAGTGAATAGTCTCCCAGATGTCTGATATGGTGCCTCGAAGACCTATATATATATATAACATCAATACAAGATTTCGGAAAGAAAAATAAGTTAAACTAGTCAACATCTAGGTCAAAGAGCCATTTCTAAGTCAAAATAGTTAAACTAGATCAACTCTAAGTCAAAGTGGTCAAACTTGGTCAAACTACCTATTCTAAGTTGCAGGAGTCTATCTCTATGATATTGGGTTCATAAACTATGAAACTAGGTCATACAAGCTAAATCTAGGATACCAAGATACCGTATCTCAGGATATGCAAACAAAAGGTATGAATATCATATTTTCATATCCAAAAAATAATATATATACTAATCCTAACAACCAAAAGTTATGTGGATACCTTGGCTTTGAACCAACTCGGTATCGCACCACTAAACCCCTAACTTGATACCCAAACCCAATACCTTGACACTTAACTTGGTATCTCAAGGTAAAAGATATCTAGTATATAATAGCTACCCCATTAGCTATATAGACATGCATATATCCATCCAATATAGTTTCTACTATTCACTAATATCAACTACTAGTATATACTAAAATTATTAAATATTTACTAATACACTACTACCTATTACCAACATACAAACATATGTATATACATACATATATATATCTAACTAGAAGGTATAAGATATATATATATATATATATATATAGATAAAAACCAAACTAGATACTAGCAAGCTACTAATAATTATATCTCTAGATACTAGCTAACTATTACTAGTTAACTAACTCACTAACTATTTAACTAAACTAACTACTAATGAACTAACTAGTAAACTACACTACTAATTTAACTATCTAGCTTAGACTTGTCAACTAAACTATAAGAGAACTAAGTAGTTAACTAAATTATTAACTAACCTCATATAACTACTAGCTAACCTTCTTATAAACTACTAGCTAGCCTTCTTATAACTACTAGCTAGCCCTTTCCCTTGCTGTCCTAGCTGCTGCCCACTCAAAATGTTGATGCTGCTGTTATTCATAGTGGCTGCTGCTGCACTCTAAGATGTTGTTGCTGCTACTGTACTTCATGTTGCCGCTGCTGCTGGTCTTACCTACTGCTATTGTTGTTGCTCTACCAATCTACTGTTGTTGCTGCTCTACCAATCTGTTGTTGCTGCTCTACCAATCTACTGTTGCTGCTACTATAGCTGCCCGACTGAACCCGACCCTCTTCAACACACACTTAAATACCCAACACATACATACATACATACATACATACATACATACATATACCATATCAAAGATCCCATAGATACATAAATCTATAAATATATATATACTCTCTTTTAACTATATATATATATATATATATATATATATATATATATATATATATATATATATATATATATATATATATATATATATATCCAAACACACACACACACACACACACACACACACACACACACACACACATATATATATATATATAGCTATATATATTCACTCATATAGATAACATACATGTATACATAATCATAACTATTCAAATAGCTATATATATATATATATATATATATATATATATATATATATATATATATATATATATATATATATAACACAATATATATACATATACATATATGTAGTATAACATTCACTTTATCATATAGATACCCTTATACACTACCACATATAACTACATATGTATATATAAAAATACATATATATATAAATGCATGTGAATACATCTACTATAATAGTTCAGAACAATAGAATTTAGATCTAGGAATGAAATGCAACAAACACGTGGAATGCATCGCACATGTATTACACTAGATCTATGATACGCTTGCGACACGAGTCCACCACACAACCAAACGTACCCCGAAGGACACGAGCAAGTCTAATATATTATTTATGAATAATACAAAGAGTCAAACATATATCTACGTGTCCGTGTCAAAATATGACATCCACAAAGTCCCGTATCGGAGGAAAAATCTCCAAATCAATACGTATCACCAAATTATTAGAATACGACCTACATGTACCTAATTGTGGATACGAAACTAGCCACAAACATACAAACACATACCAAATTGATCTATAGGACCAATTGACAATCACAACAAGTGTCAATCTCGGAATTCTCCCAAAATTGACACAAAAGCACCATAACTTCCTCAATAGGCCTCCTATAAACTCAATTCCAAATCCTATGGGTAGCCTATGCATATGGATTGGTTTCTCATGGTTAAATCTCAGATTTAAAACCTAAATAAAGGAAAAAAATTGAATTGTACCTATTAGGAGATGGATTCCTAATACAACCTCCAAATATGATAAAATTAGCCTCCAACTTGTAGATCCTTGCTCCTATTTGTAGATCCTTACTTCCTCCTTCTAGATCCTTACTCTACTAGTCTCTAATGGTGATTTAGGAAAGAATTAGGATAAAATTTGGTTGAGAGAAATTCTAGATCTAGATTTCAAATGAAATGAGGAGAGAGAAATTTTTCCTCCCTCTTAAAATAGGCCAGCCATTTGACCCCCTCCCCAAGTCACTTTGTAATGTCCATTATACCCTTTGGGGCCTCTCATGAAGAAATAATTAAGGAAGGAAGGTTCTAGTCTAATGGTTTAATTAAATTAATCATTCTCCTAATCAATGGGCTTTCTAGTTGGGCTCAATTCTAACAATTAATACATGTTGGTCCATGAGTCTAAACTAAACTAGTTAGGTCCACTAACACAAGTCCAAATCACTAAACTAACATCTAACAATAAATAAATAATACAATAAATAATTATCTAACATACACAATATTTAATTAATTATGAAATGACTAAAATATCCTTTCCTAGAAATGTGTTAGTGACAAGTACTCCTCTTCATAGCTTTTTCATAAGCATATTTCCTATGCTTCTACAGGACCCCCTTTAAAGTTTTTGAATTTTTTTAAAAATAGATTCAAAATACTTTAAAATAGAACCATGGAACATGGTTTGGATTTTGTGCACGTATTCTGGACAGAATCCTAACAGCCTACAGACATTGCTGTATGGCATGATTTATTGTACAGATTTTGAAGCATTACCTAGAAGCTGAAGAGTTTTTGCCCAAATCTATAAATGGGTTCATGGAAGAGAGAGAAACTCTTTATGAGTTCTAAAGACCCTTCGTGTTCTCCTAAAATCCTTGCTCTTCCTCTTCTTCTTCAGCTCAAGCATTCGCCATGGCTCCCAAGCACTCTCTAGCAGTCAGAAAGGAGGGAAAAGGGAAAGGAGTAGCCTCATTTTCCAGTACGGTTGTGACTCGACCCGTGGCAGAGCAAACAGTGGCCCAACCCACCGGTGAGCGCCTGAATATGTCACGGTCGAGGGTGGTTCCACGTGAAGAAGCTCATCCAGCAATAATAAATACGAGAGAGAATCCTCCCCATATTTCTTTTTCTTTTTATTATTATTACATATATATTGTAATCTCTATAAAAGTAAAGAAAGAAGCGAGGAAGAAGTTGATGACGTGGAGTGCTTCTCAGAGACACGTGTGCACGCGTATATTTTTCTCTTTTAGAGTAGAATTACTATCCTACGCACTTTCTAAGTTTTAACATACTTAGGAAGACTCGCATACTTTTCCTCTATCAGAGTGAAAAGAGTAATCCTGCGCACTTTTGATTTATGTTGAATTTGAAAGCTCATGCACTTTTCCTCTTTTAGAGTGAAAGGACCCAACCTGCGTACTTTCCAAGTTTCAATAACTTGGGGATGCGGACCTTTCCTTCTTTAGCATGGACCCTTTGTGCATATTTTAATAGTCCCTACTAACTTAAAGTATGCATAAATTCTTAACTTTCTCATATCTTAACCCAATACCTTATCCAATTTCCTAGTATCTTGGCATATGAAACCAACTTACCTATTATCTACCCAAGATACTCTCTCTAATAGCTTGATACCAACACCCAAGTTACCCATAACACTCATGGATACCTACACTTACCTCATGGATACCACTTACGCACTTACCTACACTTATCCATGTGTCTTAATCATGAACCTACTTTCCTTGAGATTTACCTACACATGGTACTATAAGTTACTCCCTCATGATAAATTAGTATCACACTATCTAACTAGACACTAACTCGACCAAACAACAACTTAAGCCTAAACACAAAGACTTATTGGGTTGTCACTAAGCCCTATTGCTGCTTCTAATGCTGTAATGCTGAAGCTGTTGTTATTGTATTGCAGTAATCAGGCCAACCCCCCCCCCCCCGCTTCCCCTTTGTTGCCTTGCCTACAACATGTTGTCACTGCCTCACATTATTATGCAGCTGTTTTACTAGACATCAAGCTCCCAGGCTTACTACTACTAATGTGCTGCAATGCAACATAGCTCCACTATATTTTGCTTACTACTGTAGTGGTTGCGGCAACTTTTGCTGCTGCCAGGTTCCTACTATTGCAGCATTGCCTCTCCTAGCTACTGTCAGACCATCAAGATTCAAGCCATACTCCTCTCCCCTCTACTCTTCTACCACACACACAAATACCTATACTCTCATGCACTAATACACTCACAAACAACCAAGTGTACTCTAATTCACACACACACACACACACAATTTGATACCCATTACCACTTTCATATATGATATATCCAAGGCACACTCCTAATACATAAACACTTCAACCTCTATGATATTCAACCCCAAAATACCATGGTACACAACTCTATCAATGATACACTCAAGTATCAACATAATATCCCTCATGAAACACCAATATATCTTGATACCAAAAGAACAACCACCAATACTAATTAAAACACCAATATATATATATATATATATATATATATATATATATATATATATATATATATAATTGACACAAAGAGGTACCAAAATACACAAATTACCAAATCTAACCATAAATATCATGGCGTATCATGAAACAAACACTAAGTATCCAATTATGGACACTAGGACACAAGCACAAACCAAATTAGACAACAAATTCCCTTTAGGAATAACACAAATAATTGGTAGACACAAATTCATAATTTTACCAAATTGATCATAAAAATACATGGATCTACTAGAAAAAATACTCTCTACTACCTAATTCACCACCTATGAGGTTGGATCTAACTATTGGTTAGGTTCCTATGGGTTAAATTTGGGATACTAACCTAGAAATTGGAAGAAAAAGATAATTTACCTATAGGAAGTTGTGTTCCAATGAATCTCCATAAAATTGGACATAATGAGGGTGAATTGGGCACGATTCTCCTAGCTTGGCTCTTCTCCAATGATCCTTCTTGTGCTCCAATGCTCTAGGCCTCTATTGGGAAGGAAAATGAGTTAAAATTGAGTGGTTGGGAGTGAGGATTGGGGGTGGCTTGGTGGAGAAGAAGCTTCGGAAAGAAGAACTATTTGGTAGAAAAATAAAATAGAAATGAGTAGGAATAGGGGTCGGCCACTCCTAGTGGGTTTTGGGGTGTTAAGAATTATAAGTTTGCCCCTTCTTCTTCCTAATTTGAATTATAGATCAAGTGTGAATAGAATCTTTTGGTTATGGAGGAAATCTAATTAGTTATAGATGGTATCTAACTAACTAAAGGAAATATTTTATCCATGACAAATGAATACTGTCACTTCCTGTTCCCAAATATACATATTTGGAGCATATTATTTTTTTTGCTTGCATGTTTAGTATATTGCATGAGACAAGACTCATTCTTTGGTTTATCTTGGTTCGTGGTTTAATTGTTGGGTTGGTTTAATCATGGGTTCACCATGGTCTAACTCTCAAACCTCTATGTATATAAACCAAACCTCACATTCTCTCTCTTCATTACTTTATTTTCTTTCTATCCCTTGTGTTTTCTCCCTCCAAGTCTTAGGTAAGTACACCTTGCATAAATAATAGAAAAACCCTCCATATTATTGGTCTATTATATTTGTTATGTATTTCTAATCACTTTTATTACTTGGAGTTTTCGATTTTGATGGATGAATATGAGTAGACTGTATTTAAAGTTTAGGATTTTCATGGATTTCAGTTTTTTTGTAGTTTTGATCTACTAAAACATGATATTTTATAAAATTAGTTTTTGGGATTGATGGAGCACTTTATTTTGAGCATTTTAGCTTTTGGTTCACTTGATTCGGAGTTAAAATGAAGTTTTTATAAAGGTAATATTTTTTAGGTTTTTTGGAGTTTTTTTGTCATGGCTGAACTTGTTGTCTGGAGAAGACAAAGTTCTCATGCGGCCAGCACAATATGCGACCAAGATTTCCATACGGCATGATCCTTATGCGGCTTGGACTCTTTGCAGCATAACCAACCAGTATGCGTCCATCTTGTTGGATGTACGACTGACCATTAGACAAAGTATTCTAGAGCAATGTAACAGGACTCCTTATGTTTTGTTCATTGGACGAATGAGAAATTCGCTAAGTCCAAAGAGCAATATGCAGTCGAGTGACTTATACAGCAAGCAATGTATGCAGCTATATTCCTTGGACGCATGATTCTGTGATTTTGTCCCTTCTCTCTGACATAGTTTATTGTATGTCACATTAATTACTTTATGTCACTTCACTAATACTTCATTTATTGCCTGTCACTTCAACACTTATCCCAAGGAGTAGACTTTAACCCTGAGCATACGGCCTAGAGACTTTATATGCAGCCTAGAGAGATATACGGCCTGACTTCATATGCGGCCTAGAGACCCATGTGGCCTTGATTATTTTGATTGAATATTTTTCTTATTCTTTTATGATTTATAATTGGGTTAATGCTTGTATTATAATTCTAAGAAAGAATTGATTTAGTAACCAGATCCCATGTCAGATATGACCATGGGCTAAGATTGGCTATGAACATGGCATGAGTTGAACTGAGTTTCAGTATGAACCAGACTAAGCGGATAGTAACTAACCGGCTATATGCATGACATAAGCTTTGTGTTACAATATGATCTTGATTTATATAACCCAATAATTGGTAATTGGTCTCGAATACTGTATCCGTGCTAATACAAATTATTGTCTTAAAGTGTATATGATCGAATGTGCGCCGAGGTGCGATACACCGTGTCACGTGTTAAGTGATTTATATTTAGGTTTTGCATCGAGAATGCATCCAAATTACTAAATGTGTAATATTATAAATATATATATATTATTTTCCCCAGTATGGACTTAATATACGAGTTAACTACCAGATGTTCGCTAGGATATTGATTGGCTGAATGTTGTATACATATTCGGGTGAATCCAGATCGAACTTCCATGGATTTATATCTAGTATGTCCGTACTTTGTACGATATCTTAAGAAAAATTCTCATGTGACCACGCCTTGAGATTTCGAACACAATATAAGGCTAATTAGGTAAAAAAATTGCTAGTAATATTTGGACGAAACGGTATTCTGAGATTATGCCAACGAACCTTCCCACAAAGATTTATTCCAAGTGCTTTGTGTGTTGGTCTCCACAGATATTATATATCATCCGCCTTAGTGGAGTGCAGTATCTGACCTATTGTCACTCTCTGTTCCCGATATAAGTATTTGGAACATATTTTATTTTGGCATGGTTGCTTGTGCATGGAGACTAGACCCATTCTTTGGTTTAACCTGGTTTATGGTTTATTTTGTGGGTTTTTTTAAGTCATAAAAACTATTGGTTCAACCCTCAACCCTACCATATATAAGCCAACCTCTCCTTCTCTCTCTTTATTACTTTATTTTTTTCTCTCTCTTATGTTTTCTCTTCCATTTTCATAGGCAAGTACACCCTGCATGTGAAATGGAGAAACCCTCAATATTAATTGATTATTATTTTCTTTGCATTTTAGACACTTTTAAAACTTAGAGTTTTTGGATTTGGTTGATGGATTAGTGCAGTCCTATATTTCTAACATAGGTTTTGTATGGGCTTCATGAGTTTTTCTTGGTTTTGATCTATTTAACATATATTTTTGAAAACCAGTTTTTGCTACATGATAGAGCTTTCAATTTCAAGCGTTTGGCTTTTAGTTCACTTGATTTGGACTTAAAATGGAGATTTTATGGTCAAAATATTTTTTGATTTTTGGGGCCGGCCGATTTGTGTTGGAGAAGATGAAGTACTCATGCGGCCAACATCATATACGGCAGAGAGCGTTATGCAGCCTGAGTGCTATGCGGTTGAACTCTGTGCAGCATATACTGACCAGCATACGTTCATCTTGTTGGACGTATGACTGCTTAGTTTACACAAGTTTCCTTGAGATTATTGTGTTTTAACTCACTGAACAAATGAGAAATTCTCTTAAGTCCAAGCGGCAATTCATGCGGCAAGCAGAGCATGTGGCCACCTTTCTTGGACGCATGACTATGAACTATTGGCACTTATTTCTATGACTTTATCCTTTCTCTGACACACTTTATTGTATTGTCATCTCAGTCACATCATTTACTTTATGTCACATCACTGACACTTCATTTATTGACCGTCACTTCAACACTTATCCCAAGGAGTAGACTTTAACCCTGAGCATGTGACCCTGAGTTCATATGCGGCCAAGTGGTCCATGCGACCCTGACTTCATATGCTACCCTGACTTTCCCTGCGGCCTAGAGACATATGCGGCCAAGACTTTATATGCAGCATAAAGACCCATACGACATTGATTGTTTGATTGAATATTTTCTTATTCTTTTGTGATTTATATTTGGGTTAATGCTTGTATTATGATTCTAAGGAAGAATGGATTTAGTAACCAGACCTCGTGCCAGACATGACCATGAGCTAAGATTGGTTATGAATATAGCATGAGTTGAACTGAGATTTTAGTATGAACCAAACTAAGTGGATAGTAACTAACCGGCTATATGTATGACATAAGTTTCTTATTATAATATGATCTTGATTCATGTCACCCAATGCATAATTGGTAATTGGACTCTAATATTATATTCGTGTTGATACAAATTATTGCCTGAAAGTGTATATGATCGGATGTGCGTCGAGATGCGACATACCGTATCACGTGTTAAGTAATTTATATTTGGGTTGTGCATCGAGAATGCCTCCAAATCTCCTGAATGCGGGATATTATATATATATACTACTTTTTCCTAGCACGGGCATAATAAGAGAGGCAACTACCAAAGAGTGGGTAGGATGTTGATTGAATATTGTATACACGCTTGGGTGAATCCAAATTGAACTTCTATGGATTCGTATCTAGCGTGCCCGTACTTTGTACGACATCTTAAGGGAAATTCTCATGTGACCATGCCTTGAGATTTTGAACACAATATAGGGCTATTTAAGTAACGAAAAGTGGTAGTAACATTTGGAGGAAACGGTATCCCGAGATTATGCCAATGAACCTTCCCACAGAGATTCATTCTAAGGGCGCTGTGGGCTGGCCACCACAGATACTGTATAGCATCCGCATTAGTGGAGTGCAGTATCTGACCTATAATAAATATGTTAAGCCATTGTCTCCCTATAGGAGCTTTGGAACCGCTAATACCGTATTTTATCGTAGTATCCTTACGGGGGACTGGTGGATCCTGCAAGTGCCTGTATATTCCTTATTTGGCTCGGTTAGCTCATGTTTGGCACTGTCGTGGTTTGAGAATACCTATTATGCATTATTTCTAGATAATCTCATACTCCACAAAATAGCAAGCCGTATAAGTAATTGGCAGATATAAGAAATAGACTTGGTTGTGTTTGTATTATTCCGTTAGTAGCTTAGGAAAATGGACTATCATATTGTGATGGTTCAACCCTTGTCCTTATTTGGTTGTAGGATTAGGCCTTTGTGCTAGGATATGTCATGGACCTAAGTTACGACACTGAACCTATGTATTATTTTATAATTATTTCTTGGGTTTTTGTTTCTTCATTTTTGTGCTTTCTTTGTGGTACTTGCTGTAAACCCCCTGATTTTTCAAGAATTTTTAAATAGATTTTTCATAATTTTTCTCTAATTTTCTGGAATTTGTATTAATTTAAATCAAGTTATTTAGTAATTAAATGATTTTTAAATATTGTTAAATAATATTAAAATATTATGAAAATAATATTTTCTGGTGTAAAATGGAAGACATAAGGTAATTTTTCGAAAATTTATTAGACCCCGAAAGCATTTTTAAAACCCTAAAAACTAAGTTTTAATTAAACCGAATTAAACCCTAGAAATAAACCCAGTTTATTTCAAATAAACCAAACCAACCCGAACAGGACCCGGTTCAACTGAACCGAACCCAACCCAAATCCTTATTGGGTCGGATCCGGGCCCAAAACCCAGACCCGACCCACTAACCCGACCCGCACCCTTTGCATATTGGACCGGGTCGGATCCCATCCTCCACCCGACCCGACCCGGATCCAATAACCCGACACCCCTTTCTTCTCCCTCGACCCTTCAGCTCGCCGCCGGCCGTTACGCCGCTCCGGCTTCCCGCAACGCTCGCCGCTTCGCCTCCCTTCCCCGCAATGGCCACCGCCCGTCTCCCTCTCCTCCGCCCTATATAAACCTCTTCGAACCCCCAGCGCCGCCCCTCCTCCGGCTGTGCCCTAGCCGACGACCCCGACGAGCCCCGCCGCCCGAGCCTCCACCACCAGCACCACCACCATCAACCTCAAGCCGCCTCCTGAGTCTCGCCCCACAGCAGCTCCGGCGAGCTTCCCCGACCCATCTGCCTCGACGACGAACAGCAGCAGCAGCAGCAGCTCGAGTCCCCGAGCGCCGCCCGCCTCCACCAGCGCAGCCCGGCAATACCCCAGCGCGCTCCGCCGCCTCCGGTGACGCCACCCCGCAGCCGCCTCAGCCTCCCTCTGGCCGTCGCAGCCCCGGTGAAGCCCCTAGCTGCAGCAGAACCCTAAACCTAGACCGGACACAGCAGCACAGTGACCGAACACGGTACAGTGTCGTGTCGCATCTCCACGCGGACACGAGAAACCTCATTCTACGGAGCCTTATTCAGGTAACCCGTTCTCTCTCCTCGTTACTCTATTTTTTGTTCCGTCTGTTGTGATTCGAACCCTGTGTGACCCTCTCGATGCCCATGTAACCCGCTCGGTGTGTCGCGTCCTGTGGCGATCGTGAACTGAGATCCAAAAATAGGGAAATAAATACCCCGTTTTCCCCCAAAACTGAGTGTGCCCCGCCAAACGGGAAGACTGGGTCGCGTGCGGTCTTCACCGAAAGGTGCGTGCCGTTGATACAGACGTGCAAAATTTTACAGAAGTTGATTTGGATGTGCGTGCACACCGGAATCAACGCGTATCCGCCCACAGCGTCCGATATCAGCCTGTTCTGGAATACATCGTGACTTTGTGTACACACGTCGGATCAAAATGAAACTTATGCCATCGGACTCATACCAATACGCTGGTCCTGTGACCCAAGTTTGGTTCGATTCTGAGAACGTTGACATAATCGCGTATCGTGGGCCCCGCGGCTCCACTTGACGGGCGATTTTGTGATCGGCTCATCGGAATCCAATTCTGAAAGTTCCGTTGGGTTCGTATCATCGTTCTGGACTTGTTGACACTAAGTTTGATGAATTTGGAGACCTTTGGTTCTGACATATTTTTCGGTACGAAGCGGCCAACATATGGACCCCGCTTTAACCAGAAACTGTCATTTTTGCCTCCTGTTCCAAATTGGACTCAAGGACAGGCATTTTTAGCTATTTGATATTTTCTGAATCTGACAGTGATGTCTATTTTAGCAACCGGAGGACTTTCTGCAATTCCCACTGAAGTCAGAGCTACAGTTGGAGCCAGAACCCCAGGCAAGTGTACCTTGCCAAATATTGCAGTTCTTGTTACATATTTTCTTGCCTTATTTATATGTTGTACATGCTTGACCTAGGACCGTGTGACTTACTTAGCGTTCGATTAATAGTCGGGTGCCAACACTGTACGCAGAGTTGTGTAAAGTCACCTAGAGATGGATACCGAGACCCTATACTTCTCGTGCTTGCATTATCAAGTACGACATAACCCAGGACACCTGATACTATTCATGATACAGAATCATCCTGAGATATTCATGGTGATTCTGTATAGGATACAGGTTACATGACATATTTTTTTGCTTAGATATTATATGACTTGATGCATTAGTTATAATCCTGCGTGGCATGGACATGAGATGTTATGGACATGAGACGTATGATTACATTGGGTAGGAAGAGTTACACAGGCTACTGGTTGACTATATTACGCCAGCGTCTTAGTCTCTCTCCGAGCTAGACAACCACATGATATCACTACTACCGACTCCCAGACACAGAGCTTGTAGTGGTTTCAGCCTGAGTTATAGTGCTGCTCTCATCTTGCATATCACTTAGCTGGTTATATATTTATCCTATTGTTTCATTTATTTGCTGCACTGCATTTATTTTGGCATGAGTTATTTTGTACCTTGCTATGTCCCCTGAGGACCTGGATCCGGATTATGTCCCCAGGATAAGCAGACGAGATCGATCCCGAGGTATACGAGACAGGAGTATTAGCAGGAGCAGGACCAGGAACAGGAGCAGACACTGGAGCAGTACCAGATCCAGTAGACGAGTAATCCCCGAGGGTATCTTCTGAGTATTTACTTTGTCCATACTCAGTATTTGCTGTTGTTATCCTTATTCTTGTATCTTGATAGTTGTATCAGACACATTATTGGGTTATTTTTCGAGTTTATGTTTTATTGTGATTGATCTTGCTTTATGATTCTGATATTGATATATTCATTCTGTGGATGAGATTAGTAGATCTTATTGTTGTATTACAGCTTAAGTGTGCCTTGATGGATCCATTAAATTGGGTTTGTCTATCGGTGTGTGCTGCTGGCCATTGCCACGTGTCTATTCCCTCGATATTTTGGGACTGGGGCGTGACACTTACTATCTGGGGTCTAACCCTGCTGGTTCTGTATGGCCAGGTTTTGATCCAGTACCCGAGGATCCAGCGTACTATCCCCTAACTCATGGCCCGTACTAGGAACATGGTCCTAGAGGATAACGAGTGAATTTTTTTCTTTCCTACTCGTCGTTGTATATTTACTCTTTTTTTGGTGATTAGCCACTGGCACCTGTTAGCCAGCACATCTGGACATTAGACTCCTGACATGATTATTTTAAATCAGACTGCAGCTGATCACTGTCATGTACTTTTGATGCTCTACAAGATTTTTATTTTGCATAGCTGGTCTGTAGAACATTTTGAAAAGCGTTTGGGATACCTTATTGCTTTATCATATAAGCTCTATGTTTATTGTTTCTTATTTGAATGATTGGGACATAAGAGTTCTTGACCATAGGAGACTTGATTATAGCTTGCACCCCTTATTTTATTACAACCGTGATCACCGTATGACATATAGTACCTTGTACGGGATAGCTGGCCATGTCTGTCTCCGTATTCCGGTACTGGGGTATAAAAAGATTTTATTGGTGGCCCATATAGGTCTATTTTTCAAACTTGTGGGGTGTCATGGTCCTAAGAGTCTCAATCAAACATGGTCCTTCTTGAAATTCTGAATTTATCCTCTTCGATACTTAGTTTAGAATTTTCCAGATTGATTGCTTCATTGTTCCTTCTCGTCCTGTACTTGATTATTTCTTGTGCTATTCTTTAGGGATTCTCATTCCCCCTATGCTGCAGCAACAAGAGAGGCAGAATTGTCTGTGGAACGAGATCCCGTAGAACCCCAGCCAAGGATTCAGTCATACCCCAATTTCGAAATACGGAGACGGACATGACCAACTACCCCGTACAAGGTGTTATATGTTGTACGGCGATCACGGTTGTATAAGACAAGGGGGTGCATGCTACAATCAAGTCTCATATGGTCAAGAACTTCTATATCTCAATCTTTCAAATAAGAAACAGTATGCATAGAGTATATATGAAAAAGCAATAAGGCATCCCAAACGCTTTTCCAGAATGTTTTGGAGACCAGCTATGCAAAAATAAGGAGCTGGAAGAGTAACAAAAATACATGAAAGTGATCAGCTGCAGTATGGTTTAATACAATCATGTAAGGAGGCTAATGTCTAGACGAGCCGGCTAACAGGTACCGGTGGCTAAACACCCAAAAAGAAGTAAATGTTCAATAATGAGCAGAAAAGAAGAAAACCCACTCTCTATCCCCTGCGACCATGTTCCTGGTACGCGCCATGAGTTGGGGAAAGGTACGCTGGATCCTTGGCTACTGGCTCGAAACCTGGCCATGTAAAACCAGTGGGATTAAACTCCAAATAGCAAGTACCACCAGGAATCATGAAATAGAGAAACAAAAACCCAAGGAAAACATATAATAATACATAGGTTCAGTGTCGTAACTTAGGTCCATGGCATATCCTAGCGCAAAAGCCCAACCCTACAACCAAACAAGGACAAGGGTTGAACTATTACACTATGATAGCCTATTTTCCTAGGCTACTAACCGAATAATACAATCACAACTAAGTCTATTTCTTATATCGGTCAATTATTTATACGGCTTGCTATTTTATGGAGTCTGAGGTTATCTCAGAAATAATACATAATAGGTATCCTCATATCACGCCAGTACCGAACACGAGCTAGCGGAACCAATAGATAAATAAAACAGGCAGTTGTAGGATGCAACCGTCCCCCGTAGGGACACTGCGCTAAAAATACGGTATTAGCGGTTGCAGTGTTCCTATAATGAAATAATGGCTCGTCATAATAATAGGTCAGATAATGCACTCTACTAAGACAGATGATATACAGTATTTATGGTGGTCAGCCCACAGCGCACTTAGAATAAATCTCTGTGGGAAGGTTCGTTGGCATAATCTCGGGATACCGTTCGCTCCAATGTTAATACCACTTTTAGTTACCTAATTAGCCCTATGTTGTGTTCAAAATCTCAAGACGTGGTTATATGAGAATTTCCCTTAAGATAACGTACAAAGTATAGGCACACTATATACGAATCCATTGAAGTCAAATCTGGATTCACCCGAACGTATATGCAACATTCAGATAATCGATATCCTAGCCACGCTTTGGTAGTTGACTCGCTTATTATGCCCGTGCTGGGAAAATAATATATATTTATAATATCACGTATTCAGGAATTTGGAGGCATTTTCGATGTACAACCCAAATAGTGCACATTAAATAATAGAAAATTATCAGGTAATAGTGGTATCAGCACGGATACAATATTCGAGTCCAATTACCAATTATACATTGGGCCATGAAGTAAAAGAAACATTCAATCAAACAAGAAAGGCCACATGGGTATCTAGGCCGCATGGGAAGTCCAGGCCGTATATGGCTCTAGGCCGCATAACAAGCCCTGGCCGCATATGACTCTAGGCCATATATGAAGTCAGGCCGCATATAATGTCAGGCTGCATATGAAGTCAGGACGTATGAAAAGTCCTGGATGCATATGAAGTCAGGCCGTATGAAAAGTCCTGGATGCATATAGGGTCAGGCCGCATGCTTAGGGTTTAAGTCTACTCCTTGGAACAAGTATTATAGTGAAGGACAATAAATAAAGTATCAGTGATGTGACATAAAGTGATTGATGTGACAAGTCATAAAGTATGTCAAGAAAAAAAGACAAAAATCATAGAAATATGTGCCACAATTTCAGAGTCATGCGTCCAAGAAAAATGGTGGCCGCATACTCTCCAATGCCGCATAAGTATCGGTGCCGCATGGAGATCTCTTGGACTTAGAGAATTTCTCATTCGTTCAACAAGTAAAAACACATGGTGTTCAAGAACACATGTGTAAATAAGCATTCATGCGTCTAACAAAATGGACACATGCTGTCAGTATGCGGCAAGAGTTCAGGCAGCAAAATCCTTTCGGGCCGCATAGCACACTCAGTCGCATTACTCGATAGCTGCATGAAGACTTCGTCTTCTCCAAACAGTAGGTTCGGCTATGGCAAAAAGCTCAAAAAATTAAAATATTTTTTTATCCATAAAATTCTTATTTTAAGTCCAAATCGGGTGAACCAAAAGCCAAAATGCTCAAAATTAAAAGCTCTATCATATAGAAAAATTACTTTCTAAAATACATGTTTAATAGATCAAAACCAAGAAAAACTCGTGAAACCTATAAAACCCTAAGTTAGAAATATAGATCTATATTAATCCATCCATCAAAAAAGAAAACTCTAAGTTCTAAAAGTGCTAAGAACACATAACAAACATAATAGAACAATAATATGGAGGGTTGCTCTATTTCTTATTCAAGGTGTACTTGCCTTTGGAAATGGGGAGAGAAAACTAAAGAGAGAGTGAGAAATGAAGAAGTGAAGAGAGAGAGAGAGAGA
Organism: Iris macrosiphon; assembly: GCA_036927795.1. Taxonomy (NCBI): domain Eukaryota; kingdom Viridiplantae; phylum Streptophyta; class Magnoliopsida; order Asparagales; family Iridaceae; genus Iris; species Iris macrosiphon. The sequence continues at coordinate 79,603,041 of JAYESA010000011.1, read as the reverse complement.
AAGAGAGAGAAATATTGGGTTATATATGGTAGGGTTGAGGGTTGAACCAAGGGTTCTCATGACTTGAACCAACCCACAAAATAAACCATGAGTAAAATTAAACCAAAGAATGGGTCTAGTCACCATGTACATGCAACCAAGCTAAAATAAAATATATTCCAAATACATATATCAAAAATGGGGAGTGACAGATCCGAGTTGAGCCCATGATAAATGGGACAGAACAGCAGGCTCCCGGTATTGTCGACAATACTAGATACCCCGACCTTGCTAGAGATTATCCGTGGATTCTTGGTTGCCCAACAACACCAGATAGTGGTGCAACAATAACAACAACAACAACAATATCAGAAACAACAGCTTCAGCAGCAGGAACACAACTAAAGTTTCCACCGAGGAACAGGTTGACCTAGTTCACCTATAACTCTATGATCAGGCAAAGGATTGGTGGGCCACAATGGAGGTAGGATTGAGGCATCCTATTTTATAGGATGATTTCAGGACCCGGTTTAAGGTAAAGTAGTTTGGGATTGTGGCTCAGTGTGAGTTACAGCAAAGGTTCATTAACCTCAAGCAGGCTAGAAGGACAGTATACGGCTACGCAGCAGAGTTTTGCCGACTAAGCATGTTTGCTCCAACCATGGTGGCAACAGAGTTGGAGAAAGCAATAAGGTTCCAGCAGGGACTTCACTTGGAAATCTTACACATGGTAGAGGTACATGACTACCAGATTTTTGAGGCAGTATTTATAGCAGCCAAGAGGGTTGTACTTACTTCTCAAAGGATGATATCATGAAGGGTAGATCGAAAAAGGCCTCATGGACAGAGCAATAAGGAAGGACCAGTACCGCAAACATCAGTACCATCCCTTGGCATTCATATCCATGACTTGACACAGGGGAGGCCAGTGACGACGATAGTGATGGCACCAACTCGGCAGCAACAGCCGAGGCAACTAAAGCAACAGCAACAACGACGGGGAGCGCCGACAAGTTATACCTATTATGGAAAAATATGTCATACCCAAAATATTTGTCGAGAAGCTAATAGTCTATGATTGTGATATGGGAGCCCTGATCATAAGGTTGCCACATGCCCACTAATACAAAGGCCAGGAGAGCCAGTACAACTGTTTCCCGCATTGTCAACTCCAAGGGCAGTATAGTAAGGAGGACCAGCAGCAACAGTATGGCCCTTAGCTCAGCGTTCATTGTCGACGCAGGCCCAGCTTTATAGATAGCAACAATAGCAGAATCAGCCAGGACCGCAACAACGGCAGCAAGGAAGACAGTGGCAGGGAGCTCAACAAGGCCAAGGGCAGGCACTCACCTTATCTTTGGAGGAAGCTATGGAGCCGGGCGACGTAGTGACAGGTAATATTTCTACTACAACCTTTCCTGCCATAGCTTTAATTTATTCTGGAGCTTCACACTTATTTATATCTGCATAATATGCGACACGTATTGGATTAAAGTTTGAGGCATTGCTAGAGAGGCTGAATATACTCACTGGCAATGAGATCATAGAAGTTAGTAGGGTGTGCCTAGCATGTCCAGTCATAGTATATGGATATTTATTACGTACAAAGTTGATCAAGTTTCCTTTGGGTAACTTTGACATTATTTTAGGCATAGACTGATTGAAAGATAGTTATGCAATGATAGACTATCGTGAGGGTAGAGTGTTATTTAGAATTCCCGGTCTAGAAGAATTTATCCTTAGCAGAATAGCAAGAGACCAGCATAAGGGTGGAGTCACAACAATAGCAAACGAAGAAGACCCGATACCCAAGATAGTTGAAAAATTTATGGATATCTTTCCAAACAAGCTTCCTGGATTACCCCCAGTTAGAGAAGTAGAGTTCTGTATAGAGATGATGCCAAGAACAGAACCAGTATCCCAGAAGGTATACCCAATGTCACCATTAGAACTTGATCAGTTATATCGACACCCGGAATAACTGAAGGCGAAGATGTTTATTCGAACTAGTGGATCATCGTGGAGAATAACAATGTTATTGGTGAAGAAGAAGGATGGATCAACGCGGTTGTGTATGGATTATAGATGATTGAATGCAGTGACCGTGAAGAACAAGTACCCATTACCCAGGATTGATGAATTATTTGATCAATTAAGCGGAGCAAGAGTCTTCTCCAAAATAGATTTATAATCAGGATATCATCAGGTGCGAGTACAAGAGCAGGATATACTGAAGACAATATTTAGGTCACGATATGGGCATTACGAATTCCTAGTTATGCCATTCAGACTAACAAATACCCCGGTGGTATTCATGGATTTAATAAACCATATCTTCATGCCATACTTGGGCCAATTTGTGGTAGTATTCATCAATGATATTCTTGTCTATTCTCGTAGTGAGGAGGAGCATGAAGAATATCTCAGGATACTACTGCAAATTTTAAGGGAGCAACAGTTATATGGGAAACTTAGTAAGTGTAATTTTTGGCTGGATCACGTATCTTTTCTTCGGCATATTTTTTTCTGAAGCAAGAGTGTCAGTTAATCCCAAGAAGGTAGATGCAGTGGATAACTGCCAGTTCCGAAGATAGTAGCAGAAGTGCGTAGTTTTTTTAGCTTGGCAGGATACTACCGAAGATTTGTGTCAAACTTTACTAAGACCTCGAAACCTTTGACTCGGTTGACGCATAAGAAAGTTAAATTTGTGCGGTTAACAGAATGCCAGACAGCCTTTGAAGAGTTGAAGAGGAAGTTAATCTCTGCACCAATGCTTACTCTTCCGGCAGGCTTCGGAGTATTCACAGTATATTATGATGCATCTGGCAAGTGACTTGGATGTATTTTGATGCAACAAGGAAGAGTGATAGTTTATTATTTTTGATAGCTCAAGGATCACGAGAAGAACTATCTAACTCATAATTTGGAGTTAGCAGCAGTAGTGTTTGCACTTAAGTTATGGAGGCACTACTTATATAGAGATCGAGTAAAAATATTCATGGATCATAAGAGTTTAAAGTATGTTTTCACGCAGAAGGACCTGAATATGAGGCAGAGGAGGTGGCTAGAGTTGTCAAAAGATTATGACGTGAAACTTCAGTACCATCCAGGCAAGGCTAATGTAGTAGCTGATGAACTTAGCAGAAGATGTGGCAAATTTTTGTTGACTACTCAGAGGCACATTTTAGAGGACTTATGAGAGATGGCTATCGAGATAGTACTTCCACAGAGTACAAGAGTTCAGGCTAGCCTACAGATTCAGTCAACTTTGGTAGATAGAATCAAATTAGCTCAGACAGAGGACCCGAAGATTCAAAAGCTACGAGAAGAATATGAAGCACACAGTTTCCAGCATTTTATTCATCCGGGAGGCACGGCGATGTATTAAGATATCAAGAAGCACTTTTAGAAGAATAAAATAAAGAGAAAAATAGTACGCTTTATATCGTGATATCTGATATGTCAGCAAGTAAAGGCAGAATAACAGAGACCAGTAGGATTATTGCAGCCGCTCCCTATTCCAGAATGGAAGTGGGAATACATCATGTTGGACTTTATGACCGTTTACCAAGATCATCGACTGGTCGAGATGCAGCTTGGGTGATAGTGGATCGGCTCACGAAAGTAACATATTTTCTCCCCTTCAGAGTGGGATAGTCTACAGAGCAGTTAGCGGATTTGTATATGCGACAGGTTGCGAGACAGCATTGATTTCCAGTAAGCATTATATCAGACCGAGATATAAGTTTTACTTCTTATTTCTGAAGAAGCTTGCACGAAAGATTGGTACCATATTAAGATTCATCGCAGCTTATCAACCCCAGACAAATGAACAATCATAGAGAACTATCTAGACCTTGAAAGATATGCTACGAGCCTGTAACTTAGACCTTGGCGGATCTTGGAAAAATTACCTTCACTTGGTGGAATTTTCGTATAACAATAGTTATCAGGGCAGTATTCAGATGCCATATTTTGAATCACTGTACGGCAGAAAGTGTAGATCACCATTGGCTTGGGACGACATTGGTGAGGGGAAGATGTTAGGCCCCGAAATGATCACATAGATAGTAGAATTTGTCAGGCAGATCAGAGAGCGACTTCGGGTTACGCAAGAATGACATCGTCATTGGACATATCAGTATCGTAGACCTTTAGAGTTTCGTATCGGCGATCCCATATTTTTATGGATTTTGCCTATCCATGGAATTATTAGATTCGGGTTCGCAGAAATCTTAGTCCGCGATACGTTGGACCGTTCGACATTCTCGATCGGGTAGGCAATGTGGCATATTGTCTTGCCCTTCCACCTTCGCTACGTGAGGTGCACGATGTATTTTATGTATCTCAGTTGTATAGGTATGTCTCGGATCTGAGTCATATCCTGAACCATTCTAAATTATTTGTTAGTACCGACTTATCTTATGAGGAGCAATACGTATTCATTATGGATCGAAGAGAGAAGGTACTCAAGAACCAGACTATTTCTTTTGGCCGAGTTTCCTGGGGACATTAAACTCTTGGCGAATCGGCGTGGGAGCGCAAGGACGACATTCGATCTCAGTACTCATACATGTTCAATTCAGAAGGTATATTCTACCTTATGCCTTTGTATCTATATTTCGTGATCAGGTGATCACCTATGTTTTGTGATGATTTTGCTTGCATGTATTATTTTACTAGTAGGATTTTATCATGCTTGTCCTGACTTCTATAGCTTACTTGGATTCAAATTTTGAGGACAGAATTTTTCTAAGGTGGATAGAGATGTCACTTCTCGTTCCCAATATACGTATTTGGAACGTATTTTATTTGGGCATGATTGCATGTGCATAGAGACTAGACCCATTATTCGATTTAACCTGGTTCATGGTTCATTTTTTGGGTTGGTTCAAGTCATGAGAACCATTGGTTCAATCCTCAACCCTACCATATATAAGCCAATCTCTCATTCTCTCTCTTTATTACTTTATTTTCTCTCTCTCTCTCTCTCTCCCTTATGTTTTCTCTCCCATTTCCATAGACAAGTACACCTTGCATGAGAAATAGGAAAATCCTTCATATTAATTTATTATTATATTCTCTGCAAGATTTTAGACACTTTTAGAACATAGAGTTTTCAGATTTGGTGGATGGATTAGTGCATATCTACATTTCTAACTTAGGGTTTTTATGGGCTTCATGAGTTTTTCTTGGTTTAGATCAATTTAACATGTATTTTTGAAAACCAGTTTTTGCTACATGATAGAGCTTTCAATTTCAAGCATTTTGGATTTTGGTTCATTTATTTTTGACTTAAAATAAGAATTTTAAGGTTGAAATAATTTTTGTTTTTGGTGCTTCCTCCATGGCTGATTTTTTGTTGGAGAAGACGAAGTGCTCATACGGCTAACATGATATACGGCAGAGAGTGCTATGCAGTCTGAGTGCTATGCGGTTGAACTCTGTGCAGCATATACTGACCAGTATGCGTCCATCTTGTTGGATGCATGACTGCTTACTATACACAAGTGTCATTGAGATTCTTGTATTTTAACTCACTAAATAAATAAGAAATTCGCGTAAGTCCAAGAGGCAATTCATGTGGCATGATTCATATTCGGCAAGAAGAGCATGCAGCCACTTTCTTGGATGCATGACTTTGAACCGTTAGCACTAATTTCTATGACTTTATCATTTCTCTCTGATATACTTTATTGCATTATCACTCAGTCATTTCATTCACTTTATGTCACATCCCTGATACTTTATTTATTGGTCGTCACGTCAACATTTATCTCAAAGAGTAGACTTTAATCCTGAGCATGCAACCCTGACTTCAAATGCGGCCAAGTGGTCCATGCGACCCTGACTTTATATGCAACCCTGACTTTTCTTGCAGCCTAGAGACATATGTGGCTAGGACTTCATATGTGGCCTAGAGACCCATGCGGCCTTGATTATTTGATTGAATATTATCTTATTCTTTGGTGATTAATATTTGGGTTAATGCTTGTGTTATGATTCTAAGGAAGAATAAATTTATTAACCAGAGCTCGTGCTAGGCATGATCATGAGCTAAGATTGGTTCTGAATATGGCATGAGTTAAAATAAGATTTCAGTATGAACCAGACTAAGTGGATAGTGACTAACCGAATATGTGCATGATATAATCTTTTTGTTACAATGTGATATTTATTCATGTGACCCAATGCATAATTGGTAATTGGACTCGAATATTGTATTCATGCTAATACAAATTATTGCCTGAAAGTGTATATGATCAGATGTGCGTCGAGGTACGACATACCATATCACGTGTTAAGTAATTTATATTTGGATTGTGCATCGAGAATGCCTCCAAATCTCTTGAATGCGTGATATTATATATACATACTACTTTTCTCCAGTACGAGCATAATAAGTGTGGCAACTATCAAAGCGTTTCTAGGATGTTGATTGAATGTTGGATAGAGGCTCGGGTGAATCCAGATAGAACTTACATGGATTTGTATCTAGCGTGCTCGTACTTTGTATGATATCATAAGGAAAATTCTCATGTGACAATGCCTTGAGATTTTGAACACAATATAGGGTTAATTAGGTAACTAAAAGTGGTAGTAACATTTGGAGGTAATGGTATCCCGAGATCATGCCAACGAACCTTCTCACATAGATTCATTCTTAGTACGTTGTGGGCTGGCCACCATAGATACTGTATATCATCCATCTTAGTGGAATATAGTATCTGACCAATAATAAATATGTTGAGCCATTGTCTCCCTATAGGTGCATTGTAACCACTAATACCGTATTTTTAGCATAGTAGCCCTATGTGGGATTGGTGCATCCTGTAAATACCTGTATATTCCTTATTTGGCTCGGTTAGCTCATGTTCGGCACTGGCGTGATCTGAGAATACCAATTATGCATTATTTCTTAGATAACCTCAGACTTCATAAAATAGCAAGCCGTACAAGTGATTGGACGATATTAGAAAATGGACTTGGTTATGATTGTATTATTCGGTTAGTAGCATAGGAAAATAAACTATCATAGTGTGATGGTTCAATACTTATCCTTGTATGGTTGTAGGGTTGGCCCTTTGCGCTAGGATATGCCATAGACCTAAGTTACGACACTGAACCTATGTATTATTATATAATTATTTCTTCGATTTTTGTTTCTCTATTTTCGTGCTTCCTTTGTGGTACTTGTTATTTGGGGTCTAACCACACTAGTTTTGCATAGCCAGGTTTCGAGCCAGCACCCGAGAATCCAGCGTACTATCCCCTAACTCATGGTACGTACCAAGAATATGGTCGCAGAGGATAACGAGTGGGTTTTTTTCGTCCCTGCTCGTCGTTGTATATTTACTTCTTTTGGGCGTTTAGCCACCAGCACCTGTTAGCCGGCACGTCTGGACATTAGACTCCTTATATGATTGTATTAAATCAGATTACAGCTGATCACTATCATATACTTTTGATACTCTGCCTGCTTTTTATTTTGTACAACTGGTCTGTAGAATATTTTGAGAAAACGTTTGGGACGCCTTATTGCTTTATCATATAATCTCTACGTTTATTGTTTCTTATTTGAATGATTGAGACATAGGAGTTCTTAACCATAGGAGACTTGATTGTAGCTTGCACCCCTTGTCTTATTACAACCGTGATCGTCGTACGACGTATAATACCTTGTACGGGATAGCTGGCCATGTCCGTCTCTATATTTCGGTAATAGGGCATGACAAGGTTTTAGTGGTGGCCCATGTAGGTCTATTCTTCAGACTTGTGGGGTGTCATGGTCATAGGATTCTCAATCAAACCTGATCCTTCTTAAAATTTAGAATTCATCCTCTTCGATACTCAGTTTGAAATTTTCCAGATTGATTGCTTTCTTGTTCCTTCTCGTCCTGTGCTTGATTGTTTCTTGTGCTCTTCTTTTGGGCTTCTCCATCCCCCAATGCTACAGCAACATGATAGATAGAATTGCCAATAGAATGAGATCATATAGAACCCCAGCCAAGGATCCAAGTTGATCCCACGATAAATGGGACAGAACAACAGGCTCCCGGTATTGTCGACAATCCTGGATACCCCGACCTTGCTAGAGATTATCCATGGATTGTTGGCTGCCCAATAATACCAGATATTGGTGCAACAATAACAACATCAGTAATAACAGCTTGAGCAGTAGGAACAGAATTTCTTGTTGAACCAATAGTTGCAGATGCCCTAGAACGAGGCAGGAGAATAGATTATGGGGCATCTGTTAGATTTTACAGACTGAACCCTAGATTTTTTAATGGCATGGAGGATGCAATCATGGCAGATGATTGGCTCCAGGATATTGAGACGATTCTGGCAGCAACTAAATTTTGACCAAGTATTAGGTTGACCTGTTTTGCCTACAACTCCAAGATCTAGCAAGGGATTGGAGGGCCACGATGAAGGTAGGATTGAGGCATCATATTTTTTGAAATAATTTCAAGACCCGATTCAAGGCGAATTACTTTGGGATTATGGCTCAGTCTTAGTTGCAGCAAAGGGAAGGTTTAAAGTAGAAGGAGAACAGAGAGGCCGCTAGTAATCGTCGGTCAGCCATACGTTCATTAACCACAAGCAGGCTGGAAGGACAGTAAACTGCTATGTGGCATAGTTTTGTCAACTAAGCAGGTTTGCTCCAACCATGGTGGCAACAAAATTTGAAAGAGCAATAACAGCAGGGACTTCACTTAAAAATCTTACACATGGTAGAGGTGCATGACTACCAGACTTTTGAGGCAGTATTGATAGCAGCCAAGAGGGTTGATCTTACTTCTCAAAGGATGGCATCAAGAAGACTAGATCGGAAGGGCCTCATGGACAGAGCAATGAGGAAGGACCAGTATTGCAAACGTCAGCACCATCCCTTGGCATTCGCATCCATGACATAACACAGAGGAGGCCACTAACCTCGATAATGATGGCACCAACTCGGCAGCAGCAGCCGAGGCAGCATCAATAATTGCAACAACGATGGAGAGTGCCAACAGGTTGTACCTATTATGGCAAAGGAGGTCATACCCGTGATGTTTTTCGGACAGCTAACAGACTATGCTTGCGATGTGAGACCCCTGATCACAAGGTTGCCACATGCCTACTAATACAAAAGCCAGAAGGGCCAGTACAACAGTTTACTGCTTTGCCAGCTTCAAGGGCAGTGAAGCAAGGAGGACCAGCAGCAGTACAACCCTTATCTCAGCGTCCGTTGCTGACGCATGCCCAGCTTTATAGACAGCAATAACAGCAGAATCAGCAGGGACCGCAATAACGATAGCAAGAAAGACAGCGGCAAGGAGCTCAACAAGGCCAAGGGCAGGCACTCACCTTGTTTTTGAAGGAAGCTATGGCATCGGGCGACGTAGTAAAAGGTAACATTTTTGTTACAACCTTTCCTGTCATAGCTTTAATTGGTTCTTGAGCTTCACACTCATTTATATCTGCACAATATGCGACACGTATTGGATTAAAGTTTGAGGCATTGCTGGAGAGGCTAAATATACTCACTGGCAATGGGATCATAGAAGTTCGTAGGGTCCACCTAGCATGTCCAGTCATAGTATGTTGGCATTTATTACCTACAAAGTTGATCGAGTTTCCTATGAGTAACCTTGACGTTATCTTTGGCATTGACTGCTTGAGAGACAGTCATGCAATGATAGACTGTCGTGAGGGTAGAGTGTTGTTCAAAATTTTTGCTCTAGAAGAATTTGTCCTTAGCAGAATAGCAAGAGACTAGCATAAGGGAGGATTCGCAACAGTAGCAAAGGAAGAAGACCCGATACCCAAGATAGTTGAAGAATTTATAGATATCTTTCCCAACGAGTTTCTCGGATTACCCCTAGTTAGAGAAGTAGAGTTATGTATAAAGTTGATGCCAGGAACAGAACCAGTATCCCAGAAGGTATACCCAATGTCACCATCAGAACTTGATCAATTATATCAACACGTGGAATAACTGAAGGCGAAGATATTTATTCGGACCAGTAGATCACCATAGGGAGCACCAACGATATTGGTGAAGAAGAATGATGGATCGACTCGGTTGTATATAGATTACAGGCGGTTGAATGCAGTGATCGTGAAGAACAAGTACCCATTACCCAGGATTGATGATTTCTTTGATCAATTAAGTAGAGAAAGAGTCTTCTCTAAAATAGATTTACAATCAGGATATCATCATGTGCAAGTTCGGGAGCAAGATATATGGAAGCCAATATTTAGGTCATGATATGGGCATTACGAATTCCTAGTTATGCCATTCGGACTGACTAATACTCCAGCGGTATTCATGGATTTAATTGAAGGACCGTGTATGGCAACTCTAGAGGGGTGTGAATAGAGTGCAGCAGAATAATCTACCCAATTAAAAATTAAGTAGAGTGAAGGCAGTTATTAACTAGCAGTATGTAATATAATAAAGTAAGAGAAAGAGACCAAACACAAACACCATGATGTATATTAGTTTTCCTCTTAGAGGCCTAGTTCAGTCCCGAGAACTCAAGATTGGAGTTTTATCCACTATAGTTACCAATAGTAAATCACAAGCTTTAATCCGAAGGCTTTCCACTTCTTTACACCACGAGAGTTGATCTGAAGTCTCGCAACTTCATACACCACGATTTTTGATCCGAAGGCTCACAATTTCACACAAAACTGGGGCTTGATGAGCTAAGCTTTTTACAACTCTGTAAACTTCTAGACTGAGACCGCACTTGGCACTAGAAGGCTGAGAGTTGATCTTGGAGATAAGAAAGTTTAAGCTCTGAGAGTTTACTCACTATAGGATAAAAAGATTGGGAATGGTTCAGAGAGTAAGAATGTGAAAATCCAACTCTATTTATAGGTTATTACCAAACGGAGTTCGGCCAAAATTCGGTAGAGAATTTTTGAATTTTTGAATCTTAGAGGCCAAGAAATCAGGAGCTAATTAAATTGGTTTATTTTATAGCAAAAGGGTAACCGAGTTTGGTACGAATTTGGGACAAATTTGGCTCGAGTTCGGTTGCTAAGTATGGTAGGCTTTGTGAATGAATGTGGACTAATTTTATGGTTGGGTTCGAGGTTTATTTGAGTGGACTTGGGTTATGCCAGTGCGGCTCAATGTACATAAGTCCTACTCAAATAAACTATCAAATTATATATAAAAACCAAGAGCACTGATGATGCCAAACTTCTGAAATATATGCTGACTTGAAGACATTTTTTTTCTTGACGGTAGTTGTCCAAAGATAACCAGTGTCACGCCCCAGTCCCAAAATACGTAGGACTAGGAATACGTAAGCATGCCAGTCATATGTATATGGCAACTCTAATATATGAAAACCATAACACATACGTACATTGTATTATGAACAATAATTCACAAGTGGTATATAGTTGTCATAAGTCACAGGGCATAACTAAATCTCATCCACATAATCAAATAACCAATCAACTATATAACTGAATCAAGTATAAAATGCTTGATAAGAACAAGTAGTTGAGTGGAGACAAATCCACTACCAAACTAGAATATAAGAGAAACAAAATAAGTACATCTAATGAACAATGAGGCTCGAAGAGAAGACCTCCTCGAAAGATAACAAAGTAGCAAGTCCTGATCCCTGCTCCTGCGAATAGTCATGATTGTCCACACCTGAAAAGGGATCAGGTCCTCAGAGGGACGTAACAAGATACATAGAAGCATGCCAATAAAGTACTGAAAATAAATATCCAAAGGGTCGTCTAACCGCCTATGTGAATGCACTTTGAGAACAACTTTCCAACACGTGGGCTTTTTGGCTAAAATGGGATTGACATGATTCTCTCGGAGAATCAGGGGCCTAAAAAGTATGACATCTTTTGAACGTCAGAGGCCGCCTGTAGATAATATAGGGGTCATCATACCACGCATCTCCGGCGGAGCGTACGGGTTACACAAGGAAAGTGCAAAGGAGCCCAAACGTCTTACTTGTTGTTCTTCCTACCCTATGTTCTATTCATGCCATATCCATGACACAATGGTACCTGTAATAACTGCTAAGTCTTCTAGCATATCTCTATTAGCAGTTATTCCCCATCGCACGTCCCATACGTACAGGTGGCCAGCCCGTCACGCAAGTCCGTGTTCTACATGAGACTCACACTCGTGTAACAAATGTGTCACGACTAATGAAACATAATGATGCCTGTAAATCATGTGGTCGTCTCGTAAAACTAGGTCGACATACATAATATATAATAAAGACAAATTATGACGCCATCGTCGTTACACCCAAGTTATTCTTGGACACAGTTTATATAGAAGTTTAAAATATATGAAATAAATGACAGAAATAAAATACATGCACCATATGGAATGTAAATCACAGTAGAATGGCAAGGTATACTTGCCTGGCAAGAAAGCTGCATAGTGTAAGCGTCTAGACGTCAAGCACAAAAGATCAAAAAACTATGGCCTCCGAATGAACATCTCCGGATGCTGAAATAAACATCACCAACATCTCTGGAATAAGCGAGATAGCTAGAAAACACTAAACTTTCATCCAATTTGGACACAGGAGCAAAATGGTAATTTCAGGTCAAAGCGGGTCCACATGTGGGCCACTTTGTACCGAAATACGTGCCAGAGGTAAAGGTCTCTAAATGGGACAAATTATAGGTCAAACAAATTCTAAACGATGATATGAACTCAACGGTATATCCAATTTTGGATTCCGGTGAGCCGATCATAAATTCATCCTTCAATTCAAACCGTGGGAGTCGCGAATAGGCGGCTCGGCCAACTGTCTCAGAATCGCGTGAAACTTGGGTCACAGGACCAGCGTGATACCACGAATCCAATGGCATAAGTTTTGTCGTATTCTGACGAGCGTACACAAAATGGGGTGGTAGTTTGCAAAAGTCGCGATACGGGGACTTTTTATGGATACGGGTTGATTCTGGCAAGCACACACGTCCGAATCAACTTTCGCGAAAGCCCACACGTCAGGATATACCATACGCGCCTTTTGGTGCAATTGGTATTCGATGAGGCAGTCTCGTTTAGCGGGACGCACTCCGTATCATAAAATTTTAGTTTTAAAAATATTAACTTTTTGGTCGTTTTGGAGACCGAATAATTTAACAGATAAAATAAATTAATAAAAACTAAAAGAACAGAAAAATTCTTGATTATATTGAGAAAAAAACCTTCAATTAGATTTTTTAAATATTAAACAGGTTGGTGGCAAATTAGACATGAACATGGAGGTTTGGGTTAAAATTCTGGACTATTTTTTGTCATTTTTTGGCCATTTTTCGGTCGATTTTTCGACCAAACCAGGGCGCGAAAACTAGTCCCGCTTGAAGAAAAATCCTAGAGGGTTAGGTTGTGAACGTATACGGACAAATCGCTCACAAAAAGAATCAAAGATGAGGGAGATATAATACCTTGAAGATAGGGAGTCGGGGCGGTGTTACTGGGCTGTGCGCGGGTAGCCCGCGGCTGCGGCCCTCAGCGACTGTGCAGCGGTTCTCCGTTCGTCGGAGGGGGGGCGTGAGGTCGGGGACTAGGGTTAGGGTTAGGGTTTGAGTTTTATAGTTACATATATATATATATATATATATATATATATATATATATATATATATATATATATATATATATATATATATATATATATAGAGAGAGAGAGAGAGAGAGAGAGAGGAAGGAGGGAATGCGCGTTTGAAGGGGGTGTGTTTGGGTTCTGTGGTATGGGGGGATTTGCTGGGTAGTTGTAGGTTAGTTTAGGATTAGTTAGGTTTTAGATAAGGTCTTTGGTTTTATATGATTTTCTTTTCTTTTTTTTCTTTTTTGTCTTTATTATTATTATTGTTATTATTATTATTATTATTATTATTATTATTATTATTATTATTATTATTATTATTATTATTATTATTATTATTATTATCTTTTCTTATTATTATTATTACTATATATTTATTAACATATATATATATTTACATATATAGATGAGGTTAAAAAGATTCAAAAATAATATTTGCACACAAAATAAATTCTAAAAAATTTTACTTTGTAAAGCTTTAATAAAATACTACACTCAAAATATTTTATGAAATATTTTGTAACTAATAATTAGATATTTATCTAGTTATATAAATCAAATAACTGTATTATCTAACTAACTAAGTAAATAACTAAAGGTTATCCACAAAATAGGATAATAGTAAATAATGTGCAATCTTACAAAAAGGGAATTTGCCTATTTTGCATGGAGAATTATGGGATGCTAATTATAGGAAGTTGGGATAGAAAAATAACCATAAATAAATATATATATATAATATCTAAATATTTAACACAAGAACCTATGGTTGTTACATTAATGTCATACTAATACCAAGGGATCAAATTTTTGTGCCACAAAAAGATCCTAACAGGTAGTGTCTCCTGTGTAGGCTACTTTCTATGAATGACTATACAGATTTTGGGGCTATCCTATATCATTAATGTCCAAACCACGGTGAAGTGTCCTAATAAAATTATTGGATTTTAATTGTTTTGAAAAATAATCTAAAACAAATACAAGAAATACAAAATACACACAAGATACCTATTTTTTGGTGAGGGGGTTTACAATCTACCCAACTTAAAAGAATTTTGTCCTCGAAATTAAAAAATAAGACATGATTTGCCAAATCCTTCACATTCGTATATAAGGCAAGCCTATCGCAATCTCTTCCAAAAATTTAAAAGACAAAATCTATTCAAATCCGTCACAATCTCTTCAAAATTAAAATAAGCACTGTTTAAATCAAAATTCAACATATCGTAATCTTTTCTTAATTTTTAAATAATCAACATCCAAATTTAATTCAAATCTATATGACTTCCCACATCAAAATTTAAATCATAATTTTCAACTATCATAATCTCCTCTAGATTTTGAATAATAAACAATTCTAATCAAATCTTATTCATATTTTTCAATTTAAGAATTTTGTACTCTTCAAATTTTAAATTCAATTTACATCCTCAACATTTCAAATAGGTGATCCAACAATCAAAATTCAACTTTTAATTCAAATTATCAAATTTTAAAATTTTAAATCTAATTCACCAATTGTTCAAGTCTAAAATTCTATATTTTATTCTCAAAATTTAAATCGATGATTCAACCTTCAATATTCAAATTTAAATCATGTGCTCAAAGTATAAATATTTGGTCCGCATTATCAAAATTTATTCTATAAGGCATTCTTATCTTTAAAGTTAAATCCTCATCAACTAAATCTTTCTTCAAAAAATTCTCAAAATTAAAATGACTTAAATCTCTCAATCTAATCTTACATGATCACAATCTAAAAAAATTTACCTCAAGTTGACAATGCAACTTCTACCCAACTTAGAATTTAACGATCTATCATATAAGACTATACCTTTAAGAAAAACTTCCTTACATTATTTAATCGTGTTATTCAATATATCCTCAAAAATTTTAACACCAAATATCACATGTGATATGTCCTTAATTACAAAAGATAGTCACAAAGAAATATGATTGGCCTATGGGGTATATCTAGTACTCTCCGTGTATCAAATTTATACCAAGCACGAGCGTTTGTCTTTCCGAAATAGGGAAAGACAGAAAATAACAATAAAGAATTCAAGGAGGAGGTGATAGAATACAAGTACGGGGTTCAAAGCGATTAAAGAATTCAAAAGGGTGTTATCAAGGCAGTTGTGGATTGAAATCCTATTTTGGTAAATTTCTATTCGCATGCTTATATCAGAACAGTTATGTATCTGATATGATATGCTCTGACTTATCTAGAGGGCAAGTATATTCGTCTAACAAGCGGAGTCAACTATATCTCAATCCATGTAAAGTAGTTATGCAAAGAGTGAACCAAGTGCACTAAGGTTGATCTGACCATAATACATCGATTCTAATTAGATAATTATATCAGTTTGTTCACCCAATAATACATATGTCATGAACAAGCTCGATAAAAGAATAAGCTTGCAAAACTAGGCTATAATATCAACATAAGTCGAGGTAGTCCAGAAAATATAAGTACGCTGGATTATGATGAGGGAAGGTACAAAATAATTCAAGTTCATCAAGAAGAGGAGACTCGTCCGGTGTTGTTCCTCTACAGTTGGTATACTAACTTCTCGTCTAAGTCTTTAGTCGACCAAATGGGGGTATGGGGCTCTAAGTTCTACAGTCTGGATAAACACTATCTTCTTATGGAAGCCTATAGTTGGTATCATTCAATTATACTTCATTAATGGGTTAAAAGGACTATGTGATACTAGGTTGTGAGGCATACTACCCAACTTACAAGAATTAACTAATATTGTAACTGCCTTAAGGGGATTCTACAAAATAACCTCGTCCTTGTAAATAAAGTAGAAACTCTTATTGGGGTATACGAGAAAAAGATCTTGTTACCTATTAGGGTATCCTACAGCATTATATAGGTAATGGTCATCATAAGTCTTAATCATAGTGTTTATAGAGCAAAAGTGTTAATATTAAGAATGGAGAAGTTACTGGCTCTCAAGTGAAAGAGGATATAACCTGTATTGAGATATGGGTACAAATTACGTGATTTGCTAAAGTATAATCATAAAATCATAATCTAAATGAACAACTCAAACTATCAAGTTCTAACTACTAAGAACATAATTTCAAAATTCAATATTAACAACTATAATCCTAGCAAACTATATATCCTAACATAAAAGAAATTACTTGGCCTACAATCAGAAGCGTTAGGTGGCACGAATTGAAAGATGAAGGAAAAAAATTTAGCCATCGCATAAAAAGTGAGCGCTAAGGTTTCGGAGGAACAAGATATGAAATTAAATAGAGAGACTCTTCATAATATCATGGTTTCCTAAGGAAAGGTGGTATGCTAATCTCTGTGTTCGAGGTATGATCAAGGAAAATATTCTATTAATTCCTCTTGGTTTCCTAAAGTTTTGTTCTGCTAATATCAAGACAAGAATCTAAATTTATAGTTCTCTAATATTATCTCACTATGAAAGTTAGGTTTAGTCCTAATATTCAACCTTGGATTTTTATTGGTTCCTCAATGCTAGGGTCAAACAATATGGTCAAATTTTTAACTAACCCTAGTAGTGTCTATACTACTCTCAAGTCCTTAATAAATATATAAATGGATAGTGGTCAATCAATTTATAGGTATTGGATGCTAGGGTTCATTAGATGTCATATCCCAGTCCCAAAATACGTAGGCCCAGGAACACGTAAGCATGCCAGCCGTATGTATATGACAACTCCAATATATGGATACCATAATACATACGTACGCTGTAATATGAATATAAACTCACATGTGGTATATATATGGTCATAAGTCACAGATATACTAAATCCCATCCACATAACAAGTCATAAAAGGAAATAACTAAACTAGAATAATGAGTCTGAATAATCCAAAACTAACAGTTGGGTGGAGACAAATCCACTACCAATGACTATATTAATATTAAAATGAAAGAGGGGGGTAAATCTCCAATATAAATAAGATGATGATATAAAGGTATCAGCAAAGCGATCCAGAGATAATCAAAGATGCTTCAAAGGTAAGACCTCCTCGGAAGAGATAAGTGGTAAGTCCTGATCCGTGCTCCTACGAAAAGTCATGAACATCTACACCTGGAAAGGGACCAGGTCCTCAAAGGGACGTAACAAGATACATAGAAGCATGCCAATTTGAATACAGTAAACATGCATAATAGGTAAAATATGTAAGTACGTTGTACAAGAAAATCTATATGAAATGCATAATGAGGACAACTTTTTGACGTATGGGCACAGGTAGGCCACTCTATCTAATCTCACAACTCAAACACACGTCAGGAACATCATCAACCGACATACCGCGGGGGTAGCGACCCTCGTGACACCATCAATCGATATACCACGGGGATAGCGACCATCGGACACAACTACCATAGTGCGTACTAGTTACTACGGTTCACCAGAGTGGTTAAAGTCCATACGCCTACTGATTGTCCTCTCATGATACTAAGTGTTATGTGTGTGTCAACATATCTAATATATAGTAATGACTGAAAGAAACTACATATGCAATGAATATACAGAAATACAATGAATATACAGAAATATAATAAGCATGCAAAGTACTATAAACAATTTGGCAAGGTATTTTGCCTGGTCTGAAAAAGAATGAAGTTCCAACTCAAGGCGTCGTCCGATCTACCTGTCACATAAATTAAACAAGTTAGGTTACAAAAGTGGATGAATAGGTTCCTCCATTTTAATCTATTTTAATTATGAATAAAATAACCTAAAATAGTATTTTAGTCTTATTATAATCTAATTTTATTACTAAACCCTAATTTTGGTCCAAAGAAAATTAACTTTACGGATTTGTAATCTGTGACACACAAATCGAGGCAATCCGTTGACCAAAAAGTCAACCAACTCAAATCCTAGATTTGTGTATAAAATCCTATAGATTTTAGCGCTACATGAACGCCAGAATCGATGGTTTTATAAAATCATAAGTCGGTAAAGAGTTATGGCCACAAGGGCGAATAGATGATAATTTTTGGTGGTTTTCTATTTACGTCTATGTTGTAAAATTTTTACAGTAGATTAAACTTGTATATTAAATTCTAAAAAAGTAATTTTATGTAATTTCATCATGTCAACTTTTCGAAACTTTAAACGGTTCGTAATTCCGAGTTCGGGATATCCCGTAATCTAAAAAATACCAAAATGCGTCTGATTTCGGACAACTGACACTTTTAGAATTTTCTAGAAATAGGTTTATAAATTATTAAAATAATTTATATATTCATAAAACTAACCTTGATATAGTTTTAACAAAAAACTGGAGCGTGTTTGGAGTCCGGAGCTACGAGATATCATCTTTTTAAGTCGTCATAACTACTAGAAAATGAGGCTGAATTTATGACGAATTTTGACTCTTTTTGGACGAAAAAGCGAGGATTTTGGGGAAGAAAATATGAAGGATGAGGTATTTATAATGGTGGACACTACTTAATTGAATACGACTAGAATTAGCTAATTTGGATATGATTAGGATCAGTTTAAATAATGATAGGATATGCATGCAGTTTCTTTCCTAGTAGACTCAGGATTTGAATTAATTTAAAATAGAATTTGAGTTTATCTCAATAATTTATAATCTTAAATAAAATTAAGGATAATTCAAATAATTTATATATAATCTTATTAATATCTATTAACACTAAATTATTATCTATCTAATATTAAGACTATATATATCCAAATAAATCCTAAATAATTTCAAAAATCTAAATAAATTTCTTAAAATTCTAAATAAATTACAGAAAAATATAATTAAATATTTTAACCTAAAATAAATATTTGGTAGGAACAATATGCAAGTATGATCTCATAGTAAATTATGGAAGTCCTAGAAATTTAGCTTCTCTATCTTTTAATTACCTAAAAATTCTAGAAAAATCTCCAAAAATCTAAAATAGCCTAAGAATGATTCTAAATAAATATTTACATAAGTAAATATACTAAAAAATTTATTTTCTAATTAACTAAGAGAATACTCTAATTTAATATCTATAGTTAATATAATAATATAAAATATATACAAAATATCTATTTTTGGTGAGGGGATTTACATTAGGTATTCTAAACTTAGTGATGTGTCAATATTCTAGTTGTATTCTTAGTAGGAATGTTACCCTAATTATCATCCTAACAACAAGGATTCCTATATTCTAGCAGAAGGCTATACTCAAGGAACTATTAGGGAAGTACATGAATTAAGCAGGATAAAATTATTTAAATAGAACGGATTGGAAGGAAGGTGATTCATAGTCAAATATGGATGAGACCAAAAATTCTAATCCTAAGTGCAGCCCCGCTTGGTACAGTCACGTAACCGAAATGGCTAACTCGACCTGCATGGGCCACCACAAAAAAATATCACGCTCCAGTCCCAAAATATGTAGGATTAGGAATACGTAAGCATTCCAGCCGTATGTATATGGAAACTCCAATATATGGAAACCATAACACATATGTACGTTATATTATGAACAATAATTCATAAGTGGTATATAGTTGTCACAAATCACAGGACATAACTAAATCTCATCCACATAATCAAATAACCAATCAACTATATAACTGAATCAAGTAAAAAATGCTTGATAAGAATAAGTAATTGGGTGGAGACAAATCCACTACCAAACTAGAATATAAGAGAAATAAAATAAGTACATCTAATGAACAATGAGGCTCGAAGAGAATACCTTCTCGAAAGATAACGAAGTAGCAAGTCATGATTCGTGCTCCGACGAATAGTCATGATCGTCTACACCTGAAAAGGGACCAGGTCCTCAGAGGGACATAACAAGATACATAGAAGCATGCCAATAAAGTACTGAAAAAACATCCAAAGGGTCGTCTAACCGCCTATGTGAATGCACTTTGAGAACAAATTTCCAACATGTGGGCTATCTGGCTAAAATGGGATTGGCATGATTCTCTCAGAGAATTAGGGCCTAAAAAGCATGACGTCTTTTGAACGTCATAGGCCGCCTATAGATATTATAGGGGTCATCATACCACGCATCTTCGATGGAGCGTGCGGGTTACACAAGAAAAGTGCAAAAGAGCCCAAACGCCTTACTTGTTGTTCTCTCCACCCCATGCTTTATTCATATCATATCCATGACACGATGGTAGCTCTAATAACTGCTAAGTCTTCTAGCATATCCCTATTAGCAGTTATTTCCTATCGGACGTCCCATACGTACAGGTGGCCAACCCGTCACACAAGTTCGTGTTCTACATGAGACTCACACTCGTGTAACAGATGTGTCATGGCCAATAAAACATAATGATTCCTATAAATCATGTGGTGGTCTAGTAAAACTAGGTCGACATACATAATATATAATAAAGACAAATTATGACGCCACCGTCATTGCACCCAAGTTATTCTTGGACGCGCAGTTTATATTGAAGTTTAAAATATATGAACTAAATGACAAAAATAAAATATATGCACCATATGGAATATAAATCACAGTACAATGGCAAGGTATACTTGCCTGACAAGAAAGCTGCGTAGTGTAAGCGTCCAGACGTCAAGCATAGAGGATCAGAAACTATGACCTCCGAATGAACATCTTTGGATGCTGAAATAAACATTACCAAAATCTCTAGAATAAGCGAGATAGCTAAAAATAGTACCCTTTCGTCTAATTTGGACACATGGGCAAAACGGAAATTTTAGGTCAAAACGGGTCCACATGTGGGCCACTTTGCACCGAAATATGTACCAGAGGTAAAGGTCTCTAAATGGGATAAATTATAGGTCAAATAAATTCTAAATGATGATACGAACTCAACGGTATATCCAATTTTGGATTCCGATGAGCCGATAACAAATTTGCCCTTCAAGTCAAACCGTAGGACCCACGAATAAGTGGCTCGGTCAACTGTCTCATAATTGCGTGAAACTTGGATCACAGGACCAGCGTGATACCACGAATCCAATGGCGTAAGTTTCATCATATTTCGACGAGCGTACGCAAAATGGGGTGGTAGTTTGCAGAAGTCACGATATAGGGATATTTTACGGATACAGGTTGATTCTGGCGCGCACACACGTCCGAATCAAATTCCGCGAAAGCCCACACGTTAGGATATATCATATGCATCTTTCGGTGTAATTGGTACGCGATGAGGCGGTCCCGTTTGGCGGGATGCACTCAGTATCACAAAAATTTAGTTTTAAAAATACCAAGTTTTTGGTCGTTTTGGAGGCCAAATAATTTAACAGATAAACAAATTAATAAAAACTAAAAGAACAAAAAAATTCTCGGTTATATTGAGAAAAAAATCTTTCAATTAGATTTTTAAAATATTAAACAGGTTGGTGGCAAATTGGACATAAACATGGAGGTTTGGGTTGAAATTCTAGACTATTTTTGGTCAGTTTTTTGGCCGTTTTCCGGTCGATTTTTCGACCAAACCAGGGCACCAAAACTCATCCCTCTTGAAGAAAAATCCTAGAGGGTTAGGTTGTGAACGTATAGGGACAAACCGCTCATAAAAAGAATCAAAGATGAGGGAGATATAATACCTTGAAGATGGGGTGTCGGGGCGGTGTTACTGCACTGTGCGCGGGCGGCCTGCTGCTGCAACGGTGGCGGTCGTCGGCGGCTGTTCGGCGGTCGCCGGTTGTCGGGGGAGGAGTGTCGGTAGTGAGGTCGGGGACTAGGGTTAGGGTTAGGGTTTGAGTTTGATAGTTATATATATATATATATATATATATATATATATATATATATATATATATATATATATATATATATAGAGAGAGAGAGAGAGGGGGGGGGAGAGAGAGAGAGGAAGGGGGAACGTGCGTCTGAAGGGGGGGGTATTTGGGTTCTGTGGTGTGGGGGGTGATTTGCTGGGTAGTTATAGGTTAGTTTAGGATTAGTTAGGTTTTAGATTAAGTCTTTGGTTTTATATGATTTTCTTTTCTTTTCTTTCTTTTTTCTTTATTATTACTATTACTATTAATATTATTATTATTTTTATTATTATTATTATTATTATTATTATTATTATTATTATTATTATTATTATTATTATTATTATTATTATTATTACTATATATTTATTAACATATATATATTTACATATATATATGAGGTTAAAAAAATCCAAAAATAATATTTGCACACAAAATAAATTCTAGAAAATTTTACTTTGTAAAGCTTTAATAAAATACTATATAAAAATATTTTATGAAATATTTTGAATTAATAATTAGATATTTATCTAGTTATATAAATCAAAAAACTTTATTAACTAATTAACTAAGTAAATAACTAAATGGTTATCCACAAAATAGGATAATAGTAAATAATGTGCAATCTTACAACAATGGAATTTACCTATTTTGCATGGAGAATTATGGGATGCTAATTGTAGAAAGTTGGGATAAGAAAATAACCACAAATAAATTATATATATATAATATCTAAATATTTAACATAAGAACCTATGGTTGTTACACTAAGTCATACTAATACCAAGGGATCGAATTTTTGTACCACGAAAAGATCCTACAGGTAGTGTCTTCTATGTAGGCTACTTTCTATGAATGACGATACAGATTTTGGGGTTATCCTATATAATTAATGTCCAAACCACGGTGAAGTGTCCTAATAAAATTATTGAATTTTAATTATTTTAAAAAATAATCTAAAATAAATACAAAATACACACAAGATACCTATTTTTGGGTGAGGGGATTTACAACCAGATTTGGGAATCTGAATACCTTTGGCTCCAGATAAGCCATAGGCGGTTGGACAATTTTTTTTGCTATAACACCTTCTTTGGCTCATCGTCATATAGCATATGTCCATTGCTTATCTTGCTTATTGCTTTCTGTAAGTACATGTTAGACGAACAAGGAAATATACAGAAATAAATATTACATATTTGGACAATGCTGAGTTTAAGTAGAAGATATTATAGTGATTGATCGATTACCATAATGCTAAATTTAATCGATTAGCCATATTCAAAAACTCAACATAAATATTGTTCCAACATTAATGAACCGTATCTTCATGCCATACTTGGACCAATTTGTGGTAGTATCCATCGATGATATTCTTGTGTATTCTGGTAATGAGGAGGAGCATGAAGAATATCTCAGGATAATACTGTAAACTTTGAGGGAGCACCAGTTATATTCGAAGCTTAGTAAGTATGATTTTTGACTGGATCACGTATCTTTTCTTAGGTACATTATTTCTGGAGCAGGAGTGTTAGTTGATCCCAAGAAGGTAGATGCAGTGGAGAACTGGCCAGTTCTGAAGATAGTAGCAGAAGTGCATAGTTTTCTGGGCTTGGCAGGATACTACAGAAGATTTGTGTCAGACTTTGCTAAGATCCTGGCACCTTTGACTTAATTAACGCACAAAAAATTTAAATTTGTGTGGTCAGCGAAATGCCAGACAGCCTTTGAAGAGTTGAACAAGAAGTTAATCTCTGCGCCAATCCTTACTCTTCCGGCAGGCTTCAGAGTATTCATAGTGTATTGTGATGCATCTGGCAATGGACTTGGATGTATTTTGATGCAACAAGGAAGAGTGATAGCATATAGTGATAGCATATTCTTCTCGACAGCTCAAGGATCACGAGAAGAACTATCTAACTCACGATTTAGAGTTAGCAGCAGTAGTGTTCGTACTTAAGTTGTGGAGGCACTCTTAATCGGGATCGAGTAGAAATATTCATGGATCATAAGAGTTTGAAGTATGTATTTATGCAGAAGGACCTGAACATAAGGCAAATAAGGTAGATAGAGTTGTCGAAAGATTATGACCTAAAACTTCAGTACCATCCAGGCAAGGCTAATGTAGTAGATAATATACTTTATAGAAAAGATAAAAAATTTATGTTGACTACTCAGAGGTACATTTTTGAGGAATTACGAGAGATAGCTATCGAGATACTACTTCCATAGAGTACAGGAGTTCAGGCTAGCCTACAGATTCAGTCAACTTTGGTAGGTAGAATCAAACTAGCTCAGGCAGAGGACCCGAAGATTCAAAAGCTACGAGAAGAATGTGAGGCATACAGTTCCCAGTATTTCATTCATCTGGGAGACACGAAGATGTATTAATATATCAAGCAACACTTTTGGTGGAACGAAATAAAGAGGTAAATAGCATGCTTCATATCGCGATGTTTGATATGTCAGCTAGTGAAGACAGAATAACAGAGACCCTAGGATTATTGCATTCGCTCTATATTCCAGAGTGATAGTGGGAATACATCTCGATGGACTTTATGACCGATTTACCAAGATCATCGACTAATAGAGATGCAGTTTGGGTGATAGTGGATCGGCTCAAGAAAGTAGCAATTCATGTGGCATAATTCATATACGGCAAGCAGAGCATGCGACCACCTTTCTTGGAAGCATGACTCTGAACCTTTGGCATTTATTTCTATGACTTTGTTATTTCTCTCTGACATACTTTATTGTATTGTCACCTCAGTCACATCATTCACTTTATGTCACATCACTGACACTTCATTTATTGGCCATCACTTTAATACTTGTCCCAAGGAGTAGACTTTAATCCTGAGCATGCGTACCTGACTTCATATGCGACCAAATGGTCCATGCGACCCTGACTTCATATAAGACCCTGACTTTTCCTGCGGCCTAGAGACATATGCAGCCAGGACTTCATATGCGGCCTAGAGACCCATGCGGCCTTGATTGTTTGATTGAATATTTTCTTATTCTTTAGTGATTTATATTTCGGTTAATGCTTGTACTATGATTCTAAGGAAGAATGGATTTAGTAATCAGACCTTGTGCTAGACATGACTATGAGCTAAGATTTGTTATAAATATGGCATAAGTTGAACTGAGATTTTAGTATGAACCAGACTAAGTGGATAGTGACTAACCGGCTATGTGAATGACATAAGCTTCGTGTTATAATGTAATATTGATTCATGTGATCCAATGTATAATTGGTAATTGGACTCGAATACGGTATCCGTGCTAATACAAATTATTGCCTAAAAGTGTATATGATCGGATGTGCGTCGAGGTACGACATACCGTATCACATGTTAAGTGATTTATATTTGGGTTATTCATCGAAAATGCCTCCAAATCTCCTGAATGCGTGATATTATATATACATACTACTTTTCTCCGTCACCGGCATAATAAGCGAGGTAACTACCAAAGCGTGGCTCGGATGTTGATTGAATGTTTCATACATGCTTGGGTGAATCCAGATTAAACTTTTATGCATTCGTATCTAGCGTGCCCATACTTTGTATGACATCTTAAGGGAAATTCTCATGTGACCACGCCTTGAGATTTTGAACACAATATAGGGCTAATTAGGAAACTAAAAGTGGTAGTAACATTTGGAGGGAACGATATTCCGAGATCATGCCAACGACCCTTCCCATAGAGATTCATTCTAAGTGTGTTATAGGGTGGCCACCACAAATAATGTATACTATATGCCATAGTGGACTGCAGTATTTGACCTATTATAAATACGTTAAGCCATTGTCTACCTATAGGAGCATTGGATTTGCTAATATCATATTTTTAGCGCAGTGGCCCTACGGAGGACTGGTGCATCCTGCAAGTGCCTGTATATTCCTTATTTTGCTCGGTTAGCTCTTGTTTGGCACTGGCATGATCTGAGAATAACTATTATGCATTATTTTTTAGATAATCTCAGACTCCATAAAATAGCAAGTCATACAAGTGATTGGCCGATATAAGAAAATGGACTTGGTTGTGATTGTATTATTCGGTTAGTAGCCTAAGGAAATAGACTATCATAGTGTGATGGTTCAACCATTGTCCTTGTTTGGTTATAGGGTTGGGCATTTACACTAGGATATGCCATGGACCTAAGTTACGATAGTGAACCTATGTCTTATTATATAATTATTGTTTGGGTTTTTTCTCCATTTTTGTGCTTCCTTTGTGGTACTTGCTATTTGGGGTCAAACCCTACTGGTTTTGCATAGCCAAATTTCAAGCCAGCACCCGAGGATCCAGCGTACTATTCCCCAACTCATGGCACGTACCAGGAACATGGTCGCCGAGATAACGAGTGGATTTTCTTCTTCCCTGCTCGTCGTTGTACATTTACTTTTTGGGCCTTTAGCCACCGTTACCTGTTAGTCGGCATATCTGGATGTTAGACTCCTTACATTATTGTATTAAATCAGATTGCACCTGAACACTGTCATGTACTTTTGATACTCTGCCAGCTTTTTATTTTGTGCAGCTGGTCTGTAGAATATTTTGAGAAAGCGTTTGGGATGCCTTATTGCCTTATCATATATGCTCTATGTTTACTGTTTCTTATTTGAATAATTGAGACATAAGAGTTCTTGACCATAGGTGATCACCTTACGACTTATAGTACCTTGTACGTGGTAGCTGGCCATGTCCGTCTCCATATTACGTTAATGGGGCGTGACACCTATTATAAATAACGCCTAGCCATTGTCTCCCTATAGGAGCACTAGAACCGCTAATACCGTATTTTAGCGCAGTGGCCCTACGGAAAACCGGTGCATCATAAAGTGCCTATATATTCCTTATTTGGCTTGGTTAGCTCATGTTTGGCAATGGCATAGTTTGATGATACATATTATGCATTATTTCTGAGATAACCTCAGACTCAACAAATAGCAAACCGTACAAGTGATTGGTCGATATAAGAAAATAGACTTGGTTGTGATTGCATTATTCGGTTAGTAGCCTAGGGAGATGGACTATCATAATATGATGGTTCAACCATTGTCCTTATTTGGTTGTAGGATTGGGCCTTTGCGTTGGGGTATGTCATTGACCTAAGTTACGACACTGAACCTATGTATTATTATATAATTATTTCTTGGATTTTTGTTTCTCCATTTTGTACTTCCTTTGTGGTACTTGCTCTTTGGGGTCTAATCCCACTGATTTTGTATTGCCAGGTTTTGAGCCAGCACCCGAGGATCCAGCGTACTATCCTCCAACTCATGGCGCATACCAGGAACATGGTCGCAGAGGATAACGAGTAGATTTTCTTCTTTTCTGCTCGTCACTGTACATTTACTTCTTTTTACTGTTTAGCTATCGGCACATGTTAGCCAGCACATTTGGAAATTAGTCTCCTTACATGATTATATTAAATCATATGGTAGATGATCACTGTCATGTACTTTTGATACTCTGCCAGCTTCTTATTTGGTACAACAGGTCTTCAAAATATTTTCACAAAGCATTTGGGATACCTTATTGCTTTATCATATATGCTCTATGTTTACTATTTTCTTGTTTGAATGATTGAGATATAGAAGTTCTTGACCTAGGAGACCTAATTATAGTATGGAACCCCTTGTCTTATTACAGCCGCGATCGTCGTACGACATATAGTACCTTGTACGGGGTAGCTGGCCATGTCCGTCTCCGTATTCTGGTACTAGGACATGACAAAATTTTATTGGTGGCCTATGTAGGTCTATTCTTCAGAATTATGGGGTGTCATGGTCATAGGAGTCTCAATCAAACATGATCCTTCTTAAAATTCTGAATTTATAATCTTTGATACTCAGCTTAAAGTTTCCCAGATTTGTTGCTTCCTTGTTTCTTCTCGTCCAGTACTTGATTGTTTCTTATGCTCTTATTTAGGTCTTCTTCTTCCTCCGATGCAGCAGCAACAAGAGAGGCAGAGTTGCCAGTGGAACGAGATCCTATAGAATCCCAGCCAAGGATCCGAGTTTAGCCCACGATAAATGGGACAGAGTAGCAGGCTCCGATTTTTCCCGTACCTCCCGCAGTTGAGCCCACGATAAATGGATACCCGGCCTTGTTAGAGATTATCCGTGGATTATTGGTTGTCCAATAATACTAGATGGTGGTGCAATAATAACAACATCAACAACAACAGCTTCTACAACAGGAACAGAATGTCCTGTTGAACCAAGGGTTGCAGACGGCCATAGAATGAGGCGGAAGAATTGATTATAGGGCATCTGTTAGATTTTGCAGACTGAACCCCAGATATTTTGATAGAGGATGCAATCACGGCAGATGATTGGCTCCAGGATATTGAGACCATTCTAGCAGCAACTAAAGTTTTGACCGAGTAACAGGATGACGTGGTTCACCTACAACTCCAAGATCTGGCAAGGGATTGGTGGGCCACGATGGAGGTAGGATTGAGGCATACTATTTCGTGGGATAATTTTAGGACCCGATTTAAGGTAAATTACTTTGGTATTGTAGCTCAGTGTGAGTTGTAGCAAAGGTTCATTAACCTCAAGCAGGCTGGAAGGACAGTAGACGGCTACATGGCAGAGTTTTGCCGACTGAGCAGGTTTTCTCCAACCATGGTGGTAACAGAGTTAGAGAGAGCAATGAGGTTCCAACAGGGACTTCATATAGAAATCTTACACATGGTAGAGGTGCATGACTACCAAACTTTTGAGGTGGTATTGATAGCAGCCAAGAGGGTTGAGCTTACTTCTCAGAGGATGGCATGAAGAAGAGTGGATCAGAAATAGCCTCATGAACAGAGCAATGAGGGAGGACCAGTACCACGAACGTTAGGACCATCCTCTAGCATTTGCATCTATGACGTGACATAGAGGAGTCTAGTGGCATAGAGGAGTCTAGTGGCATCGACTATGTTACCACTAACTCAATAATAGAAGCCAAGGCAGCAACAACAACAGCGACGAGGAGCGCCAACAGATTGTACCTATTGTGGCAAAGGATGTCATACCCAGAATATTTATCGGAAAGCAAACTGACTATGCTTGAGATGTGGGAGCCCTTATCACAAGATTTCTATATGCCCATTGATAGAGAGACCAGGAGGGCCAGTACAATAGTTTCCTGTATTGCCAGCTCCAAGGGCGGTGC
Source organism: Iris macrosiphon (assembly GCA_036927795.1). Lineage (NCBI taxonomy): Eukaryota > Viridiplantae > Streptophyta > Magnoliopsida > Asparagales > Iridaceae > Iris > Iris macrosiphon. The sequence goes on along the minus strand of JAYESA010000011.1, from coordinate 79,573,548 downwards.
AGCAAGGAGAACCGGCAGCAGTAGTACGGCCTTTAGCCCAGTGTCCGTTGCCGATACAGGTCCAACTTTGTAGATAGAAACAACAGCAGAATCAATAGGGACCACAACAATGACAGTAAGGAAGACAGCAGCAGGAAGCTCGATAAGGCCAAGGATAGGCGCTCATATTGTCTTTGAAAGAAGCTATGGCGTCGGGCAACATAATGGCAGGTAATATTTTTGTTACAACCTTTCATGCCATAGCTTTAATTGATTCTGGAGCTTCGTACTCATTTATATCTGCACAATATGCGATACGTATTAGATTAAAGTTTGAGGCCATTGCCAGAGAGGCTGAATATACTCATTAGTAATAGGATCTTAGAAGTTAGTTGGGTGTGCCTAACATGTTCAGTCATAGTAAGTGGGCATTTATTACCTGCAAAGTGGATCACGTTTCCTATGGGTAACTTTGACGTTATCTTAGGCATGGACTGGCTGAGAGACAGTCATGCAATGATAGACTGTTGTGAGGGTAGAGTGTTGTTTAGAATTCTTGGTCTATAAGAGTTTGTCCATAGCAAAATAGAAAGAGACCAGCATAAGGTAGGAGTCACAACAGTAGCAAAGAAAGAAGACCCGATACCCAAGATAGCTAAAGAATTTATGGATATATTTTCCAACGAGATTGCTGGATTACCCCCAGCTAAAGAAGTAAAGTTCTGTATAGAGTTGATGCCAGGAGCAGAACAAGTATCCCCGAAGGTATATCTAATGTTACTATCGGAGCTTGATCAGTTATATCGACACGTGGAAGAAATGAAGGCGAAGAAGTTTATTCGGACCAGTGGATCACCATGGAGAGCACCAGCGGTATTGATTAAGAAGAAGGATGGATTGATGCAGTTGTGTATGGATTACAGATAATTGAATGCAGTGACCATGAAGAACAAGTACACATTACCAAGGATTGATGATTTGTTTGACCAATTAAGTGGAGCAAGAGTCTTTTCCAAGATAGATTTACGATTAGGATATCATCAGCTGTTAGTTCGGGAATAGGATATATCGAAGACAACATTTAGGTCACTATATGGGCATTACATACTAGTTATGCCATTTGGACTGACTAATGCTCCAGCGGTATTCATGGATTTGATGAACCATTTCTTCATGCCATACTTGGACGAATTTGTGGTAGTATTCATCGATGACATTCTTATGTATTCTTCTAATGAGAAGGAGCATGAAGAATATCTCAGGATAGTACTGCAAACTTTGAGGGAGCACCAGTTATATGCGAAGCTTAGTAAGTTTAATTTTTGGCTAGATCACATAACTTTTCTTGGGCACATTATTTCTGGGGCAAGAGTGTCAGTTGATCCCAAGAAGGTAGATACAGTAGAGAACTTGTCGGTTCTGAAGACAGTAGCAGAAGTGCGTAATTTTCTGGGCTTGACAGGATACTATAGAAGATTTGTGTCATACTTTGCTAAGATCTCGGCACCTTTGACACGAATAACATACAAGAAAGTTAAATTTGTGTACCAGACAGACTTTGAAGAGTTGAACAAGAAGTTAATCTCTGCGCCAATCCTTACTCTTCCGGCAGGCTACGGAGGATTCACAGATCATAAGAGTTTGAAGTATGTGTTCACGCAGAAGAACCTGAAAATGAGACATAGAAGGTGGCTAGAGTTGTTGAAAGACTATGACATGGAACTTCAGTACCATCCAGGCAAGTTTAATGTAGTAGCTGATGCATTTAGCAGAAGAGGTAGAAAATTTATGTTGACTACTGAAGCACATTCTAGAGGAGTTACGAGATATGGGTATCAAGATAGTACTTCCACAGAGTACAGGAGTTTAGGCCAGCCTACAAATTCAGTTAAATTTGGTAGATAAATCAAGCTAGCTCAGGCAGAGGACCCGAAGATTCAAAAGCTACAAGAAGAATGTGAGTTCGTTCTTCGGAAGGAGTTGACAATATATACGGATGGAATGCTAAGGTTTGGGGATCGTCTATGCGTACCAAGTGGGAATATTCGGCAAGAAGTTATAACTGAAGTACATAGTTCCCAGTATTCCATTCATCGGGGAGGCACGAAGATGTATCAAGATATCAAGCAACACTTTTGGTAGAATAGAACGCTTAGTATCGCGATGTCTGATATGTCAATAAATGAAGGCTGATCAACAGAGACCGACAGGATTATTGTAGCCGCTCCCTATTCCTGAGTGGAAGTGGGAACACATCATGATGGACTTTGTGACCGGTTTACCTAGATCATTGACTGGTCGCGATGCAGTCTTGGTGATAGTGGATCAGCTCACGAAAGTGGCATATTTTCTCCCCTTCAGAGAGGGACAGTCTACAGAGCAGTTGGCAAATTTGTATATGCGAAAGGTTATGATATAGCATGGAGTGCCAGTAAGCATAGTATCAGACCAAGATACAAGGTTCACTTCTCATTTCTGGAGAAGCTTGCATGAGAGATTGGGTACCAAGTTAAGATTCAGCACAGCTTACCAGCCCCAGACAGACGAACAATCAGATAGAACTATCCAGACCTTGGAGGATATGTTATGAGCATGTACCTTAGACCTTGGTGGATCATGGAAGAATCACCTTCACTTGGTAGAATTCTCGTATAACAATAGTTATCAGGCTAGTATTCAGATGGCACATTTTGAAGCACTATACGGTAAGAATTGTAGTTCACCATTGGCTTGGGACGATATTAGTGAGCGAAAGATGTTAGGCCCCGAAATGATTACGCAGACAGTAGAAGTTGTCAGGCATATCAGAGAATGATGCGCAAGATCAGCATCGTCATTAGGTAGATTGGCTTTGTAAGCCTTTAGAGTTTCATGTCGGTGACTACGTGGTTTTACGAATTTGGCCTACCCGTGGAGTCATTAGATTCAGAGTTCACGAAAAACTTAGTCCGCGATACGTTGGATCGTTAGACATTCTCAATCAGGTAGGCGATGTGGCATATCATCTTGTCCTTCCACCTTCGCTACGTAAGGTGTATAATGTATTTTCGTAGGTATGTCCCGGATTTGAATCATTACCTCAACCACTCTGAATTAGTCATTGGTATCGACTTATCTTACACGGAGCAACTCGTATCCATTCTGGATCGAAGAGAGAAGGTACTCAAGAACCGGACTATTTCTCTTGTCTGAGTTGCTTAGGGATATCACACTCTTAGAGAATCAATGTGGAAGCGCGAGGACGATATTCAATCTCGATATTCGTATATGTTCGATTCGAAAGATATATTCTAGCTTATGCCTTCGTATCTATATTTTGGGATTAGGTGATCACCTATTTGTTGTGATGATATTGCTTGCATGTGTAGTTTTACTAGTAGGATTATGTCGTAATTGTTCTAACTTCTCTAGCTTGCTAGAATTCGAGTTCCGAGGGAAAAAATTTTCTAAGGTGGATAGAGATGTCACTCATCGTTCCCAAATATACGTATTTGGAGCCTATTATTTTTCTTGCTTCCATGTTTAATATATTGCATGAGACTAGACCCATTCTTTAGTTTATCTTGGTTCATGGTTTAATTGTTGGGTTAGTTTAATCATGGGTTCACCATGGTTAAAATCTCAAATCTTTATGTATATAAACCAAATCTCACACTCTCTCTCTTTATTACTTCATTTTCTTTCTCTCTCTTCTGTTTTCTTCCTCCAAGTCTTAGGCAAGTATACATTGCATAAGAAATGGTGAAACCCTCCATATTATTGGTTCATTATGTTTGTTATGTGTTTTTAACCACTTTTAATATTTGGAGTTTTTGATTTTTATGGGTGGATTTGAGTAGATCTATATTTAAAGTTTAGGATTTTCATGGGTTCCATATATTTTTTATAATTTGATCTACTAAAATATAGTATTGTAGAAAATTAGTTTTTGGGGTTGATAGAGCAGTTCATTTTGAGCATTTTGGCTTTTGGTTCACTTGATTTAGAGTTAAAATAAAAAATTTATGAAGGAAACAAAATTTGAGTTTTTTGGAGCTTTTCTGCTATGGCTGAACTTGCTGTCTAGAGAAGACGAAGTTCTCATGCGGTCAGCACAATATGCGGCCGAGACTTCCATGCGGCATGATCCTTATGCGGCCTGGACTCTTTGTCGCATAACCAACCAGCATACGTCCATCTTGTTGGATGCATGACTGACCATTACACAAAGTGTTCTGGAGCTAAGTAACAGGACTCCTTGTGTTTTATTCGCTGGATGAATGAAAAATTTGCTAAGTCCAAAGAGAAATATGCGACCGAGTGACATATGCGGCAAGCTGTATATGCGGCCACCTTTCTTGGACGCATGATTCTGTGATTTGTCCTCTCTCTCTGACATACTTTATTGCATGTCACACCAGTTACATCAATTACTCTGCCATTTCACTGACACTTTATTTATTGCCCGTCACTTCAAAACTTGTCCCAAGGAATAGACTTTAACCCTGAGCATGTGGCTTAGAGACATATGCGGCCAGGACTTCATATGCGGCCTAGATACATATGCGGCATGGACTTCATATGCGGCCTAGAGACCCATGCGGCCGTGATTATTTTGATTGGATATTTTTTCTTATTTTTTATGATTTATAATTGGGTTAATACTTGTGTTATCATTCTAAGGAAGAATGGATTTAGTAACCAGACCCCGTGTCAGACATGACCATGAGATAAGATTGGCTATGAACATGGCATGAGTTAAACTGAGATTTCAGTATGAACCAGACTAAGTGGATAGTGACTAACCGGCTATGTGCATGACATAAGCTTCGTGTTACAATGTGATCTTGATTCATGTGACCCAATGTATAATTGGTTATTGGACTCGAATACTGTATTTGTGTTGATACAAATTATTGCCTGAAAGTGTATATGATCGGATGTGTGTCGAGGTACAACCCACCGTGTCACATGTTAAGTGATTTATATTTGGGTTGTGCATCGAGAATGCCTTCAAATTTTTGAACATGTGATATTATAAATATATATTTATATATTATTTCCCCCAGCACGTGCATGATATACGAGTCAACTACGAAAATGTTGCTAGGATATTGATTGGCTGAATATTGCATACACGTTCGGGTGAATCCAAACTGAACTTCCATGGATTCGTATCTAGTGTGCTCGTACTTTGTACGACATCTTTAGGGAAATTATCATGTGACTACGCCTTGAGATTTTGAATACAATAAAGGGATAATTAGGTAACTAAAAATGGTAGTAATATTTGGAGGGAACGGTATCCCGAGATCATGCCAATAAACCTTCCTACAGAGATTCATTCCAAGTGCACTGTGTGCTGGCCAACACAGATGTTGTATATCATTCGCCTTAGTGGAGTGTAGTATCTGACCTATTATAAATAACGCCAAGCCATTGTCTCCCTATAGGAGCACTTGAACCGCTAATACCGTATTTTGTGCAGTTGCCCTACGGGGAACTGGTGCATCATGAAGTGCCTGTATAATTCTTATTTTGCTCGGTTAGCTCATGTTCGGCATTGGGGTGATCTGAGGATACCTATTATGCAATATTCTGAGATAATCTCAGACTCCACAAATAGCAAGCCGTACAACTGATTGGTCGATATAAGAAAATAGACTTGGTTGTGATTTTATTATTCGATTAGTCGCCTAGGGAGATGGACTATCATAGTGTGACGGTTCAACCCTTGTCCTTGTTTGGTTCTAGGGTTGAGCCTTTGCGCTAGGGTATGCCATGGACCTAAGTTACGAAACTGCACCTATGTATTATTATATAATTATTTCTTGGGTTTTTGTTTCTCCATTCAGTGTATGCTGCCACCTTCCTTGGCTGCATGATTATGTGATTTTGTCATTTCTCTCTGACACACTTTATTGTATGTCACACCAGTCGCATCAACCACTCTATGTCACTTCACTGATACTTCATTTATTGCCCGTCATTTTAACACTTGTCATAATGAGTAGACTTTAACCCTGAGCATCCGTCCTAGAGACTTCATATGTGGCCTAGAGACATATGCGGCTAGGACTTCATATGCGGCCTAGAGACATATGCGGCATGGACTTCATATGCGGCTTAGAGACCTATGTGGCCATGATTGTTTTGATTGGATATTTTTCTTATTATTTTATGATTTGTAATTGGGTTAATGCTTGTGTTATGATTCTAAGGAAGAATGGATTTAGTAACTAGACCCCGTGTCAAACATGACCATGAGCTAAGATTGGCTATGAACATGGCATGAGTTGAACTGAGATTTCAGTATGAACCAGACTAAGTGGATAGTGACTAACCGGCTATGTGCATGACATAAGCTTAATGTTACAATGTGATCTTGATTTATGTGACCTAATGTATAATTGGTAATTAAAATCGAATATTGTATACGTGCTGATACAAATTATTGTCGAAAAGTGTATATGATCGGATCTGCGTCGAGGTGCGACACACCGTGTCACGTGTTAAGTGATTTATATTTAGGTTGTGCATCGAGAATGCCTCCAAATTCTTGAACACGTGATATTATAAATATATATTGTTTCTCCCAGCACGGGCATGATATACGAGTCAACTACCAAAATGTGGCTGCGATATTGATTGGTTGAATGTTGCATACACGTTCGGGTGAATCCAGACCAAACTTTCATGGATTCGTATCTAGTGTGTACGTACTTTGTACGACATCTTAAAAAAAATTCTCATGTAACCACGCCTTGAGATTTCAAACACAATACAGGGCTAATTAGGTAACTAAAAATGGTAGTAACATTTGGAGGGAACGGTATCCCGAGATCATGTCAACGAACCTTCCCATAGAGATTTATTCCAAGTGCACTGTGTGCTGGCCACCACAGATACTATAAATCATCCGCCTTAGTGGAGTGTAGTATCTGACCTATTATAAATAACGCCAAGCCATTGTCTCCCTATAGGAGCACTAGAACCGCTAATACCGTATTTTAGCGCAGTGGGCCTACGGAAAACTGGTGCATCATGAAGTGCTTGTATATTCCTTATTTGGCTCGGTTAGCTCATGTTCGACGTTGGCGTGATCTGAGGAAACATATTATGTATTATTTTTGAGATAACCTCAAACTCCACAAATAGTAAGTCGTACAAGTGATTGGCCGATATAAGAAAATGGACTTGGTTGTGATTGTATTATTTGATTAGTATCCTAGGGAGATGGACTATCATAGTGTCACGGTTAAACCCTTGTACTTGTTTGGTTGTAGGGTTGAGCCTTTGCGCTAGGGTATGCCATGGACCTAAGTTACGACACTGCACCTATGTATTATTATATAATTATTTCTTGGGTTTTTGTTTCTCTATTTCGTGCTTTCTTTGTGGTACTTGCTATTTGGGGTCTAACTCCACTGGTTTTGCATGGCCAGGTTTCGATCCAGCAACCTGAGGTTCTAGCGTACTATCCCCCAACTCATGGCGTGTACCAAGAATATGGTCGCAGAGGATAACGAGTGGGTTTTTTTCTTCCCTGCTTGTCATTGTACATTTACTTCTTTTGGACGTTTAGCCACCAGCACCTGTTAGTCGGAACATCTGGATGTTAGTCTCCTTACATGATTGTATTAAATCAGACTGCAACTGATCACTGTTATGTACTTTTGATACTCTGACAGCTTCGTATTTTATACAGCTGGTCTCCAGAATATTTTGACAAAGCCTTTGGAAGCCTTATTGCTTTATCATATACGCTTTATGTTTACTATTTTCTTGTTTGAATGATTGAGACATAGAAGTTCTTGACCTTAGGAGACTTGATTGTAGCATGCACCCCCTTGTTTTATTACAGCCGTAATTGCCGTACGACGTATAGTACCTTGTACGAGGTAGCTGGCCATGTCAGTCTCCGTATTTCGGTACTGGGGTGTGACAAATACCAAATAATTTTAAACTAACCACTAAATTAATATACTAATATGATTAGCAACCAAAAGTGAAAAGATAAAATACCCTAATCCTAATTTTCAGTGGTTATATTTTCCAATCTGGGACTATCTTTTGTCACGTTCCGCTACCGGAATATGGCGAGCCGAATACGTAACTAATATCCCAGGCTACGCGCCAAACAAATACACCTGTATTTGTATCGCAATTGTCGCCTGTAAAGTTCTAGGATAAAGTATAGGGTAAAGTTAAACCATCAACAAGTAAAAAACTAAGCACATTCACAATACCATTCTTTTTTAGTTACATCTCACAAGTCTGAGTTATGTCTTCAAAAGAAAGAATACAAGCTACTCACTAATATACAACCATATATTTATCTCCCATAAAGGTTAATATACATATAATTATACAAATACAAAATGAAATTATTGTTCTACATACGGCATCCCTAACTCTTCAGACTCGTCCATATTATACAAGGGAAGTACCTCGTCTTCGTTCTGGCCTTCATCTAGTGAACAAAACTAGATCAAAGACATGAAATTCATCGATTCAAGAAAGGTGAATAAATAAAAAATAATATGATACTGAAGTCCAAGTACAATGAAAATCTAAACCGATTAAACTCTAAGTACAAGACATAATATGACTTTGAAATAATTTCTAAAGTGATCTTAATATAGTGCAATAATTGTATCCAAGCCATTCCTTAAGTCCCACAAATCACTAACACAATCACAATACAGTTTTTCCTATATGATGATGCAAGTTAGAGAAGATGTTTAGATCTCACATTCGCAGTGTCACGAGCACTATCTAGGCAATAATTCCGTTACCAGGGATCAGGTGGTAGCAGGTAGGCACGGTGCTTTGTAGTCCGGCCACTCCTCTCCGGGAGCAAAATTTTAAACTTTAATTAACACCAAATTTGACTTTTTATCGAATTAGGGTATCACGAGCATCAGGAAGGTAGGTGATCTATGCATTCACCCGCTCTCAACGCAAGGCCTTGCGAAGAAGATATAGGTACTGATCAGTTTTGTTAATTATATTGTCAAGATTTTATACGATGTTATCCAAACTGCTCTCCCACCCAATGCTCGAGTGTACAATCACAATCAATCCTAAGTCCATTCTAATAATTAAAACTCTGTTTCCCGGCTTAAGTATACATATTGATTTGCATTTCTGGAATACAGATATCACTTAGAAGAAATGCTTCCAACTATTGGGATAACATCAATTCATTCTCTATACCACTATACCAAAACAATCAATTCCTAATGACCATAAGCGTTAGAAAAATTATTACTAACAATTTTTTACCATTGGTAATACGGCCTTGAAAATTTTCCTAGCGGTTATACCGTTAGGAAAATAATTTTCCTAACGGCAAAAACCTGTTGGGAATATATTTTTTCTAACGGTAAAAACTATTAGGAAAATAAATTTTCTAACAGTTTCTTACGATTAGAAATAAAAAATAATCGTAACAGTTTCTAACTGTTATGTTAGAAATTTTTTCCTAACTATTATAACCGTTAGGAATTAAAAAAACTACTAAAAAAATTTGTGGGTCTATTGAGCCTAAGAATCAAATTCAACCAAAATAAATAATTAAGTGCACACAAAATAAGTCTGCACAATCTCGTAGCTCCTAAAATAATTGCAACACCAAAAAAGAAACAAATATGTAGGTCGTGTAACAATTATCCAATCATCCAGCATGAGACCCATAAAATCTTTCCATTGAAAAATATTAAATTAAACTCTAGGCTGTGCAAAAGCATTTTTCAAGGGAAGTCAAAATACATTAACTTAATGACAACAGTTCAAAAAATAAATTATAAAACTATGAGGAGTTCAAAGGAGACTTGATCTGGAGTTCAAAAGCCTCAAAACAGTGCAGCCCTTCCAACGACAATCCCTTCTTCAATAGCAGCCTGTGCAGAAGCAATTAAATTAACATTTTTTGGCTCAAACAAAGGTTAGAAAGTAACAAAACTAATAACTAGTTGTACCTTTGTGGCATTTAGAGCATCCTCTACCCTCAACTTCTTCTCTTTTAGTTTTGTTTCTATTTGTGCTCCAACCTGCCCAAATTCGATGCAATTTTCAAATCAAAACCTAACTCCTCAGCCTGAGAACACACTTGACCCAGATAAAAAACAAACAACATCTAGGTGGTCCATTCTGCTCCCCCATCTCAGATTAAGACTCCATAAATATACAATTTAGAAAGAAATGTAAAAAAAAAAAATGCAATTGAAAAGAGAACTTATCTTAAAAATTTATTCATCATAGACAGTATTTACATAAAGGCTATCATTAACAAGGCAAAGACTCAAAACATGGTCGTGGACAATAAGAAATATATGTTCTACTACCAAGTGATGGAAGTAACATACGGTAGTATTATATATCTTGAATATCATGTACATGTTCAGAGAATGTCTGATCACTAACCTCCTTTAGCAACTACACTTGTACAAATAACAAACTGATATACAAGAAGAAAAATGGAAAAGGAAAAAATATCAAAGAAAGATTACTTATTCAACCTATTATCAATTGAAACCAGTGGAACTGGATTCTATTAATCTGGAAAAAAATGTAGTAGCAAAAATAAGTAGTCTTCCTGATTATCAAATTAAATAAACGACAATAGACTAACAATTAATGCAGGATCAATAGAATACAAGATTGATAGAAATATTAAATCAGAACAAGTTCACAAGCAAATAATGCCTACACATGCCTCGGATGAAACCCAGTCCAAGCAAAATAGGCACGTGTAGTTGTGGAGTAAAAATCAATGCCTTCAAAGAAAGAGTCGATTCACATGATGTCTTGAGCCTCCTACGAACCCTTGGGTTTCCACTGATGTCTTCTCGTAGCATCAGGTGTCTCCAACTGTAGCCTTCACTTCAAATATACCCTCTTGAACTGACGAGGAGAGAAAATAATCCATAGATCTGATGTTATAGATCAAATAAGACTGGAATAAAAAAAGAATTGAAGGAGAATAATTTTACCGAATACTGTGTCGATCCCTAATCTCTACGACGGTGAGAGGAAGAGGAGGAGGAGGAAAGAGAGAGAGAGAGAGAGAGAGAGAAAGATTTACCTTCACAGCAAGAGGTCCTCGGAAAGAGAGAGAGAGAGAGAGAGAGAGGTACTCAGCACGAGAGAGAAACTTTAGGGCTTTACGGCTTCAAGGGAGAGCCTCTAGGGCTTTATAGGAAAGAGAGGTCCTCTCTAGTCCTCACCAAACAAGCGAAAAATAATTGGGGGGGATGAAAAGTGATTCCCTAAACACTTTTCCTACACATACACAGGAGATTTATTTTATTGTTCAAATTTTATCACTTTGCTAACGGTTTTAAAGTGTTGTAAGATAAATAATATATTATTTATATTAAATTTTAGTTTTTTACTATTTATACTGACGGATTTATGTGTTGCTAACGGTATTTTACCGTCAGTAATTAGTAACGGTATAAAATCGTTAGCAATTAAAAAAAAATTGTGTTGGAAAATCCCTCTTTTGGTGTAATGTATGTGTTAATATCACGTAATACGGGAATACAGTCAATAGGGTATTTCAGAACCAAGGAAACCATATTTGATAATTTGATCGCTTACGTGTTTACATGTCCACGTCCTTACAAGTCCAAGAATTAAACAGTTGACCTCCAAGCATTCCTAGAATATGGTGAGTCTGTCTCAAATCGAAATACAGTTATCTAGGTTTAGGGTTCGGTACTATACCACAGAGCTTAAGATTCGAAATTTAGCTATCTTTTGAAATCCTTAGACTTTCGGACAGAGTCCTTTTTTATTTCGAGCTCCAAACACAGTAATATAACCGACCCAGAGCAACTCTTTGTAGAATTGACATGGGTCAAAGTTCCTTCGGTGGAACAACTCTACATCGGTCATGCGCAATTAATAGGATAAACAGTAAATGCATAGAAGCACAAAACTAAATTATACAAAAGTTTTAGCAAGTATATCCTAGATTGTATAGAGCATACCTCCAATCATATAAATCTAAATACCATCAAATTATATACGGTTGGAAAGCTTATCGAATCCTCTTCGATTTTAATTCAGACATAATCAAATTTTGACAAGGTTTAATATGTCAAAATTGGCCTACAAAATAAGGTGTAAAATATTCTAGATTTTGATTCCAGAATTTTACGTTGATGGTACACAGCCAATAACCCCTATTATATACACCAAATTGCTATCAAATCATATACGGTTGGAAAGCTTATCGAATTTCCAACAATATGTGTTCAGACAAATCCTGATTTTGAAGACGTTTAATAGGTCAAATCTAGCCTATAAAATAATGTGTACATAGGTTCCAAATTTTAATTCCAGGATTCTATACCTCTGTTGTACGACCCATAACTCCCATCATATAAATTCAAACCCTATCGTATCATATGTCGTTAGAAAGGTTATAGAAATTCCAACGATTTTCGTTAAGTATAACTAAATTTTGATAGAGTTTAATAGATCAAAACTGACTTGAAAAATAATGCACCGTAGGAACGAATTCAGCACGTATAAACATAGTTCTATCTCATATCCAAGCCTCCTACGGGTGTCTCCTTAACGAAAACTCTTAGAAACATGTTTTAAACCACATATATTAATCTCAAAAATTATCTAAAATATAAATTTTACTTTGAACAATAAAATTAAACTAAAACAATATGAAAAATTATACTAAAAGGAGATTTGTATAAGGAGTACAAAGAGGAGGAGGACTTGCCTTACCTTTCTAAGGTTTGTAAATTATGGAAGGATGGAGAACTAGGGTTTGGAGAGGTAGGAGAGGTTTTCTGAAGAGGGTGAAAGAAGGGAGGTTAAAGACTTATATAAGGTAAGAAAGTAACTTAGTGTTATATATATATATATATATATATATATATCCAATCCTACTACTATTTTGTGTACTTAACCAATCAAAATAAAGTAGCCCACACCCCCTTATGGCCGGCCATGGGCTTGGATGAGTAGTAGCTTCCTTTGGAAGTTTTGGGTAAGGATATTTTAGTAATTACTAGGTTTAATTAATAAGGAATCTAATTAACACCAATTAACTGCTAATACAAATTTAATCCTTACACCAAGTAAACCCTAATCCCTAAATGAAAAGGCACAAACTTTTACTTCAAATAAAATACAAAAGATTTTTTTTTGTAAAATAAATAATAATATAATCTTGAAATTTCGAAAACTCAAAAAATTATATTTTTAAAATAATAAATATTTTCTTGTAAAGCTATTTTCTCGTAAAATTTGTATTTCCAAATAAATAATAATAATTTTTTTTTGAAAGCAACTCTGACATCTTTCTAGCCTTGTGAAAGGAAAACCTCCCACAAGCCTAACGAAAACTCCAACAATGGGCTCCAATATGGGTGGTTGGGAGCAACGAGTCGGGATGGGGTTTGGTTTCTACGAGGGTTTATCGAACGAATTTTTGGCGTTACAATCTCCAAGGATGGCCGAATCTAAGAAGGGCACGATTTGGACATTGGGTCAGCTGTATACGCACATGAATCTGAGTGCGGCAGAGAGCAACGAAAGAGAAGATTATGGCTTCAGTGGAGCTTACGGTGGTTTAATTGGCCGGAATGACAAGCGGTCGATAAAAAGTTAGGAATTGGCTCATGGTGATGATCCCGCGCAGTCTCAGCGACAACAAAAATTCCATGGGGTATCTGCTCATCGAGGCTTGGCATGGTATCGCGTATATAAAGTAAAGATTCACTTGAAGATTTTACTTGGAAATGAGAATAGGATATGAGCAAGTAGTATCCATATTTAATTGAACAAGGTTAGTTATATCTTGTATTCCGAATTCTAAATTTATTAAGAATTTAGAAATTTCTTATGATGGAATATAATTAAGGTGGATAGAGTATCATAGCTGCTTTTCCAAAATTTGTGCATTCATATTTTATCATATTTGTATTTTCATTAATTGTTAAAATTAGATTTAGAAATTGGATTTTCTAGTTAGTTATGATTTTTTTTAAAGAAAATAATCGATTTCATTTATATCCTTAAACAAAGGTTGCAATTACAAAAAATTTTATACACCTCACCCATCCATGTGTCCTTATGCATGGATATGTGAGGGCATTTAGGCCATTTTACTAGGGATATATAATGATGGTGTTGATAGGTTTATTTATATTTAGAAAGTTTAAGAGAGAGAAATTAATTCTCCCATCTCTTCTCCTGACCAAGCATAAACCCTCTTCACCACCGCCTCCTTCCACTCCATCTGCTTCCTTCTCTTCTACCGCCGTCCTCCCTTCCCAATATGTGCACCACCACCACTTTCCTCTAGTCTTCTTCTACTCTTTAAATTCCAAACCCTATTTCCTAAATCAAACCCAAAACCAAAAGAAGGAGGAATCAAAATAAGAAGAAGAAAGAGAAGTCGGAAGTAAAAGAAGGAAAGGAGTTTGGAAAGAAGATTGAAGGTCAAAACCCTAACTTTTCCAATATGGAATCATCAAGGCAAGCCCTATTCTCAAAAAAATTCAATCTTTCCTCTTCCATGAATTCATGATTGTTCATATTTTATATCAATCTTATATTTCTTGCATAATTACGTATACTTATAAATTTATTTGGATTATTGATATTTGTAGCCTAAATTTATCAAAATATGAAATTTCCCTTGAATCATAATTAGTTAGTTGTCAAGTTTGGAAATCTTAGCAATCCCTCCCTTTCTTTTCAAGTTATTTTAATTGGAAAAAATATTTCAAAAGGAAATTAAGAAACAAAGATTGTCTTTATCAATATTCTAGGTAGATTTATGTGTATTTCTTTATAATTTAGAAATTAGGAACACAAAGTTGACATCTCACTAGGGCACAAGAAATTATGGTTTCCCTGACGCAATAAGTATACTGCATAGGACACTTGTCGAGACACACTTTCTTTGTTCTATTTATGTCATGTTGAATCATAGATTTCATTATGATAACCAATATATATATATATATATATATATATATATATATATATATATATATATATATATATATATATATATATATATATATATATATGTACTGAATTGCTTATACACATATAAGAACCAAATTTTTCTTTCTTATATACTTGAGGATTTGTTTACATCTACCAATACGGTTGAAGTATGTAATTGATTAAGATTATAGTTTAGTTATCAATAGATTTAATTAGAAAGCTATAAGGCTAAAATTTGAGGATTGTACTTAACTAAATTAGACAAGCTAGTAATGTTAGATAGTATGGTATAAACATCCAAAATTAAGGTTTAAGGCAGTTCAGAAGTCATTTTTGTATTATTGATGATATATGAGAGGTATAATGAGTTATTTGGTACATAGTTAGAATATAACTACATTAGGTAGTCTTTGAAGGTTGTTACAAGTATGATATGGGGACGTATCGACCGAATTTGGGTCAATTATTGAATTTTATTTAAAATTTAGAGCTGGGACTTAATATTATCCATGATGAACAAATAAATATCTCTTGGTAATTAATAAATAGTTTGTTAGATAATTAAGATATGTCATGTATACTAGAAAATTGACCGTATTGGTTGAAAATCTAAAGTTTTGAACAAAGGACACCCTAGTATACTACTTTCTGTTAAGTATGAGCTTTATATATTTCTTAATGGATTTAGGCACCCATTTATTGCTATTTACCAATTTGAGAATTTTTTAGAATACTAAATAAGTGACACTATGTCACGACCCGCACCCAAAAAATCGGGCATGAGTCGTGGGTACGTCCAGCCTATGCCGCAGCATCGGCGGTAGAACGCTGTCTAGGTCAACTATCTAACTAACAATCTCACGCAATCAATATATATCCCTGTTAAGATCTCAACTCCAAACGGATGAGCAATATCATAATGATAATCACAATGTACTCAATCACGAATCTAAGCACGATAAGATAACACAGAAATCTAACAACTACAAAGTCTAAACAACTGCTACTAAAACCACCACAACATCAATAATAATAATAATACATCACCCAAAATCATATACAGTACAATATCTCAAATCCAAAACCGGAGACAAATCTGGTACCAAAGGCTAATAAAAACAATAATAAGGTCCTAGTGATCCCGGCTACCAACCCGAAAATCACTCCTAAACTAGTGGGTCCCTGTCTACACCATCAACAGGCTAGGGTCTATAAAATGTCGGACACCAATCCTTCGGATACTCTGGAAAAATATGTCCAGTCGGGACTGGAGCAAGTACACCTCTAACAGCAGTTCCAGTTAAATGATAAAAACTATAAAACAATTATAGCAAGTAGCAAGGAGAATAAAATAAAGTATGAAGCAAGAAAATATACATATCACTGGTGCATAGAGGTAAAGATGCATGAATATCAGAGCAAGATAGTAAAGACTGCAGGATACAAGAAATCTAAACTAAGAGTAAGTCTGTGCACATGAACGCGTAGTGAGTCCAGCATAAAATACATATAGTGAGTCAAGTCCAGAAATATGTAAGTGAGACCAGCAAGAAATGCAAGAGAGTCCAGACTATAAAGAATAAACTCGGTGTCTTTGAAATACCTGTTTCGACATATAAATGGCTAGGGGGTAAGTACGTCTCACCGTGCACTGGGTGCGCGGCTGCTATCATTCCAGATTAGACCAGAGGAGATGATTCCTGATGATTCTAGATAGAAATGTTTACATGTCTACTCGAGTATTTTCCCGTTCCGACTAGTACAAGTGAATCCAAGACTCGACACGTAAATCAAGATGAGTCAAGCCTGAAATATGAGTGATGCCTGTAGTGATGTCTGTAGGTGATGCCAGTAGTGATTCCAAAATAGAGGCCAAAAACATGAAATATACGTGTCACAAGTAAATGAATCCAGAAATACCAGTCCGTGTCACGTGTTGTGCCAGAAAAATCAGATGATACTATACTAGAAGCTGAATCATAATAATCATCAGATAATGGAAACTATCAGAGAATGTACTCGTCCGACGTCCTGAGCAACTAGCGATCCGAACTGGTGTCGCAAGGACCTATTACGAAAAACAAGGTTAAACAGGTTTCTAATGAGTTAAAAAGATATAAAATAACTAAAAATAGGCTTCTAGGGTCGTTCTAGGTCAAACGGGTCAAACCGGTAAAATCTGGGTCAAAAGTCAACTTTGTGTCCAAAAAGTCAACCCTAGGTCAAAACTAGGTCAAAAGTTGACTTTGGCGGTCAACCGGGTCAACTACGGTCAACTCTAGGCCAAACTAGGGTGTCCCTGAAATTCTAGGTCAAAACTAGGTCATTAAGCTAATAAACCCTCAAACTCGCCTCCTTGAGATACCGGGATACCCTCGGTATCCGATACCTCACCCTACGCTATACGTCCCGTCTATACCCTCTAAAACCTATGCAAGCACACATAAATATATACACATATGCATAAAAATCTATCTCTAAACTCAAACCTAGGCAATTGCTCAAAAACCTCGCTCGAAACTCAATACCTTGGATATCTCAAGGTATTGAGATACCTTGGTATCTCAAGGTATTGAGATACCCTCCAATACCCCACTAACTACCCCTCTAGTTAGCTATTTAAGCATAAAGATATATACCTAGCTAATAATAAGCTAGAAAATATATATCTAATACATATAAGTATCTACATAACTATATGTATCTATATTCACACATACACATATACACATATACACATATACCTATATATATACCCAACTCACATATATATATATATATACATAGCTATATATATGCATCTATCTAGCTATATACCTATCTATCTATCAATCTATATCATATCTATCTATCTATGTATCTATCTATGTATATCTATTTATATACCTAGATATCTATTTATCTATATATTTAACTATCTATCTAACTATCTAGTATCTATCTATCTAACTATCTACTACCTATCTATCTAACTATCTATCTAACTATCTAGTATCTATCTATCTATCAATCTAGATACCTATCTATTTATATCTAGATATTTATCTATGTATCTAGATATCTATCTCTATCTATATATTTAACTATCAATCTATCTATCAATCCATCTATCTATCCATCTACCTATTAATCTATCTAACTAATCTATCTATTCATCTATCTATATCTCCCCCTCTAGCTAGCTGCTACCCGATACCCTGCTGCTGCGAATGCTGCTGCTGAAAATGCTGCTGCTGCTGCTGAAGATACTGCTGCTGCTGCTGCTACCTTTACTGCTGCTGCTGCTGCGGGCAGCTGCGCTCGAGCGAGCTGCTGCCACGGCGCTGCAGCGACGCTGACGCTGCTGCTGCCTGCTGCTGTGCAATGCGCTGCAGCGCACACTGCTCGCCTCGCTGCACGCTGCTGCCCCCCCTCGCTCGCTGTACGCCTCGCTCCACACACACACAAACACGCAATCACAAACACACATGTATACATATATATATATATATAACTATATATATATACACACACACACTAACATATATATAAACACACACACACTCATATATATATAAACACATACCTATATATATATATACACACATATCTATATATATATATGCACACACTAATATATATATACATATACACACACACACTCAAAATATATATATATATATATATATATATATATATATATATATATATATATATATATACACTCACTCACACGCACTCACTCTCACACACCCTCACACACTCACTCTCACACACACTAACACACACTCTCACAAACACACGACCACACACACAAATATACATATATATATATATACACATACACACATACATATATATAGAAACACACACACAAACACTCATACATATACATATATATATATATATATATATATATATATATATATATATATATATATATATATATATATATATATATACACACACACACACAAGCACCCACACTAATACACAAACCCCTACACAAATATATGTATATACACACATATATATATAAACACATATTTACAAATATATATATATATATATATATATATATATAGAGAGAGAGAGAGAGAGACATACATATATAAATATAAATATAAAAATATATATATATAGACACAAACCTATAAACACAAAATAATACACAACACACAACACAACACAACACTACGCACACAACACTCTCCAACGCTCGCCCAACGACCCACACGCACACAAACACACATACATATATAAAATATAACCCGAGAATTCTAGCACACACATCCCGAAGCTAATCCAACGCGCGCACAAGCCCAAAACTAATAATCCAAGTCGAAATGACCGTTTGGTCATATCGACGAACACGCGGTGTGCGGTTCAAAAAACCTCCTGAAACGCACACCAAACCAGCTCGAAATCGGCCTAAAATTTACCACGGGTTCTAAACGATGTCTAGATCCTAGAAAAATGCTACCCCGTCGATTCTAGGCCCGTGGCAAAAACCTGCATGCACTTAGAACCGGCGATGACGAAAACCCCGAAAACGCTCGAAACGCCCGTTTCTCCGCGACACGACTTCATGTGTCCGAACGGAGACACGCACTAACCCTCAAGACATCCGACAATGTCTACCTAGGTCCGTCTAATCTAGGGCATCACCCAAAATTGGGCCAATATCGGATTCCACCCGAAATTGACACAAAACCTAGTGTTAAAGTCTCCAAACACAACCAAATTTGTTCTAACTTTCTCCCACGGGCATCCCTATGGTCTAGGAAGGTTCTAAACTATTAGTTACACTATATAAGAGTAATTATAAGGGGGAAAATCAGGGTTTACCTCTTGGGAGTTAAAATCCTAAGCCAAAGTCTCCAAAAAGCTCCAAATCCATCACAACAAGCTTCCAAGCTTCCAATCCAAGCTCCAACACCAAATCTAAGCTCTACCCACCTAGGTTAGGGAAAAGTATAGGGTTAGGGTTCACATAAGTAGAAGAAATGGAAGGAGGAAGGAAAGAAAATGGAGAAAACTTACTTGCTTAAGGTTGGAAGAAGGAAAGAAGAAGAAAGAAAGAGTGAAGAAGAAGAAGAAGAAGAAGAAGAAGAAGAAGAAGTAAAGAAGAAGAGAATGGGGCTGCTGCTTAGGTCGGGTAGGGGTCGGCCACACACAAGAAAAGGGGTTTACAAAATCCAAAATACCCAAAATGTCCTCCCCTAACTTGGGTTTGGGTTTCGGGTTCCAAAAGCACTCAAACTAACTCCCAATCTCTCCAACTAACCCACTAAAAATATAATAAATATTCTAAACCCAAAAATAGGTCTCACAAGGGTGTGGGCTGGGTCGGACATGGGTCCACGAGGGTCTGACACGGGTCCAGACTAGCCAAAATCCTAAAATAATCAATAAAAAATAATACAATCACTAATTAAATATAAATACAAATAATTATAAATAATACACAATTAACTAAATTAAAATATAAAAAAATATCCGGCTCTGGAAATGGGGTAGTGACACACTATGTGTTTAATGATCAATACCTTACAAATATAATTGAATACATAGGTATATATCATGCCTTAACAATGAATTATGTATTACTGATTATATAATGCATACTAATTAGAATTTTTAGCTTTGGATGCTTTGGACATTACATGGATCTTGAAAGCAATATCAAATGCCAATAATTATTGCTTTTGGTGAGAATTTGCCAACTTCTAGTAATCTAATTTTATATATTATATATCTGTGTGTGTTTCGGTGCTATTTAACCCAAATCATAGGAATTTTATTCTTAGAGACAGACTTTGATTTATATATTTAAATTATAGGGGTCAAATTTCTTAGAACTTAAGATATGTGGGACTGTTTGCCATGAACAAAAAGTTATACAAACCTTTGTATTACAAACTATTGAAGAAAGAAGAGTACAATAAATTATATACAAGAATCTAAAGTACGATAATTCTGAGAAAGTATAGTTGTAGAGATCTGATCTGTGGTTGATCACTTTACTCCTTGGACTACATAATACCAAAGAAGAGATGCACACACGAACACTTGAGAACTTGAAGGCAAGAAAACTCTGGCAACACTTGCACTAAAAAGCTTCTTTCTTTCTCTCTCTGTCTTTTTGTCCGTTCGTACTTATGTGAATGAAGAACCGACCCGGTATTTACAGTCTTTAGGAGCGGTTATAGAAGTATGCGCGCACTTTGGGCAATTTGTATTATATTTGCCACTGTGTCGTACTTTTAAGAATTTTATAACACACGTTCTGCTAAGTGGGCACACAACACGTTTTCTGCTTGACATGTTGCTTTACTATACGAGAAAAGTGTAGGTCATAGGGACATTTATTTATGCGTGTCTCACGAGAAACAAGGCATAGAAGGCACGTAATCATAACCGCTCACTGTTAGTTAGGATCCTTGGCTCGCTTTGATGAAGTTCGAAGACAATGGCCATGTTGGCGCATAATTGAGGGGATTTGGAAATAGTGGTTGTGATGACGCACTTTGATACAATTTTGAGATAGCAACCATACTGGCACACTTTGATGAGATTTGGGAGATAGTGGCTATGATGGCACACTCTGTTAGAGCTTAGCACAATGGCGCACTCTGCTAGAGCTTAGAGATAGTAGTTGTAATGGCACACTTTGTTAGAGCTTAGCACAACAAAATACTCTGTTAGAGCTTGGCCCAACGATGCACTCTGTAAGAGCTTGGCCAAACAGTCCACTAAACGATAACTGGGTCTGCATACTAAAAATTGCTTGTCATAATGACTCTGATCTTCTCGACTACTGCACTAGTCTATCAGATTCATTGCATTTAATGTAGAAGAAGAAATGTAAGAGTTGTGCGCTTGATTTTGTAAAGCTGGACTAAAACGTGCCTTTGTTCTACTTCAATGAAGTGTGCCATACTCTGAAATATTGATAGAGTGTGACACGCTTCTTTTAGCCTATTTTGTGAAGGAGTGCACCATTCTTCCTTTGAATCCACTATTCTTTGGAGCCATACTTTTTATGCTTCTACAAGATACCCTTAAAATTTTTTGAATTTCTTCAAAGATAAATTCGAAATATTTTGAATAGTAGAAGCATGGAGAGGTGGTTCAGGTTCTATGTGCATCTTTAACGTAGTTGTTCAGTATACTGTTGTCATCACTGCATAATAAAAGTGTCTGATATTGAGGGTTAGAGTTCCAACGAATCATCATCTAAATCTTCTAGGTTTTCGAGATTCATCATGCAAAAGCTGCCTTGAGAAGATGAACCGACATCTAACATTATGTACATATAGGTTAGGGTTTAGCATATATAGTCAACTTGCACCACTGAACATGGCCCCAAAAAGAGTTCTTGGATGGGAACCATTGTTAGAAACTGTATCTCATCAACGCATTCCCCCCTTAACGGTTTCAGGGGTGAGGACCAGCGTTTCTTGGGAGCAGGCTCTTGTTTCCTACATGGCCACTTTTGTTTCTTTGTCATTTCTTAAGAAGAGAGTGCGAGAGAAAGATGAACTGGATTTGGCTCAAGCTATTATATCTCTTACGGTTTGATATTGGAGGACATTGTTAGGCCACTAGAGCCAATTACGACCTATGAGTCTCTTCCTTTGACCAAGGGTGAAAGAGAGGTACTGGAGACTAGGGAGGCTAGGCGTCGTCTGTTCCATAGATCATGCGTGCATACTTTGAATGATATTGCAGAGATCATCCTGATGGAACTGGGGATGTCTAGGACCGCAGATTGGTGTGTATATCGATCGATAGAAGATTAATAAGTTTAATAGGTGATCTAACCCTTCAAAGGCGAAAACTAGGGTTCATAAATTATACCTAAAGTAAAAAAAATAAGATAATGGTTTTCAACAACTTTGATTAGTTAGAGACCCCAAGATCTTCTGCACATATTCCTTTCTCGGATTGGACGTCGTATGGGCGACGATCTTCCAACCTTTTCTTCTCCTTGGTCGATCATTTTTCTCTCCTTACGTGAAAAAAAATTTAGAGAAAGCTGCTTACTTTTTTATATTACATGACGGCCAGAGAGTAGAGGATATATATAGGCTACGACAGGGATCATGAGAAGAAATTAGGGTTAGTCTCCTAACGGATCTGGGTATCCCATGTTCAGCCCGAACACATAACCCTGGCCCGTTAACAATATCTTGATCCACTAAAGAGCTATTATTGCACTACCTTCCTAATCCCAAATTGTGATTATGGGCTCCTTCTTATTATATGCTTGTTTGTCTCCGTATGTTAAGATATCAAATGTCCGTCAATCAAATTAAGTTAATAATAACTATATTGATCGACATCTTTTATCCTTAAGTAGTACCACTCAACTTTATTTGGCATGTCAGATATAATCCACCTGCGGGGTTTATATGACAATTCTTATGAGTTCCTTAAGGGGACATCATCAACCCAATATAGCGGGACATGGATTCCTTTTATAATTAATAGTATATCATACACACAATATCATTACCCAATTTATAGAAGTTATTGACCCATAATAAATCTCACTCTTTTATAAGTCAAAGTAATGCATACTACATATACATGTCTGTTATTATATCCGGATTAAGAGCACATGCATCCATAATAATATAGGTGTTTGATCTCTTATGTAGTCAGTACAAAGAGAACAACCTTAGGTGGTCCTGTTCAATACACACAAAGTATACTAGTATAAACCTATAGTCAATATAGACTAATACCCAATTATACTATAATATTTCCAATGGTTTGTCCAAGTCCATCTAGGTTGTGAACTATTTATATATTCCACGGAAAACTGATAATATGATCTTCTGTGTGATACCACACACCATATTATCTACAATATAAAATATCAGATACTTGCATTAACATTATAATAAATACAACATGTAAACATTTGTTGTCACGACCCACACAAGGAATAGGGGCACGAGTGCATGGGTACGTCCAGCCTACGCCGTAGCATCGGCGGTAGAATATTGTCTAGGTCATAATAAATACTAAACATAACTCACAACATGTCAATGATATCAACTCCAATAAGGAGGATAATGAAATAACAACTCATAATAGCTCATAATGTATACTCAATCACAAAACTATAAGAATATAAATGGCACGATAAAAGATAAGAATGATGACATAAGTCAACACAATGTCTCAATAGAGATAAACTACAGTCTAGCTGTCCAACATAAAGTCTCCACAAGTCTCAACATAAACTAAGAATAAGTCTAAACATAAACTAAGAATAAGTCTAAACATAAACTCAAAATAACCTCAAATAAGTCTCAATGCATAAAATAATTACTGCCTAAATAGCTGCATGTAGTGTCTCTTCTAAGATCTCTGGTGTGTAGTCTTTATCTATACCCGGTCCATAATGTGTCGGACACCAGTCCTTTAAGTCGCAGTCTGGAAAAATATTTCCAGTCAGGATAGAATGAAGTACATCTCTAACAGCAGTTCTACATCAATGATATAAACTATGTAGCAGTAAATAGATGAAAACATATAAGATGCATATACATGTACAAGAGATACACAATAAAGGGAATACTAGAAATAAATACAAGAATAAACAATATGGAAATGAACAAGAATACTAATGACTAAGTATGTGAGTACTAGCTTTAACACGTGATCGGCTTGGGAACTTGTACACGAGTACTGGCCTGGCTAGTCATACGTACGGTGTATAACCAACAATAACATGAGAACAAGACTTGTAGATGAAGGGTATGATCACATATCTACACTAAAATACTCTCCTCCCCAACTGGTATAGTAGATCCAACCATGGTACGCTATGGCACAGGATTCTCTAGGAAGTAGCAAGTCTCCCCGAGAATCATTATCTATACATGTACAAGATAACTAATGAAACAAGACTTGTACAAGATATACCATATATAAGGAATAACATCTCATAACGAGATCCAGATATACCAATCGGTGTAACCATCGTGTCAAAAAATATGGATATTTACAATAGATACAATAAACATAGAGGATATCATAAATAAGAAACTATCAGAGAATATACTCGCTTGGGGTCCTTAGCTGGCAATACCAATGTCCTGCTCCTGATGTCTCACAGGATGATCCAATGGTCATATATACATATAATATAATACAATATAATATCAGCCATTATACTAGCACATATATACCATAATTACGATGAACTCAGCAGCTACACTAGGGTAGCACTGGTCAACTAGGGTCAGGTGTGCGTCTAGTTGCACGGGTGTCACGTTTGTAATTGCTGTGCAAAGCAGACAGTCAAAATGACTGGTCTCGCCAGTACGTCAGTATACACAAGGCAGTCTACTAACATTTACAGGGTCACAGGTCAATATAAATACGAGATATCCATAATTAACATTAGGGTCTCAAGATACATATATAAATATACATATAGTCTTAACTAGCTTATAACATTAATTACTTATAATTTATATGTATACCAATTAAATACATATACAATATATATATGTATATATATACTAATTGAATTCATATACTATATATATATATATATATATATATATATATATATATATATATATATATATATATATACCAATTATATACATATTAATATATACTAATGGAATACATATACTATATATATATGTATATATATACTAATTGAATTAATATACTATATATATATATATATATATATATATATGTATGTATATATACCAATTATACATATTTAACATATACTAATGGAATACTTAAATATATATATATATATATATATATATATATATATATATATATATATATATATATATATATATATACCCAATATATACCAAATACAATACACGTATACGCGTAAGAGTATGTGTACGCAACAAGAAGGAGACTCTCGAACCTGTACACGCAGGAACGAGACGTTCATGTCGAGAAGGGAAGTCAAGTCACCGTCAAGGTGGTCGAGATAAAACTGCTGTCGAGGGGTTCAACGGCTCGCGAGGTCCGGCGTGCCATGGGTTCAGGCGTTCAGGCGAGTTCTGGCGAGTCGTAGCGGGCTCCGGCGTGCTCTGGTCGTGCTCCGACGGGTCTGGAGGGTGCGGGATGGTCGAAATGGCGTCGTTCAGCGGTGCTCGGGGTGCAGCGTTTGGTTGAGGCAGCGGGACAGCGGATTCCGGCCGGGGGTTCTGGTCGACGGGCAGTCTGCTCCAGTAGCGGGTCTCTGGTGGGTCTTCGGTGATCGTCAAAGTCAGCTTCAGCAGCAGGTCATTGAGCAGTGTGCAGGCGAACAGGAAGGGTAGCAGCGGGTTCAGTCTGGGTCACCAGTGAGGTTTGATCGAGTACAGGCGGTGGGGGTACAGCGGGTCTCCGGTCGACGAGGGCGGAGGAAGGAGATCCGGTCGACGATAGCAGCTCTCCGGCGAAGGATCGATGGAAAGAAGAAGAAGAAGAAGAAGATGGGTGAACAGGAGATGGTAAGGAGTGTATGTCGACTGCTTGTGGTTTAGGTTGAAGGAAATAAGAAAAGGAAAAACTAAAGAAAGGAATATTTATATATGTATAGTATTGGGTTGACCTAGAAATTGGCCTGGTCAAACCCTTGGAAAAAGGGCTTCTCATATAGGTATTTCAAGGGCTAGGATTTAAATAGGTTCAAAATGGATGACTAGGATTGCATTGGTTCAAAATTTGGAGGGCTCAGGTTTGAGGAAGTTGATGTTGAGTTTACACACTCCAAAAATTATAGAAAAAATCACATGAAGGAGAAATATGTTTCTTCATGTATTATGTCCAATGGGGTGGACACCTTAATGCACTTTTGCGTAAAAGTGCCCAACAATTAGAAAATTGCACAAAGTTGGATTTATGGTTTAATTTAATTAAAATAAATATAATTGGTGTTCTAAAATTAATTAGAAGTACATGAGGCTAAAATAAGGTGGGACACAAGTGTCATGAATGAAGAAGACTCAGAATAGAATATTACCCTAATTTGGGTTGCTCAAAATGGGTCGAGATTGTGTCTCCAATTTCGATTGGAACGCACAAAGATACAAAATTGGATTTATTCAAAATTAAAATAAACGTTTGCGACAAATATTGTGCGACTAAAATATAGCACAAGAGAGCATAATTATAAGTTACACAAAGGTCTAAAAAGAAGGCAGGCATGTATAGGACAAAGGTATAAAATTTGTTGGAAGGCAAAAGCTAGGGTAGCGCTCCAAATATCGAAGCAACGATAAAGCACAACAATTAAATAAAATCACGTTAATTAATTATAACCCTAAATAATTAATCCTGAAATAATACATTTAAATCCACTACCTACATTTCGGTCAGGGGTTCATCTAGTGGGCTTCTAGGTCTAGTCTACTAACTCGTGCACTAAGAACATTATATAATATATATATATATAAATACACATATCATGCAATTAATTAAAATAAATTCACACAACACTTATAATAAATAAAAAGTCAAAAATACCCCTATTTCAGAATGTGGTAGTGACAAGTCTACCCTCCTTAGAAAAATTGTGTCCTCAAAATTTAAGATCCTTAATAGTTGTATTTACTCATTATTTTATTTTCCATCAAAATTTAAATTTATCAAACCAAATAATCATGAAGCCACATTGTTATTTCACAAAATTTTCAAAATATCATATTCCTGAAAATCCTCGAAATAAAAATCAAATTCCATTCTTATTATAATCTCCTTCAAAATTTTAAGTTAATAATTAAATACTCAAAAATTTAATATCCAATCCTCTAATTTAAATCCAATCAATGCATATTTAGAAAATCTAAAGTCTCATCCCAAAAATTTAAATTCAAACACTAATCCATTAATGATTTACTCCTATATTCTTTTTCCACACAACACTCATCAATGTAATACTTATAAAATCTTCAAATACCACATTCAATTTATATCTTAAATTTATATCTTGCAGTAAAATAAGTATAATGATAATCTTCTTAAATTCCTCAATTTTTAATAACAATTTCAACCATATCCTAATCTTCATAAAATCTATAATTTTAATAAATTGTCAATTCTGCCATATTGAGTTCTCAACTCTTTATCTAAATTAATATTTATCCTCAAAATTTAAGGCACCTTGTCTCTCTTTGTCAAGTCATAACCTCTTCAATACTCTTCACTATGGTCAAACCCCCAACAATCAGAGTGTAGGAAAATCCTACCTACAGTCATACAACATGCAATCTAGAAAAATATATGTATGGTTTATGGTTTATTTTTTTATGGTATTGTAGTCTCTGTTAGGGTGTACTACTCACTATATTCTAGCAAAATCACTAATACAAGCTACGGTACTAAGAAATCAATCAATCAAAAGACGTAAAAAGGAACAGAAGGAAGGAAAGAACATAACCTGCTAACACATCACCTGCAGTATCCGTCTCCTCGGCCGTCATGGCAAATGCTCTGTTCTGCTGGGGTGGCTCCCTTCGTGGGTGCTGAACAATCTGCGCTTCCACAGGTAACCTAACTGGATCTCTATAATTTGGAGCTGCACGCAGTCCGGGAAGATAATAAACTAGAGGGCAATCCCTCATTTGGTGTCCTGCATCGCCATAGCGCAAATAAAATCCTAGACTCAATCTATAGCTCTCCCAAAGGTGACCTTGCTTCTTACAAAAATGACAAGTCTACTGATCCTGCTGAACACGAATCGGTACCTGGTGCTACTGGTGGTTATACTGAAACGTCCTCGGCTGTTGCTGAATATGAGGGTGCTTGACCGGTCCACGCTACCACTCGTATCTCCAGAAATATTGTAACTCCTCTTAGGCCTGAGATCCAGATCCTCTTTTGTAATCTGGGCATCCATCAAGATATCCCCAAAGGTAGCGGTACGACGACCGGAAGTGCGCGACCTAATCTCTCTCGTCAGCCCCTTTCTAAACTTTCGGGCTCTGTCTCCTGGGTCTCGAATCATAGATGATGTAAAGCGGCTCAATTGACAGAATTCTGTAGCGTAATCGTCGATCGACATGGTTCCTTGGACCAAGTCATAGAACTGACTCTCCAAAGCTCCCAATGCCACGTCGGAAAAGAACTTCTCCTTGAAAAGATCCTTGAAGATCTTCTAACTAAGTCCTTCGTCAGTGAGTCTTGGTTTCGTATGATACCACGTCAGCGCGATATCAAACATCTGACTACCAGCAGCCTCGATCTGAAGAATCTCCAAAATTTGCGCCAAACGTAAGTTCCTCTCTATATCCTCTAGCCAGTCATCCGCGTAGAGTATTCCCTCGGTGCCTTTGAACTCTTGAGACATCATCCTCTTGAAATCAACTATAGTGCCTGGTCTCTGCTGTTGCTGCAGGCTAGGATACTACTGGGCAACTCTCTCAACTTTCTGTAGTGCCATCTGGTGAGCGTTCTCCATGCTCTCTCTCATCAGTTCAGTCTGCGCTTGGTATGCCTCTGCCTGCACTCTCTGAGCCTCAGCTTGAACTCGCTGAGCTTCTGCTGTCACTTTCTGGGCATCTACCATGCCCTGGATCAAAGTAATTATCTGTGCCCCGTCAATGGGCATACCTACGGGAAGCAGAGTCGACGGAGGTGGAAGGTTCTCCGTCATAGCTGGGGCAACACTCGGAATAGGTAGGAGAGGGGGAACTCTAGATGTTTGTCCGCCAGGTGGAGAGGTGGCAGACCCCTCTGAAGTTGATGCTCCCACTCTCATAGATTTTGTCTTCGGCGGCATCCTGAAGACAGACCGAAAAGAATAAATTAAGGCAATGGATGCGATATCATCAAGGAAGGACAGTAAAATTCTAAAGGAAGCAATATTCAGAAGGAATAAGGATAACAAGATAGATAGATTGGAAATATTCCTAGTTGTGATTGAGTATTCGCTCTCATCCTAGTATGTTATATCCTAGATCATATCGTAGGCACGCAGTAGTACAACTAAGAGGTCGCACTACCACAATATCGCACAACTTGTAAAGTCTGACCTGCATGGGCCACCACTAAAAATGTTTCACGACCCACACCCAGAATAGGGACACGAGTGCATGGGTACGTCCAGTCTATGCCGCAGCATCGGTGGTAGAACGATGTCTAGGTCACAATAAATACTAAACATCACTCATAACCTGTCAATGATATCAACTCCAATAAGAAGGATAATGAAATAACATCTCATAATATCTCATAATGTATACTTAATCACAAAACTATAAGAATATAAATAGCATGATAAAAGATAAGAATAATGACATAAGTCAACACATGTCTCAATAGAGATAAACTACAGTCTAGCTGTCCAACATAACGTCTCCACAAGTCTCAACATAAACTAAGAATAAGTCTAAACATAAACTCAAAATAACCTCAAATAAGTCTCAATGCATAAAATAAATAATACCTAAACAGCTGCATATAGTGTCTCCTCTAATATCTCTGGTGTGTAGTCTGCATCTATACCCGATCCATAATGTGTCGGATACCAGTCCTCTAAGTCGCAGTCTGGAAAAATATTTTTAGTCAGGATGGAACGAAGTACATCTCGAACAGCAGTTCTACATCAATGATTGTCACTACCACCTTTCCAGATAAGGGTATTTATGTAATTTCACTATTTTGAATAATTTTGTGTTTAATTAATTGCTGAGTTTTATAAAGTAATTATATGTTGTTAATAATATTTGGTTTTAGGTCAACCCTAGAACTCATTAGGACAACCCTTGACTGACCAAACCTTAGTAACTAGGTTCTACATGACTTAACATAAAGGTTTAACCTAAAACTAAGCTTGGAAACCCTAACCTAGTTGTTTATATAAAAGGGAACCCTCTCTTCCTTCATGTAGAAAGGAGAAACCCTATCCTCCATCAAGAGAAACCATCTCCCCACCCAATTTTCGAGATTTAACCCTAGGGCTTCTATTTTCCTCCTCCAAAGCAAAGAGAAGCAAGGGGTTGGGTCAAGAAGCCTTGGAGAAGAAGAACCTCCATTGAAGAAGCCATCTCCCTAGGTAAAACTCTGTTTTTATTCATTTTAATCCTGTTTTCAGATGTTAATGGCCATTAGGAAACCACCCTTCTGTGTAGAGTTTGATTTTTAGGGTTTTGATTAGGTTGGGTGTTCATACATTTGGTTTCCCAATTAATTCGTGAACCCTAACCCTAGGTGTTACATGTAGATCTATCCCATCCTCCAACGTGTATGGTTTAGATCTCGGTTCCTAGGGTTGGTTTGGGAATTTATGGGTTGTATGTATATTTGTTTTTCTGCACTGCACGTGTTCGAAGAAATGTTCATTAAGGATATATTTATCTAACTTATTCAAGTTCTGCATATTTTTGATATACCTATCTATATACATAAATATATGTTGTGTGGTGATGACTATGTATGGTTCTCTGTTCAGTCGGGTTCTAGAGTGGTGTATGTTTTGGGTTTTCATGGTGCACATTCGAAACAGGGATTCTGTGTATGCAATCTGTGAGCAGAGGATGTGTATCAGTGTCTGGGAATTTTGGTTGAGTAGGTGTGGTAGAGGATAGCAGTTGGTTGCGGTGGCAGGGTCTGTAGTTTCGACAATTCTGGAGCCTACAATTCGGATACCAAACGACCAAGAATTAGCAGTTTTGGTAACTGATGAAATATCCAAGTGGATTCACTGCTAAAATCATGGGAGTTAATTCTTTGATCAATTCTTTTATGAACTTGATTTGTAGGTTTGATAGGCTACAGTATGATAGATGGACATTTTTACAAATCTTTGATTGATTAGATACCTTAACATCACTTTACTATTGAAAAATAGAGTTTTAACTTTTAAGTAGGGGCAGTAGCATTTTGTAGCAGTATCTGATGTGTGTGTGCATATTGTGTAGAGTTGTCCCAGTTTTAATAGAGTGAACTGTGTATGTGAATGCTGTGTAAATGTCTGAGTTCAGGGAGCAGGTTATCTGTGTAAACTGTGTGTGTGTAGGTAAAAAAATTTATGTGTGGGTGAGTATCAAATCTGTGTGTGGCTGTGTTTATGTACCAATGTGTGCCTATGTGGTATTGGGTTATGGTGGTGTATTGGGTCCTCTTAAGTAGTGTATCAGGATACATGTTAGAATTCCTGTGTGTGTGTGTCAACCTGAGGGAACTTGAGAGTCTGTGTGTTCTCAGTTTAAATACCTATGTGTGTAGAAGTTGTGTGAGTGTGTGTCTTAGTGTTTCAGTGGCTGTGTCTATGTGTATCCAGGTCAAATTTTCCTGTGTGTAGTAGTGTCTACTTGTGTGGATGTAGGGTAGTGTTGGTGTAGGGTGTCTCAGTTAATTAGAACTGTGTGTCTTGGAGTATCAGTGATATGAGGGTGCAAAGAGTTCTAGAGACCTATGTGTAAACTGACTATGTATGTGTAAGTCTCAACATCTTCAAACAATATAACTGTGTCAGTTTGTGTTTGTGTAGTGGGTGAGTAGACTGTGTGTGCAGTGAGGAACCAGTTTCACCTAGGTGAGATACATGAGTGAGTGCCGGTGTCTCAGGAAGGTGTGTTAGGGGTGAACAAGTCTTGATGGCTGACTGCTAGTAGTTTAGATGCCTATTATAGCTAACCAGATAAGCATACCTGTGCATCCAGTAGTCACATGTTGTGTATCAATGTTAATCCATGCCTGTGTAAGAGTGAGCAAGTTCTTACCTATTTGTTTCTGCCAGTAGCCATATAGTTGCCTCAAGATTAAGTCATGTATGTGTATGTCTGAACAGTTCAGACTGTTAACTGTGAAGGGTTCATTAAACTAGATCTTGGCTACTTGAAAGGGGTTAGTATCAGTTATTGATACAAGTTAGTATTAGTTAGGAAATTAGCTTAGTGAGTATTGTATGGTTTGATTTGTATTTGCCAGTTATATTTAGTATTAGTAATTAGTTTAGTTGGTATCAAGTATTGATATGTCTAGTATAGCTAGTAATGACTAGTATTGACCAGTAGGCTTTAGAATTGACCTAGAGGCCTCGTGTTTAATTAGTTAAACATGTTTATTCTTTTATTTCAATATTTTGACATTTGAATTTCCATAATTAGGTCATTGTGATCCCACTTTGGACATCGATCCTCACACCTTGCTCAGGACCACAGGCGAGTACATTCTCTGACAGTTTTCATTATTGATTACTTCTATAAATTGTAGTGTATTACATACTTGATTCCGACACTATGGATACACGGGTTAGCACCCTAGATCCCCATCATGAGGAGTCATGATTGGAATCCATCATGCTAGCTGGGGGATGGGGAACTATTAGTAGATTATGTGATCATATCCAAACTTATCATGCATCATAGCTCACCCCACTTCTCACGTCGGGTACGGCCTGACCATCATCATGCCTCATAGCTATTATATATGATTAGCCTGACCATTATCATGCATCATAGCTAACCATATGGTTAGCCTGACCTTCAAGAATCATAGCTAATCATATATATATCCAGCCTGATCCAGTCCCAAGCCGATCACATAATAAACTAATATTTCAAACACTTAGCTAGATGTCTATTTTATTCAGATTCACTTGTTCTAGCATTCACTGTTTATTGTTCATTGCTAGATACTCTATTGTCTATTTCATTTTTCCTGTACTTCTCATTTTCAGCATTTATTTCCATCTTGTATTTCTTACACTGTTTATAGATTTTGTTAATTTAATAAAACTGCTGTTAGTGCTTGTGCTTCGCTCCAATCCTGACTGGGTAAACATTTTTAGAGGACCTGGAGGACTTTTGCCCCACTCATTACGGACCAGGATTAGAGGGAGATTTTACTCCAGAAATCCCAGAGGAGTTGCCTATTCTAGAGGAGAACTTACCTGCCTGTTCTTAGATTACTTTTCTGTATTTATTGTTTTAGACTGAGACTGAGTTGTATTTATTTATTTTGTGACTTTGTGAGGTCATTTAGACCCAGGATTTGAGTTGGACTTATTGTGGTTGGTTTTTATTAGAACTCTTTTCAATTCTCATCGTGCCATTATATTTATAGTTGTGATTGAGTATATTATAGAACTGTGGTTTATTTATCATTGTCCTCCGTACGGAGTTGAGACTATTGACAGGATATACTATGTTTGTGACCTAGACAGCGTTCTACCGCCGATGCTGCGGCGTAGGCTGGACGTACCCACGACTCATGCCCAAATTTCGGGTGCGGGTCGTGACAATGATATAAACTATGTAGTAGTAAATAGATGGAAACATACATGATGCATATACATGTACAAGAGATACACAATAAAGGGAATACTAGAAATAAATACAAGAATAAATAATATGGCAATGAACAAGAATACTAATGACTAAGTATGTGAGTACTACCTTTAACATATGACCGGCTTAGGAACTTGTACATAAGTACTGTCCTGGCTAGTCATACGTGCGGTGTATGACCAATAATAACATGAGAACAAGACTTGTACATAAAGGGTATGATCACATATCTACACTAAAATACTCCACACCCTCGACTGGTATAGTAGATCTAACCATGGTACGTTATGGCACGGGATTCTCTAGGAAGGTAGCAAGTCTCCCCGAGAATCAGTGTCTGTACATGCACAAGATAACTAATAAAATAAGACTTGTACAAGATACACCATATACAAGGAATAATATCTCATGACGAGATCCGAATATACCAATCCGTGTAACCATCGTGTCAAGAAATATGGATATTTATACTAGATACAATGAACATAGAGGATATCATAAATAAGAAACTATCAGAGAATATACTCGCCTGGGGTCGTTAGCTGGCAATACCAATGTCCTTCTCCTGAAGTCTCGCAGGACGATCCAATAGTCCTATGTACATATAATATAATACAATATAGCATCAGTCATTATACTAGCACATACACAACATAATTACGCTGAACTCAGCAACTACACTAGGGTGACACTGGTCAACTAGGGAAAGGTGTACATCTAGTGTCACGCCCCAATCTCTCGCAAGCCCAATAGTCCCAATCTGAACGTGAATCACCACGTTACAGCTCTCCCGTGGGCCTATTGTTCTCATCGGGACGTGATGTCGTGCAAGCCTAAAGTACGCTTGCACAAGGCCAAAGCTTTGAACAAGGGCAAGTAAGCTATTCGATATTGAAGCAGCGGCACATATTGCAGAAAGGTAAAGAACACAATGGCACATGAAATGAAAGCTCTTTTATTGATAATCGAAAGTGTTACAAGCGGCACATGGCCGAGATTACATTTTGCTCAAGCACTCTTTTCTCGATTACAATGATATCGTTCCATGCATTATGTCCCTCTATATGGAAGCAGCTCAAAGCCATAACTCGATGCAGCATGAGGCATCGTCTCCAGATTTCTGGCTCCTTGGGATGAGGCACGGCTATCGCTTCCCCAGACGGACGAGCACCTGAGAACAAGCAAACTGTTGGTGGGTCAGCACTTTATACAAGTACTGGTGAGATAAAGCAACTGAACAGAATCTACACCCCCTGAAACCCACACTAAGTAATCATGTGGCAAAATATTGCATTACTAGTGATCTTGCTACTTTTTACTTAGGTTCGTTTCATGCAGTTCTAGCAGAGTCATATTACTTGTTTGGAAATATTCTTTGAAAACATAATCAAATAACCAATCAATCGAGGCAACCAATTCAAGCACGAGGAATCCTGTTCTGGTGTGCGCAGCGTGTTCGGTGAACTATATGCAAGGATTCTAGGGACAGGCAGCATTTAGGGACCATCAATCAAGCACACAAGTTAATTATAAATCAGAGGTCGGTCCCCGAGTAACTCAGGATCGGTAGCGGTAATCCAGCTAACCAATGACTCATATTCTGATTCTATTAGCAGCTGTGACTCATGGTTGCACATTACTGCCGAAGCAGCCGTAGCCAAGGTTCAGCTCTGCACTAATAGTCATTGTCCGACCGAATGCAATGTATGAAGCCTTAACCGATAGTCTCTATGATGCAGACAAAACGAATAAGCAGGCTTATGCATAAGCATATATTTCTTACCCCACGGCCGAACGGTTATCCCTGCAGCAGACATACAAGTTAGCAATTATTGCATAAGCATATATGTTTTACCGTTCTTTAGTTCCGTCTTACTGTTCTTTAGTTCACTGTCCGTCTCTGCATCAAATAGTTAGGTATGCAAGAAGGCTAACCTAGCATGCTCCCTAACGACCTGAATGTAGTTATTCCCATGAACTTCTCAGTTGCAGACTCAACTCTTCTCTACAGAAGCTCCGCCTCCCTCTAATAGCCACACCCTCCAAGATCCCCGAAGGACCGGACGTCAGGGCGCACTATTAGTCTCCCCCATCGCATCTCCATCCACCATTCCAATACCCTCGCCCCGAGATCAGGGCGCGATATTAGTCTCCCACATATCGTTTTTCCTCCATCCACCACATTCACCCATATATCGCTAGCACATCTTCTTTTCACAATAGCACATAACATGACAAGGTCATAATCGAACCATCTTCTCATATTCCTAATAGCCGCACCCCCAAGATCCCCGCAGGACCGGACGTTAGGCGGGCTACTAGTCTAGCACACACATGACAAGCATTTACTCTCAAATCGAATCAAGTATTCCTTCTTTTAAGCATTAAAGACAAGCCATATCAATACGATGACAAGCAAGCATATGAACGATCTTCTAGTTGAGACTAGCATGGCACGGGTCTATTATCACATCAAGTAAATATGCAGTTCTATCTTCTTAGCATATCAATGATTCTATCTCTTTTCGGACAAGCATACATATTCTCTTAGTTAGGCAGCATATTCTTTTCGATGACAAGCTATGTGAGTTCTCTTATTAGCATACTGAGTCGATTCTATCATTCTTCTTATGAAACAGTTCTTCTTAAGCAAACAAGCATTTAAAACTCAGATTCATTATTAAATCGTGCAAGAATCAGAGAATGCAGTTCTGCCCACTAACTTTGATTAATCGGTCAGGAATTCTCCGAGAAGACTTCCGTTCGAGCAAACAAGTCGATCCCACTTGTATATAGTGCCGACGCGGAGCGGGCCACTACATCTAGTTGCACGGGTGTCATGTCTGTAATTGCTGTACAAAATAGACAGTCAAAATAATACGGGTCTCGCCAATACGTCAGTGTACATAAGGCAGTCTACTAACATTTACAGGGTCACAGGTTAATGTAAATACGGGATATCCGTAATTAATACTAGGGTCTCAAGGTACATGTATAAATATATATAGTCTTAACTAGCTTATAACATTTATTACTTATAATTTATATGTATATTAATTAAATACATATACAATATATATATATATGTGTATATATACTAATTGAATTCATATACTATATATATATATATATATATATATATATGTATATATATATATACCAATTATATAAATACTAATATATACTAATAGAATACATATACTATACATATATATATATATATATACTAATTGAATTCATATACAATATATATATATATATATGTATATATATATACCAATTATACATATTAAACATATACTAATGGAATACCTAAATATATACATATACCCAATATATACCAAATAAAATACACGTATACGCGTATGAGTATTTGTACGCAACAAGAAGGAGTGTCTCAAATTTGTGCACGCGGGAACGAGGCATTCATGTCGAGGAGGAAAGTCAAGTCCTCGTCGAGGTGGTCAAGATGAAACTATTGTCGAGGGGTTCAGCGGCTCGCGAGGTCCGGCGTGCCGCTGGTTCAGGCGTTCAGGCGAGTTCTGGGGAGTCACAGCGGGCTCTGGCGTGCTCTGGTTGTGATCCAGCGGGTCTGGAGGGTGCATGATGGTCGGGATGGCATCATTCAGCGGTGCTCGGGGTGCAGCATTCGGTTGAGGCGGTGGGACAACGGATTTCGGCGGGGGGTTCTGGTCGACGGGCAGTCGACTCCAGTAGTGGGTCTCTGGCGGGTCTCCGGTGATCGTCGAAGTCGGCTTCAACAGCGGGTCATCGAGTAGTGTGCAGGCGAATAGGAAGGGTGGCAGCGGGTTCAGTCTGGGCCTCCGGCGAGGTTCGATCGAGTACAGGCGGTGGAGGTACAACGGGTCTCTGGTCGACGAGGGCGGAGGAAGGAGATCCGGTCGACAGTAGCGGCTCTCCGGCGAAGGGTTGATGGGAAGAAGAAGAAGAATATGGGTGAACATGAGATGTAAGGGGGGTGTATGTCGGCTGCTTGTGGTTTAGGTTGAAGGAAATAAGAAAAGGAAGAAGTAAAGAAAGTAATATTTATATATATATAGTATTAGGTTGACCTAGAAATTGGCTTGGTCAAACCCTTGGAAAAAGGGCTTCTCATGTAGGTATTTCAAGGGCTAGGATTTAAATAGGTTCAAAATGGATGGCTAGGATTGCATTGGTTCAAAATTTGGAGGGCTAAGATTTGAGGAGGTTGATGTTGAGTTTACACACTCCAAAAATTATAAAAAAATTCACATGAAGGAGAAATGGGTTTCTTCATGTGTTGTATCCAATAGGGTGGACACCTTAATGTACTTTTGCATAAAAGTGCCCAACAATTAAAAAATTGCACAAAGTTGGGTTTATGGTTTAATTTAATTAAAATAAATTTAATTGGTGTTCTAAAATTAATTAGAAGTACATGGGACTAAAATAAGGTGGGACACAAGTATCATGAATGAAAAAGATTCAGAATAGAATATTACCCTAATTTGGGTTGCTCAAAATGGGTCGAGATTGTGTCTCCAATTTCGATTGGAACGCACAAAGATACCAAATTGGATTTATTCTGAATTAAAATAAATATTTGTGACGAATATTGTGCAACTAAAATGTAGCACAAGAGAGCATAATTATAAGTTACACAAAGGTCAGAAAAGAAGGCAGGCATGTCTAGGACAAAGGTATAAAATTTGTTGGAAGGCAAAAGCTAGGGTAGTCCTCCAAATATCGAAGCAACGGTAAGGCGCAACAATTAAATAAAACCACGTTAATTAATTATAACCCTAAATAATTAATCCTGAAATAATACAATTTAAACCCACAACCTATATTTCTGTTAGGGGTTTATCTAGTGGGCTTTTAGGTCTAGTCTACTAACTCATGCACTAAGAACATTATATAATATATATATATATATATATATATATATATATATATATATATATATATATATATATATATATATAAATATATCATGCAATTAATTAAAATAAATTCACACAACACTTATAATAAACAAAAAGTCAAAAATATCCCTATTTCAGAATGTGGTAGTGACATTTGTCCTTATGATTCTCATTTAAAAATAAGAAAATATAGTTAATAGAAAGTAATTATTTTAGTATATAACCCTAACAATCTCCCACTTATACTCAAAGTATTATTTTTTAGTATACTGTTATAAATCTTCCACTTATACTTAAAGCCATGTTGCTACGCATCTGACTCACATTCCCTCAACATGACTATCAAAAGCCTTAGCTGGTAAGCTCTTTGTAAAGGGATCAGCTAGGTTGTCTACTGATGCTATCTTGATCACATCAACTTCTTCTCTCTTTACAAAATTTTGTATCAGGTGGTACTTGCGCTTAATATATTTACCTGTCTTATGGGCTCATGGTTCCTTCGATTTTGCAACTGCACCACTATTATCACAATGAAGTGTAATAGTCTTAGGAAAACTAGGTACCACATCCAAGTCTAATAGAAAGTTTTTGAGCCAAACCGCTTATTTGGCTGCCTCAAAGGCTGCCACATACTTGGCTTCCATGGTAGAATCAAAAATATATTTTTGCTTGATGATCCTCTATACTATGGATCCACCTCCTAAAGTAAATACATAACCTGAGGTAGATTTTCTGGCATCCCTATCTAATTAAAAATCTGATTCTATATACCCCAAGGGCACTAAACTATCTGCATGATAAACCAGCATATAATCTTTACTCTCTTTCAGGTACTTCAAAATATGCTTTACTGCAGTCCAGTAATCTTACCCTGGTTAAACTGATACTGCTAACCATGCCAACGAGAAAAAAGATGTTTGGTCTCGTATATAGCATTGCATACATTAAGCTTTCTACTGTCGAAGCATAAGGAACCGCTTTTATGTCCTCTCTCTCTTTAGGTGTCCTCGGACACTGCTTCTTTGATAGAGCAATTCAATGCCTAAAAGATAAGAAACCTTTCTTAGAATTTTGTATCCTAAAACGAGTTAGTATAGTATCTATATAGGTAGCTTGGGATAAGCCTAACATCATTTTCTTACGATCTCGTAGAACTTTGATCCCAAGGATGTGACCTACTTCTCCTAAGTCCTTATATCAAACTGCTTGGATAACCATACCCTTACATTAGATAACACCTTCATACTATTTTTAATAAGCAAGATGTCATCCATGCTTATTTTTTCTGATAACAATATTATCATTAAAATAAACTGAATATCCATCCTTAATTAGCATAAAAATATAAATTAAATTTCTTCTAAGTGAAGGTGTATAAAGACAATCTCTTAATGTCAAAGACTTATTTCTACCAAAAGATAAAATAATATCTCCTATTACAACGGCTACTACTTTTGTAGCGTCAGCCATAAACAAGCATATCTCTCCATCACTAAGTTTCCTGATTCCTGGAAACCCCTGCAGTAAATTGCAGACATGATTAGTGGCTCATGTATCTACACACCAGGTGCCAGTAGATAACACCGCTAAACATGTTTTAACTTTTAGTAAATGAGATATACCTTCGTTATTCCCTTGTTTGAGAAGCGGACAGTCACTCTTCCAATA
Organism: Iris macrosiphon; assembly: GCA_036927795.1. Classification (NCBI taxonomy): domain Eukaryota; kingdom Viridiplantae; phylum Streptophyta; class Magnoliopsida; order Asparagales; family Iridaceae; genus Iris; species Iris macrosiphon. Next base: position 79,532,762 of record JAYESA010000011.1, on the reverse strand, counting down.
TCCTGACCTTTTTGTACTTGAAACACTTGCCTTTCAACTTTTTCACAATGCCTTGAGGTCCCATGCCCTTCTTTGCTGAATTTGCTTATTTTTGAATGTTATTCTTCTTCTTACCACCTTTCAGCTTAGAAGTAGAAGGCTTTTCAGTAACATAAATATGACAATTCTGCCTCATGAGAGCCTCAGCATCCTGCAGTTCTTTCGTAAGTTCTGCCAAACTGTACAATCTTTTGTTCATGTTATAGTTAAGGCAAAACATTTCAAAACTTTTAGGCAAAGTCCCGAGAATAATATCGACTTGGGTTTTTCTATCGATTTCAGCTCCAAGGATCTCCATCTCATTCAGATAACCCATCATCTTGAGAACATGATCCCTTACTGGCGTCCCTTCATCTATGGTCATATTCATCGAACTCTTCATAGCAAACTGCCTAGCTGCCCTACTCTGATGTCCGTAGAATTCCTTGAGGTTGTACATCATATCATAAGCTGTGGCCATGGCCTAATGCTGATGTTGTATTGCATTTGAAATAGATGCCAGAATATAATACTACGATATCTCTTCTACCTTAATCTACTTCTTATAAGCCTATTTGACCTCTTCACCAGAATTATCATCTGGCTTAGAAGGATATTCCTCATGGAGTATATATTTGTACTCTTTAGCAGTTAAGACAATATCTAAGTTAAGTTTCCAGTCAATATAATTAGGGCCAATAAGTTTATTTTCTTTAAGAATCACCATAAGTGGACTGAATGAACCTATTTTTGAAATCCTGAGAATCACATAAATAATAATCATGGATTTGTCTACACCCGACTATTGTTTCTTTTGATATTTCATACTTGAGAGTTTTAGTTATTTATTTTGCTATTCCTTTACTTGTGCCTATGGATGAGATATAGATGCATGTGTCTTGTGATGACAATATATGTACCACTTATGAATTATTATTCATATTACAGCGTACGTATGTGTTATATTTTTCAATATATTGTAGTTGTCATATACATATGGCTGACATGTTACGTATTCTTAGTCCTACGTATTTTGGGACTGGCGTATGACACCCTAGTTAAGGAGGAGGTTTTCGCTTACCTTTGTAAGGTAGACTTTCTTTGGGACCTTATTGGTCCTTCACTGGATGGACTTACCCTGACTAAGTTCAATAATCTCTACGATCCTTTTGCTAGCTCAGGGATACAAGAAAAATAAACCAGAAAAGAGGCTTTACATCAACTGACTGCATCGTCAAACGTCTGTGTTATGCACGCTCTTGCAATATTTGTAAATAATTTAGAGGACTTTGATTCTTTCTCTACCTAAATTTTGACTGTTGTTTTATTTCCTCAAAAAAATAAAGAAATTTGCTTTTTTTCCATGATTCGAATGACGACAAGAGGTGTCATGAATATTTTTGTGGACTTATTATTTATTGTGTACCTAATATTATATACAAATAATAAGTTACAATAAAAATGATATCAGAGGTAATATGGACGTGATAAGTTTCCAGCTCCATGAAAGAGAGCAATATAAAAGTGAGGAAAAATAGTATAAAAGCGATATGGATATGCCAGAATACACTCTCATGGGGATAGTTATGGTGGACTTGATACCTTTGGTGTACTCATACTAAGTACATACAGCAAATTTGGCAGGAAAAATACTATCAGAGGTAATATGGAAGTGATATGTTACATACATATGGAAGAGAATAATGCAGAGGTGTTATGGACATGATTATTTTCTTTAGCAGAATTTGCTCTACTAGAGAATTTTGAGAATCCATTACCTATGATATATTCAAGACTCTTGAATAAGGTAATAGTTTAAGATTTAGAAAAATTGTCTTTCAGGATATATACTACTAGGGATACAAAAATCATGTATCTTTGTGAATGATCCACTGAGGGGAAGAGAACTACTTGACTCAAAAATAATATCTCTTGAGGAATTTGCCATTAATGTGCATCATCATTAGATCTCCGTTAGGCTTTACGAGCCTATAAGCACCATTGGAATAGACCGTTTCCACAACAAAATGACCTTCCCATTTAGCCTGGAATTTGTCTTTACTTTTATGGGTTGGGTTCATTGGTCTTCGCACTGTGAGTACAAGATCACCAACATAAAATATTCTTTCTTTGACTTTTCTATTAAAGCTCTGGAGATACAGGCTTAATATAACTCGATCCACTGTTAAGCATATAATCATTTCTCATCCAATGCTTCTAACTCTTGAAGTCGTAATCGATCATTATTTTCAACTATTTGTTCATTAGCAAGGGTTATTCTGAGAGAAGGGATCTGAATCTCAAGAGGAAGGACTGCCTGTCATGACCTGCATCCGGATATTCGGGCACGAGTACGTGGGTACGTCCAGCTTACGCCACAGAATTGACGGTAGAACGCTATCTGGGAGAATTCTAACTAACTAATATCTCAAAAATATAATATGGTACCTGTCAATCATCTCAACTTCAAATAGAGGAACAGTATGGTATCTCACAAATGTAACTAAATTCAATCACAATACAAACTAAGGAAGATAGATCATGAATGGAATAACGAAAAAAGAACAAGATACAATCCATAAGTCTAAAATAATAATAAGCCATAAAAATCAACAAATAGATCTAATACAAAACTAACACAAACCTAAACCTCCTTGGGCTCTACAACTAAGTCCTCCTAGTTTATAGGAGTATCCTCTATGGGTAGTCCCTCCTGTGGTCCGTAGAATATGGGACACTGATCTATGAGCTAATCAACTGATAAAATATATCTAGTCAGAATTGGAGCAAAGTATATCCTCTGAAAGCTGTTTTAATAACATAATCAAGCATATAAAACAGATAATAGAATTGAAATACAAGATACTAAACATCTGAATGAATGAACAAGATAAAACAGGTAATAAACTGGAATAGAGAACAATAATATGAATATATACAATATGGAGAAAATAACTGCAATCTAATTAATGTGCCTTAGAATACAAGTCCATTATATGATCGGTCTAGGTTAAACATGATCAATAAGGTAAGTCAATTATATGTGTGGTATATAATCGGTATGTACACGAATAACAATAGGGCTTGATCACATAATCAACTTCTACTCCCCCATCCCCAACTAATACCAATGGATCCAATCACAATACATTACGAACACGAATATGACCACTAAATACGAGCAGTGGGTGTACACGAATATAATCACACTGAACACAAGCAGTATGTGTACACGAATAAGCACATTGAACACGAGCAGTGCGTGAACATAAAATATAATAATCAATACCCAATACACACTATAAAATATATGTACAGGAGTACCCGCTGAATATGGTAGGGGATAATATCTCCTGACGGAATCCATGTAGTACCAGTTCATAAAACTACTGTGTCAAAATCAAGTATACAGTTCTAGAACATAAAGTATATACACTATTATGAATTAAAAACTAACAGAGAAATGTACTCGCTTGAAGTCCTGAGCAAGGTGTGTCTCTCGATGCCCAAGCTAGTATCACACAGACCTATATATGGTATGTTGCATCAATATAAGGTTATGGAATGGAAATAAGTTAAACTAATGTTATTTTAGGTCATAAAGCCATTTCTAAGTCAAACCGACTATTTCTATGTCGTAAGAGTCCAACTCTAGGATATCAGGTCCAAATACTATGAAACTAAACCACACTAGTTAATCTAAGATACTATGAGACACACAAAATGCCGTATCCTAGGATACACAAGTTTTTATCTATGAAAATAGTAATTTATATATATAGTAATTTTGTGTGTATCCTAGGATACACACAAAATAATAATTTATATATATATATATATATATATATATATATATATATATATATATATATATATATATATATATATATATATATATATATATATAAGTCAATAGATATAGTACCTTAGTTAACTAATACAAATATGATACCTTGGCCTTGCACCAAAGCGTATCACACTACCTACACACCAATCTCGATACTCAAATCCAATACCTTGAGTATTGACCCATTACCTTTATATTACCTTGGTATCCCAAGGTAACTCAAATCCTCATTCATATGGCTAATATCCAATACACTAGACTACACTAATATAACTAAACTATATGCTAACATACTAACTACTAAAATGTATTACATGTCAATACAATACTTACTAACTACTAACATATATTATATACTAATACATAGATACTAACCTACATAATAACTTACCAATATAATACATACATAGATACATATAGTTACTTTGTCACTATCACAATTTCTAGGTGGGTATTTTGGTCATTTCATAATTAATTAAATATTATACATGTTGAATAATTATTTATTATATTATTTAATTATTGTTAGATGTTAGATTATTATTTTGGACTTGTGTTAGTGGACCTAACTAGTTTAGATTTGATCCATGGACCAACATTTATAATTAGTTAGAATTGAGCCCAATTAGAAGGCCATTCATTATTAGGATGATTAGTTTAATTAAAACTATTAGACTAGAATATTTTCTCCTTAATTATTTCTTTATGAGAGGCCCAAAAGGGTATAATAGACATTACATAGTAGCTTGAGGGAGGGGCCAAGGGGGATTGGCCATATAAAGAAGAGGGAGGAATTTATCTTCCCTCTTTTTATTTTAAAACTATATCTAGAATTTCTCTCAACCAAATTCCTTCATTCCCACATCAATTTTCTACCAAATATTTTCCTAATTCCTTTCTAAATCACCATTGGTGGCTAGTAGAACAAGGATCTATAAGGAGAAAGTAAGGATCTACAAAGAGGAGCAATGTTCTACAAGTTGGAGGCTCATTTTATCAAATTTTGAGGTTGCATTGGAAATCCATCTCCCAATAGGTATATTCAATTTTTTTCTTTAATTAGGTTCTAAATCTATGTTTTAATCATTAGGAACCACCCCACATGCATAGGCTACCTATAGGAATTGAAATTAGGTTCATAAGAGGCCTATTGAGAAAGTTATGGTACTTTTTGTGTTAATTTTGGAAGAATTTTGAGATTAACACTTGTTGTGTTTGTCAATTGGTCATATAGACCAAATTGATATGTCTTTATTTGTTTGTGGCTAGTGTCGTGTCCATAATTGGATACGTGTAGGTCGTATCCCAACAATTTGGTGATACGTGTTAATTTGGGGGGTTTTCTCCGACATGAGGCTTTGTACATGTCATATTTTGACACAGATATGTATATGTATAATGGACTCTTCGTATTATTCATAAATAGTAATTTAGACTTACTTGTGTCCTTCACGGTATGTTTGGTTGTGTGGTGAACTCGTATCACAAGCGTATCATAGATCTAGTATGATACGGGTGCGATGCACTCCACGTGGTTGTTTGATTTTATTTCTAGATATATTGAGTTGTATATAACCTTGTGTTGTTCATATGTTTTATATATATATATATATATATATATATATGAGTTATATATACATACTATATACATAGCTAAGTATGTGGTTGATGCCTATATATATATATATATATATATATATATATATATATATAACTATATGCCTGAGAGTCAGTGGGTGCATATAGGTGCATTGATATGTTTATGTATCTAAATATGTTGAGAGGCATATATATATATATATATATATATATATATATATATATATATATATATATATATATATATGTGTGTGTGTGTGTGTGTGTGTGTGTGTGTGTGTGTTGCTAGTGAGGATGTGTGTTGTGTGTGTTGATGAGAAGGGGGGATCGGACAGTGAGCGATGCACTGCTCAGTGCATCAGAACAGCAGAAATTGCGAGCAGCAGCTAGCACCATGTTCCAGCGAGGCAGCAATACAGTAGCCGAGCAGCAGCAACAAATATAATGCCGAGCCTATAGCTAGCTACTGCAGTGAGCAGTAGCTGAATGCAACTGTACAACAATGCACAGTAGGTCGAGGCAGCAAATGAAGCAGCGGGTTCTGCACAGTGAAGCCACTGACTGTGCAGCATACCTACAACACAATTTCAACAGCATGGTGGTTCAGTTAACTGTTAAGTGCAGTCAGTTAGTATTATGTTAGCATTTAGTAGTTAGCTAGTTTACTATGGTTAGTTAACTAGTTAATTAACTATCTAGTTATTAGTATCTAGTTTAGTTAGTTATCTATATATATATACTTATGTATCTCTAAGTTATCTATATATGTAGATATGTGTACATGTGTAGATGTATTAGTAGTTAGTGATTAGTTTGGTACTTGGTATTTAATATTCATGTTAGTATATACTAGAAGTTATATTGGATTGATATATACATGTATTAGTATATATAGTTAGTGGAGAGTTAACTATATGCTAGAGTGACAATACTTTGAGATACCAAGGTAAGTGTCAAGATATTGAGGATATTCAAGGTATTTAAGTTGGGTATCAAGATGGGTGTTTAGTGGTGCGATACCGCGTTGGTTTAAAGCCAAGGTATCCACTTAGCATTTGTAATTATGATTAGTGTATTTAATATTGATTGGATATGCATATACGACTTTTTCATATCTCTTGTATACGTATCTTGCGATACGGTATCTTAATATCCTAGTTTAGCTTGTATGGCCTAGATTCTTAGTGTATGAACATAATATCACAGAGATAGACTCATACAACCTAGAAATAGGTAGTTTGACCAAGATTGATATTTTGACTTAGAAATGACTCTTTGACCTAGATGTTGACTACTTTAACTTATTTTTATTCTAAAATCTTGTATTGATGTTATATTCCATATCTAGGTCTTTGAGGCACCGTACCAGACATCTATGATACTATTTACTAGACTTCAGACAAGTATATTCTCTGATAATTTCTCATTTATGATATCCTCTATGTTTATTATATATAGTGTAGATATCCTTGATTTTTTGACCTGATGGTTACACGGATTAGTAAATCCGGATCTCGTCATGAGATATTATTCCTTGGTATATTTGGTGTATCTTGTGCAAGCCTTATTCCTTGTTCTTCTTGTACATGTACAGACACTGATTCTTGGGGAGACTTGTTACCTTCCTAGAGAATCCCGTGTCATAGCGTACCATGGTTGGATCCACTATACCACTCGGAGATAGAGAATTTTTTAGTGTAGATATGTGATCATACCCTCCTTGTGCATGTCTTGTTCCTTGTGAGAGTTGGTCATACACCACACGTATGACTAGCCAGGCCCTTATCCTTGTGCAAGTTCCCAAGCCGATCACATGTTAAAGCTAGTACTCACTCACTTAGTCATTAATACTCTTGTTTATTGCCATATTGTTCATTCTTGTATTTATTTCCAATATTTTCTTTATTGTATATCTCTTGTATCTATTGTTGCATCTTTTATATTCATATATATTTACTGTTACATAGTTTATATCATTGATTAGAACTGTTGTTAGAGATATACTCTGCTCCTTTCCTGATTAGATATATTTTTCCCAGATGATACTAAGGAGTGGTACCCCACTCATTACGGACCTCAGGATATTGTGGGCTTAGAGCCAGAGACCTTGGTTCAGGAGGGTCTCATCCCGATTGAGACAGACGACCTGGGACTCATAGCTTCATTGTTAGACTTTTGTACCGAATTTGTCTCCAACATTGTTTAGTATTTCTCTGACTCATTAATGTTATTATTTTAACTCATGAGTTATTTTGTGACTATTCTATTCTTTTATCATATTTGTGTTATTCTCCATCTTAGATCTGTGATTGAGTATATTGATATTATTGGTGGCTTATTATATTGCTAGATAGATTACCCAAATAGCATTCTATCGCCGATTCTGTAGCGTAGGCTAGGCGTTGTTCCCGACTTGCATCCCTACACCTGGTGTGGGTCATGACATATTTTTAGTGGTGGCCCATACAGGTCTTCGAGATCGCAATTAGTGATGGTGCTCTAAATTAAGTTCTATTACGATCCTATTTCAGGATATAGGATATAGGCTATAGGATGAGAATACTTAATCACATCTAGGAAAATTTCTTTTGATTCATTCAACTGTTCTTCCTTGATATTAATATTTGATATTTAACTGTCCTTTCTTTGAGTGTCTTATATCATGTGCCATATTGATTCTTTCATTCACTTTATCTCAGGATGCCGCCTAAGACTAGATCACAGCAGGGGGGAGCAACTTCTGAGAGGTCTACGACTTTCCGAGGACCTGCACCAGTCACTTCTCCGGTGATTGGAGTGTCAGCTACTTTTGGAGGTCCACCTCCTACTCAGAGGACTGTGCCGGCTACATCTGAGGGACTTTCACCTCCACCTTCTGTGCCAGCAGATACGACACAGATGTTCGCACTATTTTATGAAATATTGGAGGCACAGAGGGCTCAGTCTGAGGCACACCAGAGGCAGACCAACGTCTTACGACAGGGCATCGAGAGTGCTCATCAGCTTGCTCGTGTCATAGTAGAGAGAGGAGTTTCGGTCCAGCAACAAGTTGCTCCTCAGGTTTTTCAGCTTCAGCCAGGCAACATTCAGGACTTTAAGAAGCTGGGGCCTAGGGTCTTCAAGGGGACGAAGGACATCATCTATGCTGATGATTGGCTCGAGGATATTGAGCGTCCCATGAGGGTGTCCCATCTTTCTGAGGATCTGAAGGTTGAGGCCGTAGGACTTCAGCTATTCGACGTCGTCCGTACTTGATTTAGGAATGAGTTGATTCTTGTTGACGCATGACAGTCTTGGGAGATATTCAAGGACCTCTTCAAGAAGAAGTTCTTCGCTCGGGAAGACAGGTTAGACTTGGGGAGGCAGTTTAAGAGCCTCATTCAGAAGAGCATATCTGTAGAGGAATACGCCGCAGAGTTTGGTAGGCTGAGCCAATTTACGGAGTATTTGGTGAGAGAGCTAGAGGTTCGAGCTATTTGTTTTTGTGAGGGTCGAAATGGGAAGTAAAGATCCTCATTCTGTCTTTTTATGAGACCTACTTGGAGATACTTGCGGAGGCAAACAAGGTTGAGCGAGAGTTGGGTTTGAAGCCCAAAAGAGATTGCAATTATTTTCTGGGGGCAAACAGCAACACAATATCTGCCAAGAATCCTTATTTTCAGTCCAGACCTTTTCAACAGCCACGACAACACCAGACTCCAGCTAGGGCATCATTTCACCAGGCACCGCAGCAGCAAAGACAGTTACAACAAGCTTTCTGCTACTTCTGTAAGAAGTTCGGCCACATCTGGAAAGTTTGTAGTAAGAGGTTGGGAGTTTGTTTGTATTATGGTACCAAAGGGCATCAGCTGAGAGAGTGTCCTTTTAATCCTCGTCGTACAGTTCAAGGAGCAGCTCCAACTCCGAGGACACAGGTGAGACCACTTGTAGTACATCTGAGGGGACCGCCTCTTTCGACCCAGCAGCAGCGTTATGCCCAATACCAATATCAGGAAGGTGCATGTTAGGGATGAGCCTTTGCTATGACAGTCGAGGAGGTCAAGCCTACCGGAGATGTCATCGCAAGTCTGTTCTTCTTAATTTTATTTCAGCTTTAGCTTTTTTTGATAGTAGTGCTTCCCATAGTTTTGTATCTGTTTCTTTTGCTCTGAAGCATGGTTTGGTAGCTAAGTCTTTGCTTAAGACATGGAAGATCATGACCAGAGGAGGCATTATCCTAGTTAATGATATTTACAAGGATCGAAGAGTTACTCTGGGAGGATGGGAGTTGAGTGCGTGTCTACTTATAATGCCACTTCTGAGCTATGATATTATACTCGAGATGGATTGGTTGAGTAGGCACCGTGCTAGTATAGATTATAGAGGAGGTAGAGTTTTTTTTGGTCTGCCAAGAGAGCCAGAGTTCGAGTTTGCTAGAGGAGCTGCAGAGCAGGAAGAAGGCATTATCTGTGGAGCTATGGTGGAAGACAAGGAGTTACCGCATCCATTGATAGCAGAGTTCTTGGATGTGTTTCCTGAGGTTTCTTGAGAAATTGCCAGGATTGCTGCCAGATCGAGATGTTGAATTCTCTATAGACTTGGCGCCAGGTATAGAACCAATTTTACAGCATATCTATAGAGTAAACAACAACGAGCTGGATGAGCTAAAGAAGCAGGTGGACGAATTACAGGATAAGGGGTTTATCAGATCGAGTTGTTCACCGTGGGGAGCTCCGGTATTGTTTGTACCGAAGAAGGATGGATCAGTGCGCATGTGCATTGATTATAGGGTATTGAATAATCTCACTATCTGTTAATACCACATTTCTAGAGTAGGAGCTTTTTTGTCATTTACCATATTTATATTTAGTATGTTAATAATTTTATGATATATAATATACATATTATTTTGTATTCATTAATAACATGGGTTAATAAACAAGACTTGATGTGACCGAGGGCTTTGCATTAGACTAGACCTAAAAACCCACTAGACAAATCCCTAATATAATAATTAGGATTTAATAAAATCTCTCACATGACTAAACCTCTTAATTAAATGGTTCTTCATGACAAGCCATGGAGGGCAAAAGAGACTTTGTATATTACCAAACCCTAGCCTTACACATAGCCGGCCCTATATATCTAGAGGGAGCCTCCCTCAAAGTCACCCATCCTTCATAAAGAAACCCTAAAAATAGCCTCCAAGAATAATCCTTCTTCCCTCCATAAATTTCAGAATTTCTAGACCCCAAATCCCTCATTCTTCCCTCATTCAAAGAGACCTAGAAACTTGGGCACAAGAAGACTTGGAGAAGGAGAAGCTACACTGGGAATCCTTCTCCCAATAGGTTAAAATCTAGAAACCCTCATTTAATTCCTATTTTAAACTTTTGTTTGGCCATCAGGAGCCCACCCATTGATTTAGGGATGACTTTTTAGGGAGGGCATGAGACTCTTTTGGTTTCAATGATTCTCTATGGTGTCATAGGTGTATTTGGGGGTTTTGTGATCCAAGGATGTATTTTTCCCTAATTTTTGTATCATTAATCATGTATATATGTATATGTGTATATTTATATTGTATACGTATATGGTTTATTTGTATTTGGGGATTTATGCATGAGGATTCATAATGTATCATGAGTATCCCAGATTTTGCACACTAGGTTCTTAATAAAATGTTTAATAGGAGGTATGCCTATCTATATGAGCTAATTTTTGTGTTTTGGATATATATATATATATATATATATATATATATATATATATATATATATATATATATATATATATATATATGTGTGTGTGTGTGTGTGTGTGTGTGTGTGTGTGTGTGTACGTATACGTATTATGGTATATATGTATATAAATCATGGTGGGGACTGAACTGTGCAGTATCGGGTTTTCCACTGAACTGTACAGTATCAGGTTTTTCACTGATACTGTGCATCAGTGTGTCAGTGTTTATAAGGGGTTCATATAGTGGATTAAGGTGTTGGTATGTGTGGTGTGCTAATATGACTGTGCCAGTGCGTGTGAATGGAGTAGAGAGCAGTATCAGGTTCCTGAGTTCACTGTGTGTTCATGTAAGATGGGTGTGATTATGTAAATGTGTGAGTTGTGTGAGTGAGGGAGAGATCGGGTTCACAGGGAGTATCAGCAGGGCACTGGGAGTTAGGTGTATAAGGACTGTGCACCAGTGTGTGTGCTATGTGTGTGACTTATGGATGTTCATGTGTGAACTAGAAGGGGAAGAATAGAACTGAGAGGGGGTGAACTGTGTTCTATACTAGGTCTGTATGACCGTATACTAGTATGAGGGAGTGTCTGTGCATCAGTATCAGTTCAGTATTTATGTGTTAGTGAGTGAGTGTGTTTGTGTAAGCTATGGGGGGATTGTGTAGGTGAGTTCCTGAGATATTTGTATCAGTGAGTAAGTGATCATGTGCATAAATAGTTGATATATAGATACATATATATAGGTATATAGGTGTCTGTGTATGCATTATGTATATGGGTTATGTGTATATCAGTTTAGGTACTAGCAGTTTGGGCTTTTATATAGGTATCAGTATCAGTAGCATTGTAGCGCACTCTTGTGCTTGCAAGAGGGGCTTAGTTATTAGTCCAGTTATGGCTTTGTGCAAGTCTCAGGTTAAGGCATTTATGCAGGATACTGCACTTGTGATGCAGTAGTCAATTTGCATTTGTAAGCTCAGGTTAAGTGAAAAAGAGTGCAAGGTTGGAGGTGCACTTATGCTTGTGAGGGGGGAAGGCTATGAATGCAGGAGGGTAATATCCGTGTGTGTGCATACTGGGATGTATCAAGAGGAAATTATGATCCAATGGGTGACAGTGCTCGTATCAAAACCAAGTGTACAGAAGTGAGCACAAGCAGTATTATCATTTTAGTTGGATGATAGGCAATTGGGCTTGAGTGTTTAGTGTCGAAGGAGTAAAGTATAGAATATTAGTGGAGTAGCTCAAGTGATGTGTAGATATATTGGTATGGGGATTGGAGGACTGATAACATACCAATTGGTAAATGCTGGACTGAGCAGAGGGGATGTGCTAGTGCAGACCACTGTGATCAGGTGAACCCTGTGACCAGTGGAGGGGGTTTGAGTCGTCAGTTGTGTATTAGTAGAGTGTCATTAGTTGCACAACCTACTGATACCATGTAGTGTAGTGTGAGTGTGTTGTAGTAAAGGTTAGATGTTAGTGCAAGTGTAGTATTCAGATACTAGTGGGTCAAGTATTAGATATTTAAATTGAGGTTTCAGTAGAAGTATCAGCTAGGACTTGTAAATATAGCTAAGTTGCAAAATTTAGTTTAAATTTTTATGACACTTGATGTCCACATGAGTACATATGGTAGGTAAGTTATGAGGTATGAGTATAGGCTTGTGAGATAGTATTAATTTTAGTATTAAAATATAAGGATACCTTAATCTATGAGCTACTTATATAGTAAAAGTATCTAGTATAATAATTAACTAGTATTATTAGATCTTAACTAATATAGACTAGATACCTTAGTACGGTATAGATATTGACCAAGTTTGCCTAGTTTGGACCAATAAGTTTAACATAGAGCTAGCTAAACCTGTTTATATTTTTCGTTCATCATTTAACTTTGATATTCTAATGTCTAGGACTCTTAGATTCTAGTTTATTCCCTGTTGACAGTTCATTGCTCAGGACCACAGGCGAGTACATTCTCTGACAGTTTTTATTATGTTGATCATTCTATGATTCTAGTTGTAGAGTATACTTGATTCTAACACTGTGGATACACGAGTTAGCTTCATATATACCTGTCATGAGGAGTCATGATTGGAATCCATCGTGCTAGCTAGGGACGGAGAAATATTAGCAGATTATGTGATCATATCCAACTTTACATGCATCATAGCTCACCCCACATATCACGTTAGATGTAGCCTGACCATTTACATGCCTCATAGCCTGTTATATATGATTAGCCTGACTATTGCTCGCATCATAACTAACCAGATGGTTAGCCTGACCTCACTTGTATCGTAGCCAATCATATATAACAAGCCTGATCTCGTCCCAAGCCGATCATATAGTAAACTGATATTTTAAATATTTAGCTAGAATTTCTATTCTTTATTCCATTTCACTCATTTCTAGTCTTATTACATATATCTGTTCATTGCTAGTTAGAACTATTGTTGATTACCTATTTTTCCAGTATTTCTTATTTTCAGTATTTCTTTATCTGGTATTTTCTTACACCGTCTTATAGTTTTTGTCAATGTAAATGAAATTATTGTTTAGTGCTTGTGCTTCGCTCCAATTCTGACTGGATAATATTTTTCAGAGGATCTTGAGGACTTCTGTCCTACTCACTATGGCCCAGGAGTAGAGGAAGACTACATATCGAAGATTCTAGAGGTGTCACTCTCCTTAGAGGAGACACCACCCATGTCGTTTAGACAGTTCTTTTTATGTATTAACTGTTCTAAACTTGAGACTTGGATTGTATTATTGTTGAGACTATTTATGTTGGATAGCTAGACTCTAGATTATTGTTATATTTGAGTTGTTGTGCTTGACTTATGTTGGTACTTCCTTATCTTTTTATGTCTTATCGTGCCACTTACTTCCTATAGTTATTATGATTTAGTATATTATAAATTATTGATCAATGCATTATTTATTATCCTCCTTATGGAGTTGAGATCATTGATAGGTTATCTTATGAGTTATGTTTAGTAGTATTAGGACATAGACAGCGTTCTACCGTAGATGCTGCGACATAGGCTGGATGTACCCACGGCTCATGTCCAAATTCTTGGTGCGGGTCATGACACTATCAAGAATAAGTACTCTTTGCTACGGATTGATGACTTATTCGATCAGTTGAGTGGTGCCAAGGTATTTTCTAAGATAGACTTAAGATCAGGCTACCACCAGGTGAAAGTGAAGCTGGAGGACATACCGAAGACTGCTTTTAGGACTCGATATAGCCAGTATGAGTTCATGGTGATGCCGTTTAGGTTGACTAATGCCTCGACGATATTTATAAATTTGATGAACAAGGTGTTCCATCGGTACCTTGACAAGTTCATGGTGGTGTTCATCGATGACATACTCATATACTCGAAGACACCAGAGGAGCACGAGGAGCATTTGCGGATTGTGTTGGATGTGCTGAGGAAGGAGAAGTTGTATGGGAAGCTGTCCAAGTATGAGTTATTTCTAGATAAGGTGGAGTTCTAGGGACATGTTGTGACTGGTGATGGTATTTCAGTGGATATGAAGAAGATCGCAGCAGTGGAGTCTTGGAAGACCCCGAGTTCAGTAGCAGAGATCAGGAGTTTCTTGGGATTGGCGGGCTATTACAGAAAGTTTGTGCAAGATTTTTTGAGGATTGTCGAGCCGATGACCAGACTCACCAGGAAGGATATAGAGTTTGTTTGGACAAAGCATTGCTAGGTTGTTTTTGAGGAATTGAAGAAGAGGTTGACGTCTGCTCCTATTTTGACGTTGCCATCAGGGTCTGGATGTTCCACTATTTATAGTGATGCATCGGACAAGTGATTGCCTACGCATCCAAGCAATTGCCTACGCATCCAAGTAATTGCCTATGCATCGGGTTGTGTTCTTTAGCAGAATGGAAAAGTGATTGCCTACGCATCCAAGCAATTGCATCCTCATGAGAAGAACTATCATACCCATGATTTGGAGTTAGCAGCAGTCATCTTTGTCCCAAAATTATGGAAACACTATTTGTACAGAGAGCGTGTAGAGATCTTTACAGACCACAAGAGCTTAAAGTACATTTTCACGCAGAAGGAGTTAAGCATGAGGTAGAGTCAGTTGTTTGATGATAAACAAAAAAATGAAACTAGGTTTATATGAAACCCTTTCTTTGTTTACAAACAAGAAAAAAGAGTACAATTAATCCTATACGAGGATGTTAAGTACAATAAAAATAATTCTGGGGAAAAATTGCTATAGGAATCTGATCTGCGGTCGATCACTTTGTCCCTTGGACCACACGATGATGAAAAAGTATTGTAGAAGAAGAAGAAGCTTCAAAGGTTGCAAGTGGGATTGAATTCTCGTTGTCGATATTGTCAATCGACACTCTCTGTTTGTGCTCTCTACTCCTTTTTCGATTCGATCCCTTTACCCTGTGACTAGGGGTCTCTATTTATAGGGATCAGTCACAATAACTGTCCAGTTGGCGTAAAAACCAAACTGTGAAGGAAGTGACATCTTTTATGCGGCAGTTATAATAACTGCTATCCATGTTTGAATGATCTCCTGAATCCACGTATGACACGTGTCCCATTATGAGGTAACAAGTATAACTGTAACCTCCGATTTCCAATTTCCAAAATAATTAAATTTAATTTATTTTAAAATATCAAGTTTTATAAAATATTTCTCCTTGAAAATTTTTATTTGATTTGAACGATGTTTGATTGTAGAAGATAATTTATAATCTTGTATAAAAGTCATTTTTCATAAATGTCGCTTTCTTATAAAATAAGTAAATAAATAATAATATATATATTTCTAGTTTCAAATGTTTATTGGCTTGAAATCATAAAATTCTTTATTGGATAAAATTAATTAGAGGACTAGTTGTTTCTTCAAAAATAATTTTTTATAATTAATGGAATAGTAAATAAATAAATTACATAGCTTTCCTAAATTTTTTTCGAAATCATAATCTTTTCTTTTAAATTTTTACAAGTTGTCATTTCCCATTAACTAGCCCACACCCTCATTTTTCCCACATGAGAAACCCTTTTATATTTAATTCTGGGCCATTCATTATTGGGCCAACCCGCAACCCTTTATCCCACACCATCTCTCCCTATTTAAGTCCCTCATCACATCTCCCTAGAAACCCTAGCTAGCCTTCACAAATCCCCATAGAGCCACAGCCACCACCATTTTTTGTGCTCGTGTCCGTGTGTCCAGCATCACCGTGTCAGCCGTGATGGCCTCGGGTCCGACCCCGGGTGTCCCACCGTATCCATTCATTTCCTGTGTCCAGATTTACAGTTTACAACCAGCTTTCCGTGTCCGATACATCCCGGACACGCCCACAGTACATCAGATTTCTGTGTCCTGCCCTGGACACGTCCCCCACAGAGCACCACCCTCGTGTCCATCCCGGACACGTACCCAACCCCGACACAGAACCCAAAACCCTAACCCTAGATCTGAACTGCCACCGCCGGCGGCCAAGATCCTTCCGCCGCATCGAGCCAGACCGCCGGTGGCCATGCCTCACCGCGTCGAGCACCGCCGCCGAGGAGAACGACGACCTCGAGCCGAGTTCGACAGCCGAGCGCCGCCTCCCCCTCAGCGTCGACCCGCAGCCGCCTCGACCAGATCCACCTTTCCTCGAAGCACAGCGGCCGTCCACTCCTCTTCTCCGTCGAGATGCTGCTTCCCTCACCGGAGCCGACAAGCGCCAGATCTACCGCCGCTCCTCGAACGCCGCCGCCGCCGCGCCTCGAAGCCGTCGTCCCTCGAGCAGAGCGCCGCCTCGGGTCTGTCGAAGCCGCCGCTGCAGATCCAGCCACCGCCGAGCTCGGAGACCCGCCGCCGCCGCCCTGACCGGCGAGACCCCTCCGACCTCGCCGGAAAAACCCCCTGTGAGCCTCCCTTCTCCGTTCCCTCTTCGATTCAGAGAGTAGGTTTGGGAATTGTTAAGAGTCAGTTAATTATATATTATATAATTAATTTAGTTATATTAATATATAATTAATTTAGTTTTTTAGATTATTAATTGTTTAGTTAATGTTTAATCAGGCAGTTAATAATTAATTAGTTATTAATTACATATAATTAAATTAACAATTACACATAACTAGTTTAGCTTATATAATTAGTTATTTTTGTGTAATTAGTTAGTTAATACGTGGTTAGTTTAATTAAAATTATAATTTGATTAGTTAATTATTTCTTAAATCCTTTAATTAAATTATAAAAATCAGTTTAGTATATATAATTAGTTATTTTATATAATTAGTTTAATTAATGTAATTAGTTATGTAATTTGGTTATTTTATATAATTTGGTTATATTAATATGTATTAGTAAATTCATATAATTAGCTTAGTAAATTCATGTAACTAGTTTAGTAAATACAACATAATTAATTTTATTATTTTAATGTATGAAATTAGTTATTATGTGTAAATTTGTTATGTATTATTTTTGATATATACAAATATGTATTTTGGTATAAAAAGTATATGTGTATATATACATCTACTAGTGTATATACACAGATACGTATTTTTGTAAATTACTAATAGACACTTATATATATATTATATACGTTTATTGGTATACTAAGTATTAATGTATGTTTCAGTATTTAAATATAAATAAATGTATATTGGTATATATGTATATATAACCGTATTTTGGTATAAATATGTGTACCTATATATATAAACATGTATAAACATATTTTTGGTATATTACCTGTATATAGTATAGTATTATTTTGATATGTATGTATAGCTATATAATATAAGTTAATATGTATTTTGGTACATGTATACTAGTTTATATGTATGAGTAATGTATAATCTTTTTTTCACATAAATAAACTATATTTTCACTTATGTACATACAGTTACACCTATCTTGTATATACTTTGGAATAACAATATATGTATTATATTTGATCATTAATAATACTACGTTAAATTGGTGAATATACTAGATGACCCTAGTTGACTAGTGCCCTGCCTGACATGGCCCTGAGACCAGTATTTTTGACTGTGTTAGTGTAGCATCTGATGCAAATGTGGTTTGCTTGTGTTATGTTTATAGGACTATTGGTTTACCCAGGGGATACTCTGGAACAGGACATTAGTTTTACCAGCTAAGGACCCAAGGCGAGTACATTCTCTGATTAGTTTCTAATTTATGATATCTCCTATGTTCACTGTATCTAGTGTAAATATCCATGATCTTGACACGATGGTTACACGGATTGGTATACACGGATCTCGTCATGAGATGTTATTCCTTATTCATGGTGTAGCTTGTACGAGACTTGTTTCCTTGATATCTTGTGCATGTACAGACACTAATTCCCGGGGAGATTTGCTACCTTCCTAGGGAATCCTGTGCCATAACGTACCATGATTGGATCTACCATACCAGTCGGGGGTTTGGGGAGTACTTTAGTGTAGATATGTGATCATACCCAACTTTATATGCACCATAGCTCACCCCACATCTCACGTCGGGTGCGGCCTGACCATTTATATGCTCCATAGCTGTTACGTGTGATTAGCCTGATCTCTACATGCACCATAGCTAACCAACGGTTAGCCTGACTTTATATGAACCATAGCTAATCACATGTAACCAGCCTGATCAAGTTCCCAAGCCGATCACATGTTAAAGCTAGTACTCACACACTTAGTCATAAAATTCTTGCTCATGGACATATTGTTTCTTTCCTGCATTTACTTACAGTATTTCCAGTATTTCTCTCATTGTACATTTCTCGTACCTATACATGCATCTAGTATGTTTCCATCTAGAACTGCTACATAGTTTATGTCATTTATATAGAACTGCTATTTAGAGATGTACTTTGCTCCTTCCTGACTGGAAAATATTTTTCCAGACTGTGACCTTAGTAGACTGGTTTCTGACACTTGGGGATTGGAAGTTAAGGATTGCAGGTATGATTATGTTGTCATTAGACTTGTATTGTATTCTTTTATTTCTTTATTTCCTATCGTGCTGTAGTTGTGATTGAGTATTTCTAGATTTAAATTTGATATCCACTTCTCCTTATGGAGTTGGATACTAAAGTGAGATTGTTTAGATAGTACTTGACCTAGACAGCGTTCTACCGCCGATGCTGCGGCGTAGGCTGGACGTACCCACGCTCTCGTGCCCTAAACCGGGTGCGGGTCGTGACACGTTTTTAGTGGTGGCCCATGCAGGTCAGACTTCGCGAGATGTGCGATGTCGTAGTAGTGTGGCATCTTTGTTATACTACTGCGTACCTGTTATTGAATATAGGACATAGGATACTAGGATGAGAGAGGATACTCAATCACAAATTCTTGAAAGATTTCCTGGGATGACCCCATGAGAATCTTATTTTCAATTTAAATCTTTCCTTGTTTCCGTCCGCTCTCGCTTGTTGTTACTGAACTTGATTCTTGTTGAGCAGTTATTAACTTAAAATCTTGGTATCGTTGTTGAGTTGATTTCAAATTAAGATGAATTTTTATGGACCAGAATTTATGGTATCATCTGATGACATATATTGATGAGGACAGTGAGGAAGGTAAAACGTCTACTTTGGTTATGGAACCTAGAATTTATCGCAGCCATATTAGCTGTCGTGACGAGAACGTAGGAACCTAACTTGGATGTACATACCTTAGTTATGAGATTTAGAGTTTCTCGCAGCCATACTGGTTGGCGTGGCGAGGATTCTAGATGGCATGATTATAGGGTTGCATATCTAGTTACGGAACCTGTCGTTTATCGCATCTATGCTTACTGGCGTGGCGAGGATTTTGAGTGTCATGATTTCGGATAGACGTGTATGATTATCAGGTTGTATCCTAAATTGGTTCTTAAAATATCATCTCAAGACTTGTCTATTTCTGTTATTCCAGGACTTTGTTCCACCGCTTCTTTCTTTACTAGCAGTAAAGATACCTTCTGTCCTCAATTCAGTCTTTTGAGCTCCTATTCCTTGAGGATTTCTTGTTAAGTATGATAATTAGTGGCTTGTAATTTTGTCTGTATTTTGTATTAGTGTTGACTGTGTTGTTAGTGAGTTGTAAGTGTTTCTTAGTTGGACATGTGAGCAGTAGACTTTAATCCAGAGTTAGCCTTTAGTATAGTACCTTGTACCAACGATTCTAGGAGTAGTGTCATTAGAGACTGAGAGTTAAGGAGAGTATAGAGTATCAGTGATAGTTCTCAGAGTTAGTATCAGAGCCAATTACCCGTCCTGGATAATCATGATGATGTAATTGAGTGATCTATGTAAACGATTAAGTATCCGGGAATTGTGTTAAGGATTTATGGAGCATGATGTCCAATTGGAGGATTGATATCGGAAATGTTAAAGGTAAAGAAATGTATATGTATAAAGGGTTTAATGAGATGTCATAAGTAGAGAAATATCAGGAGTTGTAATGGAAGTTATGAAGCGTATCACGGATTAGTTTAATAGGCTTTAAAGGATTGAAGGAAGTACATATACAACCATCGAGATGAGGAACCATACACATACCCATGAGAGTAAAGAAACATGAGTGTTATAGAGGATACAGGTGATCATGAGTCTAATGAGCTTGATGAGATAATCCATTAATGCAGCTAGTGATATAATACCAAGAGTGCTAATGATTCTATATCGAGGATTAGTCAAGGATGACGTTAATCACAGTAAGCACTCTGTGTGTTGATAATTAGATGATATACCAATTAACATAAATTGAAATCATGAAAGAAAACACAGTTGATGATAACTTTGATCATTGGAGGTAATAGTGCAAGTGATTCGGGCAGTACGAATTTAGTACACAGTTCTAGACGATAGAGGTATTGAGTGCACCTTGAGTATCAGAGACCGTGAGCACTAATATGTACATTCAGGAGTTATAAATTAAAAGGTGGAAATGAATTTTAAATTTTCAGAATTTTTAAGGAGTTGAGATTTTATGTTGTTAAAATATGGAGGATTTAAATTTGATTCACTAAACATAGTTAAGGCTACAAAGATTTTAGAAGTGATTAAATTTTATTTCGATGTGAAGTATCTAATTTTGAGGAGGTATATGCATTTTATTTTAAGTTGATCGGGAAGTTAAACCTTGACGATTATTTTGAGGATTAATTTTTGGTAGATGGGATATATGAATATTAATATATGATTAGTTGATATGGGTACCAGTGTACATGAATAGGAATTTGTTAGTGTGCTAGAGAGAAGTGTTTGTTAGAGATAGTAGACACTACAAGTAATATGTTAACATGATCCTTCTTCCTTCCTAATGTTCCTTTTCTTTCGCCTTTCGATTGATTGATTGATTTTCCTAGTACTGTGGTTCACATGCATGATTTTCTTGTTAGAATATAACTAGTAGTACCCCCTAACAGAGACTGAAATACCATGACAAGACACATGACCTATATTTTCTTAAATTGCATGGCTGTAGGTAGAGTTTTCTTAAACCATGATCATTGGGTTTGACCATAGCAAAGATCTATGACAAGGTTATGACCGACAAAAGAGACAAGAGGATTAAATTTGTGGATGAGCATTAAATTAAATAAAGAATTTAGGGGTTGTTATAACGAAGTTGATGGATCATTGATTTTATGGAAATTAAGGTATGATTGAAATTCGAGGACAAACATTAACTTAAAGGGAGAATTTAGAAATTCACAGAGCCAAAAATTTGAGGATTTATTAATATTAGGGAGGTCTTGATATGATTGAATTGATATTTAAAAATTTGAGAAATTTGAGAGATTATCATTTTATCTATTTGATTGCAAGATAGAAATTTTATATATTATGAATGTTGCATTGAAGACTCTGGAAGCATCGCATCGTTAAGTATTTGAGGAAAAAGAAAAGCAGGAAATAAAATCGTAAATGGAATAGTGTCAAATTAAATTCTTGGGATGAGGAGTTAGATTGGAATGAGCATCAATTGAATTTGAGTTAGATGATTGATGAGTGTTTAAAGTTAAATTTTGGGATGCAGATTTTTTAAGTTTTATAAATATGCATCGATTGGATTTCAATTAAAAGGATTGGATAGTAAAATTTTGTATTTAGTTATTTACTCAAAATTTGAGGAGATTATGATACGACTGGAATTCAATTAAAATATTGAGGATTGAGTAGTAAAAAAAAAAAAAAATTTACATTGGGATAATAAATTCAGAGGGTGGAAAAAAAAAATATTGGTTCAAAATTCGGAAACATTATACATACGGATAGAGAAATATGGAATGAAATGAAACTCATGGTAAAGAATATTATAATATAATGGATTATGGGATCATAAAATTGAAGGTCGTAAGGTAAGATCATGGTATATTGAGGTTGTGATTTAAATTAAAATCTTAACCATGACAGTAACATTTGAAATCGAAGAAAATAATCGAGGTATAGTTGATGTTAAGATAAACAAACTCGAATTTGATGATAAGGATTTTGGACATGTAATAAAATTTTGATTCAGAAATTTTAAGATCTAATCTAATAAAGTTTGTGGAATTTGAAACTTTTATAGATATTAGTTAATGATGAATCGCAAGATTGAGAAAAGTAAAATGAACGAGGATAAAAAGGAAGGATTATTTTCAGATGGTAGTAAAGACTTTTTTCTAGAAATTAAGAAAGGCAATTAGATGTCTCTTGATTACATTCTGAAGGATGTATTTAAGTTTCTTAAATCAAATTATCGACCGTATCTTTCGGATTAGCTATAACCTTCATGTCTATATCATTCATTATACTGGGTCTTCCTTGGTTTAGTTACCTTGAAAAGGTAACGTGCATTATTCCAATTATCTGTTTTTCAGTGATCGTGTCTACTTCCCAAAACCTAAACTTTCTAGAGAATTCAAGGCCGAGCCATGATTCCTTCAAGTTATTCCTGTCTTAAACCATATTTTCTTTTTCTTCATGTTTTCTTCTGTTTGGTAAATATTCTCCTTATAGAAATATTTTCTTCAATGATATATTCATCATTATGAACAACAATTTTTTTTCTATCCTAGTCATCCCTAAAATTTCGAGGACGAAATTTTTCTAAGGTGGATAGACTTGTAACCTCCGATTTTCAATTTCCAAAATAATTAAATTTAATTTATTTTAAAATATCAAGTTTTATAAAATATTTCTCCTTGAAAATTTTTATTTGATTTGAACGATGTTTGATTGTAGAAGATAATTTATAATCTTGTATAAAAGTCATTTTTCATAAATGTCGCTTTCTTATAAAATAAGTAAATAAATAATAATATATATATTTCTAGTTTCAAATGTTTATTGGCTTGAAATCATAAAATTCTTTATTGGATAAAATTAATTAGAGGACTAGTTGTTTCTTCAAAAATAATTTTTTATAATTAATGGAATAGTAAATAAATAAATTACATAGCTTTCCTAAAATTTTTCCGAAATCATAATCTTTTCTTTTAAATTTTTACAAGTTGTCATTTCCCATTAACTAGCCCACACCCTCATTTTTCCCACATGAGAAACCCTTTTATATTTAATTCTGGGCCATTCATTATTGGGCCAACCCGCAACCCTTTATCCCACACCATCTCTCCCTATTTAAGTCCCTCATCACATCTCCCTAGAAACCCTAGCTAGCCTTCACAAATCTCCATAGAGCCACAGCCACCACCATTTTTTGTGCTCGTGTCCGTGTGTCCAGCATCACCGTGTCAGCCGTGATGGCCTCGGGTCCGACCCCGGGTGTCCCACCGTATCCATTCATTTCCTGTGTCCAGATTTACAGTTTACAACCAGCTTTCCGTGTCCGATACATCCCGGACACGCCCACAGTACATCAGATTTCTGTGTCCTGCCCTGGACACGTCCCCCACAGAGCACCACCCTCGTGTCCATCCCGGACACGTACCCAACCCCGACACAGAACCCAAAACCCTAACCCTAGATCTGAACTGCCACCGCCGGCGGCCAAGATCCTTCCGCCGCATCGAGCCAGACCGCCGGTGGCCATGCCTCACCGCGTCGAGCACCGCCGCCGAGGAGAACGACGACCTCGAGCCGAGTTCGACAGCCGAGCGCCGCCTCCCCCTCAGCGTCGACCCGCAGCCGCCTCGACCAGATCCACCTTTCCTCGAAGCACAGCGGCCGGCCACTCCTCTTCTCCGTCGAGATGCTGCTTCCCTCACCGGAGCCGACAAGCGCCAGATCCACCGCCGCTCCTCGAACGCCGCCGCCGCCGCGCCTCGAAGCCGTCGTCCCTCGAGCAGAGCGCCGCCTCGGGTCTGTCGAAGCCGCCGCTAAAGATCCAGCCACCGCCGAGCTCGGAGACCCGCCGCCGCCGCCCTGACCGGCGAGACCCCTCCGACCTCGCCGGAAAAACCCCCTGTGAGCCTCCCTTCTCCGTTCCCTCTTCGATTCAGAGAGTAGGTTTGGGAATTGTTAAGATTCAGTTAATTATATATTATATAATTAATTTAGTTATATTAATATATAATTAATTTAATTTTTTAGATTATTAATTGTTTAGTTAATGTTTAATCAGGCAGTTAATAATTAATTAGTTATTAATTACATATAATTAAATTAACAATTACACATAACTAGTTTAGCTTATATAATTAGTTATTTTTGTGTAATTAGTTAGTTAATACGTGGTTAGTTTAATTAAAATTATAATTTGATTAGTTAATTATTTCTTAAATCCTTTAATTAAATTATAAAAATTAGTTTAGTATATATAATTAGTTATTTTATATAATTAGTTTAATTAATGTAATTAGTTATGTAATTTGGTTATTTTATATAATTTGGTTATATTAATATGTATTACTAAATTCATATAATTAGCTTAGTAAATTCATGTAACTAGTTTAGTAAATACAACATAATTAATTTTATTATTTTAATGTATGAAATTAGTTATTATGTGTAAATTTGTTATGTATTATTTTTGATATATACATATATGTATTTTGGTATAAAAAGTATATGTGTATATATACATCTACTAGTGTATATACACAGATACGTATTTTTGTAAATTACTAATAGACACTTATATATATATTATATACGTTTATTGGTATACTAAGTATTAATGTATGTTTCAGTATTTAAATATAAATAAATGTATATTGGTATATATGTATATATAACCGTATTTTGGTATAAATATGTGTACCTATATATATAAACATGTATAAACATATTTTTGGTATATTACCTGTATATAGTATAGTATTATTTTGATATGTTTGTATAGCTATATAATATAAGTTAATATGTATTTTGGTATATGTATACTAGTTTATATGTATGAGTAATGTATAATCTTTTTTTCACATAAATAAACTATATTTTCACTTATGTACATACAGTTACACCTATCTTGTATATACTTTGGAATAACAATATATGTATTATATTTGATCATTAATAATACTATGTTAAATTGGTGAATATACTAGATGACCCTAGTTGACTAGTGCCCTGCCTGACATGGCCCTAAGACCAGTATTTTTGACTGTGTTAGTGTAGCATCTGATGCAAATGTGGTTTGCTTGTGTTATGTTTATAGGACTGTTGGTTTACCCAGGGGATACTCTGGAACAGGACATTGGTTTTACCAGCTAAGGACCCAAGGCGAGTACATTCTCTGATTAGTTTCTAATTTATGATATCTCCTATGTTCACTGTATCTAGTGTAAATATCCATGATCTTGACACGATGGTTACACGAATTGGTATACACGGATCTCGTCATGAGATGTTATTCCTTATTCATGGTGTAGCTTGTACGAGACTTGTTTCCTTGATATCTTGTGCATGTACAGACACTAATTCCCGGGGAGATTTGCTACCTTCCTAGGGAATCCTGTGCCATAGCGTACCATGATTGGATCTACCATACCAGTCGGGGGTTTGGGGAGTACTTTAGTGTAGATATGTGATCATACCCAACTTTATATGCACCATAGCTCACCCCACATCTCACGTCGGGTGCGGCCTGACCATTTATATGCTCCATAGCTGTTACGTGTGATTAGCCTGATCTCTACATGCACCATAGCTAACCAACGGTTAGCCTGACTTTATATGAACCATAGCTAATCACATGTAACCAGCCTGATCAAGTTCCCAAGCCGATCACATGTTAAAGCTAGTACTCACACACTTAGTCATAAAATTCTTACTCATGGACATATTGTTTCTTTCCTGCATTTACTTACAGTATTTCCAGTATTTCTCTCATTGTACATTTCTCGTACCTATACATGCATCTAGTATGTTTCCATCTAGAACTGCTACATAGTTTATGTCATTTATATAGAACTGCTATTTAGAGATGTACTTTGCTCCTTCCTGACTGGAAAATATTTTTCCAGACTGTGACCTTAGTAGACTGGTTTCTGACACTTGGGGATTGGAAGTTAAGGATTGCAGGTATGATTATGTTGTCATTAGACTTGTATTGTATTCTTTTATTTCTTCATTTCCTATCGTGCTGTAGTTGTGATTGAGTATTTCTAGATTTAAATTTGATATCCACTTCTCCTTATGGAGTTGGATACTAAAGTGAGATTGTTTAGATAGTACTTGACCTAGACAGCGTTCTACCGCCGATGCTGCGGCGTAGGCTGGACGTACCCACGCTCTCGTGCCCTAAACCGGGTGCGGGTCGTGACAATAACTGCTTCTCGAGGATCATGGCATACAAGCCACGTTGGTAACTGCCCCTCGCGTAGAGATGGTTGGCGTAAAAGCCAAATAACTGTCTCGTTGGTGTAAAAGCCAAATTCTGCATAAAACTTGATGCTGCATGAATAATAGATAACCAGCGTAAAAATAGTCAATTATCCATCACGACTGAGGTCTTGAGCGTATTTTGGGCTAAATAGCTTTATCACGTACCTTTGCAAATATAGCCTGAGTTGGCATATTTCGAGGAGATAGCATACGGCGTACTCCTATATTTGAAAATAGCCTGGTTGGCGTAAAATATAAGGATGGTGATGTGAGCGTATTAGTCACAGTTTTAGCTCTCCCAGTCATGACAAAATCTGAAGAATAGAACCAAATCTCGTGCATTAAATGCAGAGATATACCTCTATCTCGTGCATTAAATGCAGAGATATGCCTCGAGCTCTGTATGAGAAATAACTTTTGACGTGGTATCTGATTTTGTCTTATCTTGAGCGTAAAGACTAATTTCTGCTAATGTAGAATAGGCAGCATATTCTTTGAATGCGTAAAAATGACTTGTATCAAGAATATGTCATTAAACGACAGTCTGAGTCTCTGTGCAAAATTATCATCACAGTCGTCCTCTCGATCGTCGTGCAGTACTTTTATCAGGAGTCAGATTCACTGTTTTGTCTGACAGATTCATCCGAGGAATATGAAGAGTTTCTCGTATGACTTTATGTTGCATTAAAAACAAACGTATTTTACGCTAGGGGAGGTGTAGCAACCTTTTACGCTAAAACAGCCTTGAAGCTCTACTTTACGCGGGCAGCTCTGAAGCTCTTCTTTATGCCAATAGCTCTGAAGTCATATTTTATGCCACACAACGCTGAAGCTCTGTTTCACGCGGACTTCATGCATGTTGGGTTTTGACTGTATAATACACGTATAATTCCCCAGCATATTTTATGCTTCTACAAGATCCCCTTCAAAGTTTTTAAATTTCTTGTAATTTGAAATACTTTGAATGAAGCATGAAGTGGTCAAATTTGACTCGTTCTTCGAGGCTGATTTTCTAGCGATATTTAAAGAGTTGTTGGGATTTGGTATATTCTCTTCTGCCTATATAAAGGCAAGCGAGTGAACCTATTTTTCCATACTTCCTTCACCAGAACGATGGCCGCTGAGATTCATTGGACTGCACTGAGGAGGAAGAAGATTATGCTCTTCCAGCATGTAAGGAGCCGTAAAAAGAGGCATCTTCGAGCAAATATCCTCTGCAACGATGGATCATGGAAGGATATTATATCTTCCTTTGCTTGAGATAATCAGCAATTTTATATGGCGATTCGTCAAAGGGAGAGGAAGGGTCACATTAGACCACACAGCTTGCTAGCTGTATTTTCCCCTATTATGAAGCTGGACCCTGGTGGGCAGCTTGGTCGTGTCTTCCAGTATTGTGTTGGATCTGAATTCCTAACATAAGTCTGAGCATGGCCGCCAATGACGTTTGGAGGGGGGCTTGAATAATTTAAACAGGCCCAGTTTTGTATCCTCCCGCCATTAACCATTTTCTTGTTCATCGGCCGAAGAAGCCGAAGAAGTGTCATAGAAGAAGAATTGACGATCTCCGTCATATGAGAACCTAACGTAATAGATTCCCATCGTGATCTTGAATATTAATGAAAAATCCTTTGTAAAATGGATTTCCATCATATGTAATCATGATCTTGAATATTAATAAAAAATCCTTTGTAAAATAGATTTCTATCATATGTAATCATGATTAATAAACTTGTCTTCTTTTACGCCTCTTTGATTTGCCATATTGTTGTAAGAAAGTCTGATAATACGCAGCTTCAGCATGCTTGAGTTTTTTTTATGCTGATTCTGACAAATATGCTTACCGTCACGTTCCGACTTTTACGCATAGAGGAATATGCGTAAAAACTTTTCAGCATTAAATTGTCTTGAAAATCCAATTGATATGCTGTTTTTGGATGAGAGTCACATAGAATTCTGAACTATCACTTCTCTAATACGAAAAATTTCTGTTCAAAACATCATCTTCAAGAATGGCCTTCCGAAAGTTTCTCGAAACAGGGCAAGAAATGTCCGCCGAACAGGCCATACTTGAACTTAGATGTAAAGTATTCTGGCTAGACTTCGAATGAACTTCCAATGGCCAAGGAAGAAGAATCATCTTCAATATAGACGGCCATTTTTAGGGAACTCCTTGACCCTTCGTCTGATGAAGTCCTCCTGCCTGAAGAAGAGGAGAAGTTTACTGAATACTCGTCGTCTTGTTTGCAAATGCTGACATCTATGTGTTTTAGGCACTTGCCATGTTTTGTAACCAAGAAGGAGCATTTTCTGCGTAAAACCCTTGAAATTGGCTTTCTCGAGTATAAGACCCAAGTTATCAAGATATACACGTATCCCGTCATGCGTAATTTTAAGATATGCGAAAAGTCATAGATCCATAGCATCTGTAGCTTCTGAGCGTAAAATCGTAGATCTGTAGCTTCTGAGCGTAAAATCTTCTGAGTGTAAAATCATAGATCTGTAGCTTTTGAGCGTAAAAGCTTCTGAGCATAAAAATTATAGATCTGTAGCTTCTGAGCATAAAATAGTGGATCCTTACTTTGCTCATAAAATCATGGATCCGTTACGCAGCATGACTGTCCGCCTTCCTTTTCAAATGATCGGCTGACGTGGTCCCAAATCATAACTGATCAGATAAGATCAGATTCGGTTAAGGATTCGAAGAGTTATCTGAACTCTATAAATAGCCCTAGGTCATGAGAGAGAAAAACCCTTCATCTGTCTCTGCAAAACCCTTCGTCTCTTTCTGAGAACTCTTCATCTTCGTCTCTTTTCTGAGAACTCAGATTCGCCATGACACCAAAACAGACCTCCGCGGCTAAGGGAAAGAAAGCTGCTTCCTCATCTCGCTCCTCTGCTCAAGCACGAGCGACTCCTACTAGGCCAAGCGAGCCTCGTTCTGAATGAAGTGTTCCACAGTCTAGCTGCGCTCCGGGCATCACAGGTAAAGACTTCGAGAGAAGAAAAATCCTTCGCACACGTTGTACGTGTATGCGCCAATATGCCCACATTCTTAATGTGTCAGCGTAAAACTCCATATTTTTACAGTCTAGCGTTAAACTCAGACTGTCAAAATTTGGCGTATACTGTAAACCTTGTGTTTTACGCACTGGATGTAAACTCCAGCATAAAACTTAATTTTTTGCAATCTGGCGTAAAAGCTCAGACTGTCAAGTTTTGGCGTATACTGCAAGAGTGTAGCGTCTAGCGTAAAACTGACTTGTTTTCTTGCTTCTTGTAGTGGACCTACAGATTCCCCCTTTGGCTGAAGTGATGGGCTCTGCTGCTGGAATGCTGAATTCTAACTATCTGGAGGACTTGTCCCATGTGACATTCCCCATCTCTGGAAACAAGTATCCTCAAGAAAGGGGAACTCTGATCTCGGCCCAAGGAGAACGAATATTGCTGAGTATGATCAGTGGGGAGCCTCTGACATACATAGATGAGACTGAGTATAAGAAACCAACTTTCTTATTCGGGGACGTTATTGATAAGCAGTCTCAGACCAAGCCCAAGAAGGAAGATTGGGTATTTTCTGCTGAGGGCACGATCATGTATCTGCCAAAGATGCCTAGAGATTACCCTGCTGAGGGCACGATCATGTATCTGCCAAAGATGCCTAGAGATTACCCTATCTCTGCATTCTTCCATGCCACATATCCAAGAAAGATGGTATAGACTCTGACTCCTGATCTTCAGGCCCTGTCATGCCTTTCAGAGGATTACTGCCGGGCAGCGTCCCGAGTGAAGACACTTCACTGATCCAGCCGCTTCAAATAGCGACTTTCTGTAATAACTTTATGGGGCAAGGGGGGTATACCCCAAGGTTAACCCTCGCACCAGTGGATGGCTTAGCCCACAAAATCTTCGATGGGCCAGTTTAACTGCATGGGCCCTGAAGCACTTTCAGGTGGAGCTGGAAAGTATTGGCTTGTTTGCTGCTGTGAGTGCTACTAGTGTTGGGCTACCTCTCAACCCTAATTTGTGCTTAGCTTTGATGGAGCGATATAACTCGCTCACTGGGACTTTCGCCACTCCGATAGGTGAGTTGGGTCTGGCATTTTATGAGATGGCAGACATCTCAAAGCTGCCAATGGGAGATACTCCTTATGAAGAGTATATTCCGACAAATAGGAAGCTGAAGGATACCCACCCTCGGGCATTGGCAGTGTACCAAGAGCTGATGAGCCACTACCTTGCATGCACCGCCTTCTACAAGGAGCCCTCTGATTTAGCCTATATCAACAAATGGGTATCCTACCTCTTCTTCCATCAGGCTAGAAATGCCAGGCAGGACAAGGTTGTAGATAGCAGAATAAACCCTTGAACCTTCTGAGCATTCTCAATGCCAACACAATCGACGATCTTATTAAAGATGCGGGGGCTCAAGATTATATTCTCAATAAAGAGATAGGGGGCTATCCTGCAGGAACCAAAGCCCACAGTTATATGAGGCATTGCCGAAAGCCTCTGTCAAGAGAAGCTCAACTGGCTGGCTTCCTTTCTATTTGGCTACGTCGATGGGTGGTTCCCGGTATCGCGTCTGCGGATCACATTCATCGCAACACCTTATGGCCTACAGTGCATTTGGTGTTTGGAGCGAGATTGGGCCTGCTCCCTGCCATGGTGTGCAGGATTCAAGCTGACCCGAGGGCCATTACTGAGGGACTGCTGGTTGATGATACACGGCGTGAAGGATACCCCAGAGTGGAATTGCTATTCTTATTATGATAGGATGGTTAATCCTTCACAACACCAGGGTCATGCCTCCCGGGTCGGCCAGTGGTTCGGGCAATAACTTCTTGTTGAATTACAGGAATTCTTCTTGGAATGTGACTAGCGTCATAGACTGTCGGCTAGTACTAAATTTTGCCCATAGTTGGAAGTTCTTCTACATCGTCCCTCACGTACATATCAATCAACAAGGGACAAAACTTCAGGATGCAGGTCAGGGGAAGACTATTCTTTCTCCTGAAGCCTTTTACTGGTTGGTCTACATTAGACCTTCCCATCTGATGTACAGAAGTGAGGACCACTGCTACTTGGAGCCTTATCTGCCTAGTCGTTTCGCTAGGCAATTTGGGTATGATCAGTTGCACGTGGAAAATCCCATCACCAGCTTCAAGTTCAAAGATAGACTTATTGATGGAGCTAGAGGATGGCGGTACTTCATAATGGGTTGTACTGGAGCAACCTTTGCTGTGCCCGCGACTTCTCTCTCCATGGAGCTGCGTATTCTTTACTTGTATGCGTAGTTTTATGTGTCCATCAATACCTTCCATCATGATTTTGATGTTCATAAAAGTTTCAGGATGCCCTCACATAGGTCCACTGGCAGAGATAAGATACCATCTGTCTCCTCTGATGAAGGTGATGAAACCACCGGTGCAGATGATTATTTGTTGATTTTACCGAGAGGCATAATAGCTCCGCCAGGAGAGCCTCTCAAAATCTCCAATAAACGAAAGGCTTCCACTCTTAAAGAGCTTCCCCCCCGCAAGAAGAAGCTGACTACCGAAGGTCCTAAAATGACTTCCACCAAGGGGGCCTCTAGGAGTGAGCCTATTGTTTCCCCTGTTGGGGATAATTCTTTGATCAGGGGTCCTTCGCCTTTTAGAGAGGGAACCTCCACAGGTCCAGCTGACAGTGCTAGAGATTCTTTGTCCGCGACTGCTGCTGCTACCACTATTACTTGTAGTGCTTCTAGATCGCCTTCGAGGCCGAGCGTAGTAAGAATCCATATACCTTTACCCAAACAAATAATGGGGCTAGCCCCTCCTTTGTCTGTAAGTATCTCGAGCGAGATTCCACCCGATGAACCTTGAGTGGATCTGGGTGACGACTGGGATGACTACCCTCAAATGTCAGTTGGTGTACCCTCTTCTCCAGGTATGACAGCTTGTTTAGCATCATTAAGAAATAATTTAGCTATACAGGCTGCAGACACAACATACATACCATCAGCCATGGGTAAATGTTGTCTTCACGCTTTCTTTAGGAAAATTAATATCAAATTGATATTAACTTTATCTTATCTTATTTTCAGGCGAAGACATCTCTGGGGAGGGTAGAGTTGACACAACTTCTGATTTTGTTGCGGATCCAGCTAATGAAACGGTGGCACCTGACGTCGACGAAGCATACTTTGAAACTGCCGATCTTTCATCCGCAACGTTCTC
Organism: Iris macrosiphon; assembly: GCA_036927795.1. Taxonomy (NCBI): domain Eukaryota; kingdom Viridiplantae; phylum Streptophyta; class Magnoliopsida; order Asparagales; family Iridaceae; genus Iris; species Iris macrosiphon. The sequence continues at coordinate 79,499,593 of JAYESA010000011.1, read as the reverse complement.
GGGTGTCATCCCGCCAGTGGCAGTTCAAATAACATCAGAGGAGGATGAACCCACTATCTCGATCGTGCCTCCTTCGTCGAGCACGCCAGCAACTTCAACTGTTGTTGGTGTCTCTTCTTTTGTCGTGCCATCTGTTGAAGCAACGACTGTGGCAACATCCTCTACAGTCCTTCCAGATAGGAGATTTATCGATATTGCGGCCACTCTCAGCGTACATTTGATCTTTGCTACGCTAGTTGAACAATATACTAGCATATTTTACCGCACTTTGAAAGAATTGATATCCATGGTGCTGGAGAAGAATCTAGGCTTTGATGCTCAGAAGACGTCCTTCAAGCTCACTATAGCGCCAATTAGAAATTTCAATGACGCTGAAAGAGCTGATGCACTAGAGCAAATATTAATGGTTTAGAACAACCCATTAACGAATATTTGCAATTATTCCGAGGCAGCGTCGATGACCTGGTTTAAGCTGAGTATGACTCTCTAACTGCGAAACTTGCTCAGCAGATTGAATATTTAAACAAATCCATCCAGGAACAACAACAAGAGATAGAGAAAGAACAGGCAGTATTGGTGGAGAGTATTCCTCAACTGGCCAAGTGCTACGCTGAATGTGAGGGATATGAAGTGAGGGTTCGAGAATTGGAAGCTGAACTTGCTCAGACAAGGGAGAGGCTTCTCAAGGCATCGGTAGTTCGTGATGTATTTGAGGGCCAAGTGAAGACAGCTCAGCAGAACTTGGCACATGCGGGTATCATCCACGCAAGTTTTGTTGATTCTCTGTCCGAACTATCTCTCTTGAGCAATGATGAGGCAAGCCTGGAGCGGGCTCATACTAACATCTTGAACTCCAGGAATGTAAGGATGGCTGCTTTGGCGCAACAGATCCACAATTTAACGACTTCTCCCCAATGATGTACTTTTTTGCTCCTTTTGTAATTTGCTATTTCCAGAGATAATAAAGATACATTTTCTGACTTTGTAGACATATCACTTTTGAATATAAATGATATGTTAAGATGAAAGTGATATCAGAGTTAATATGGACATGATATACTTTCGATAAGGTTTTGCTGAATATATCTATTCAGAGGTAATATGGACATGATAGAATATGATCCAACTAAATTTATATACAAAACACTATCAGAGGTAATATGGACGTGATAGGTTTTGAAGTTTCAAATTAGTTAAACATATCTATTCAGAGGTCACAAGAATATGATAGAATATGATCCAACTAATTTTTTTATGTAGTGTCATCAGAATGAAATCTTCACCATACTCCTTTGAGAAAAGGAGATCAAGCATAGTACTTCTTCAGGAATTTGCCGTTGATAGGAGCCATTATCAAATCTCCATTATGCTTGGCTAATATGTAAGCGCTATTTGAAAATATGGTTTCAATCACATAAGGGCCCTCCCATTTGGGCTGGAACTTGCCCTTACTTTTATGTGTAATGATCATTGACCTCTTCACAGCTAGAACTAGCTCGCCAACTTTGAACACTTTTTCCTTCACTTTTTGATTAAAAGCTCTGGAGATGCGTGCCTGGTAGAATTTGATGCGCTATTGAGCTTGAAGGCGTTTCTCATCTAATCCTTCTAGCTCTTGAAGTCTTAAACGATCATTATTTTCCTGAGTCAGCTCATTAGCCACTGCTATCCTGAGTGATGGAATTTGAACTTCAATGGGGAGAACTACTTCACACCCAAAAACTAACGAAAATGGGGTACAACCCATTGACGTTCGTACCGTTGTGCGGTATACCCACAGACATTCTCCCAACTTCTCGTTCCAATCTCTTTTGTTTGAAGAGACAAACTTCTTCAAGAGTTTAATGATGGTTTTGTTAAAGGCTTCCGCCAAACCATTAGCAACAGGATTGTTTGCAGTTGTGGCCATATTTTGTATCCGATTCTTATCGCAAAATTGGTGAAACGCTTGACTGATGAATTGAGGCCCATTGTCATGAATTATCCTTCGGAGTATCCCGAAGCGATAAATTATATGATGCTTGATAAAACTGATCACGTTGGATATCTTTACCTCAACAAGAGGGATCGCCTCCGTCCATTTAGAGAAATAGTCAGTGATAGCCAATATGAACCGATGTCCTCTAGAAGACAAAGGATGAATAGGACCAATGATATCCATACCCCATGCTTCAAAGGGCCATGATGCAATAGTAGGATGTAAATACTCAGAAGGCTGATGTATGAAATCCGCATGAACCTGACAGGCTTTGCATTATCTTGCATATTTCATGGCATCTGCAATCATAGTAGGCCAGTAGTAGCACATCCTCCTGATACGGTAACTTTCATCATCATCAGAGAGACATCGTAACAATAGTCCATCGTATGTTCGGCGATATAGACTTTGTGAAGAAACATCAAAATAGAAATGTAATGATCATCTCTTGATAGATACTGCTTCTTTAGGATCTTCTGGTAAGATTCCGTATGACGCAAAGTCTATAAAGGGACTTCTCCAATCTCTCTTAGGAGGAACCGTATTTATAGCATAACTGCGTTCTATGTGAAAGTTATTTTTCACACAAAACAAATCTCTGTTAAGAAGGATCACCGAATTCTGCCTTCTTATAGGAATAACTAGATCTGCAACTAGGCTAGCCAGAGCATCAGCTTCCAAATTTTGAGATCGAGGAACATGCTCTAAGAAGAATCCTTTAAAAGACATTGCTATCTCGATCGTTTTTCGGTGATAAGGAATGAGGTCTGGATTGAGGACTTCATATATTCTTTTAAACTGATTGATGATCAGCTGAGAATCACCAAAAGCTTTCAGGTATTCAACATCCAATTCTTTAGCGACCAGAAGCCCGATTAGTAGAGCATGATACTCTGCCACATTATTAGAGCAGGGTTCGCTAAGAGAATATGCTCGATAGATAACGAGTTTATTAGCAGTCACCAGGATAATTCCTACTCCTGAAGCCACGTTTTCCTTGGGACCAGTTCTGGAAGCACCATCAAAGAATAGCTGCCATGTATCACCTTCCATTACCGAATTACATTCTGCAACATCTTCGGGAATGTCCTCATATAATTTGGAGGTTTCCAGAATTGGATGGGCAGCTAGGAAATCAGCCAAGGCTTGACCTTTCATGGACTTCTGAGGGACGTACACCATATCATACGGTGTCAGTAGCATTGCCCAAGTCCCTAGTCGGGAATTAAGAACATTTGGCTTATTCATTAAAACCCGAAGTGGATTGATTCTGGAGATGATATGAATAGTTTGGCCCATCACGTAATGTTGCGTCTTCTGAATGGCAAATATTAGGGCCAAGCATTCTTTTTCCATTGGACTATACCTGTGTTCAGCTCCGACCATCATCCTGCTTAGATAGTAAATAGCCTGTTCGTGACCCTCATTGTTCTTCTGTGCAATAAGAGCCCCTAAAGAATGATCCATTGCTCGAATATACAGCAAAAATGGTCTTCCTATGATGAGAGGCACCAGAACTGGAGGATTACTAAGATAGCATTTGATGTCATTAAATGCTTGCTGACAGGCTTCGTCCCATATGAATGACACACCTTTCTTCATTAGACGAGAAAAAGGTTGACATCTTCCGGAAAGGTTGGATATGAATCTCCTGATATGAGCTAGACGATCTTGAAATCCCTAAGTTCTCTCAGATTATGAGGCGGTCGTATTTCTAGGATGGCTTTTACTTTATCAGGGTCAACTTGAATGCCTTTAGCGGTAATGACAAATTCCAGAAATTTTCTACTGGATACACTAAGAAAGGACTTTGTGGGGTTCATTTTGAGTTGATGTTGGCGCATCAACTCGAATATTATCTTCAAGTCTTGGATGTGATTATCCTTGAGGCAGCTTTTGATAGCAATATCGTCCACGTAACATTCCACCGTTTTGCGCAGATGCTCATGGAATATATTACTCATATCTCGTTGATATGTAGCCCCTGCATTCTTCGATCCAAAAGGCATAACCGTATAGCAATATACCCCCAGTGGTGTACGAAAAGCAGTATGCTTTTATGTAAAGCAGTATGCTTTTCATCTTCAGGATTCATCTTAATTTGATTATATCCTGAAAATCCATCCATGAAAGACATACGCTCAAAACCGCACGTATTATCGATCATGACGTCTGTAATGGAAAGAGGGAACTCATCTTTAGGGCAGGTCGTATTTAGATCTCGGAAGTCGATGCAAACACGCACTTTCCCATTTTTCTTTATAACTGGGACAACATTAGCGACCCAATCAGGATATTGTTCTTTCCGGATGAACCCATAGGCTATTAGCTTCTTGATTTCAGCTTCAATGGCATCCATCATATCCGGGCGGAACCGGCGTTGGTGTTGCTTTACAGGCTTTGAATTGGAAAATATGTTGAGTTTATGGGTAGCCACTTTTGGATCAAGACCTGGCATATCCTCATAATCCCAAGCAAAGACATCGATATATTCTTTTATCAGCTGGATTATTTCTTTTCTTTCTTCTTCGGAAAGATTGTTACTGATAAATATCGGCTTTGGTGAAAATTCATCCCCAACATTGATTTAGATAACCTTATCTTCAGTGGATGGTTCTTTTTGTTCGAACTGGAGTTCCTATTGTGTATCCATTTGCTGAGCCCAGGATTCATCTTCAAATAGTTCAGATTCTTGTTCCTCTATTTTGAGGGAATCTATCAACACCATATTTACTGATAATGCCCGTTCGAGTTTATCATCTGAATCGGAGGATGACAAATCATCTTAAGAAGAGGAAATGGTCTCCTCACTTGACTCAGAGTTGTTTGAAGTTGCAAGATATGTGGTATACCCTAACCCAAAATGAGTTCGTTGACAGTAGGGATCACCATGCAACGGCATTCGTCTGCCTTTTCCGTAGTTGAGGCCTGGCTCCAACTTCAAATCATAACCTATGCTTTGCATAATCTTCAAAGCCTGTGGACTATATCTGTGGACTTGCATTTTCCCAGCATCAGATTCGTGAGAACCTTCTTGTACAATCGGTCTATTCCGCATGCGACCGAAGACTATTGGATGCTGATTGTTGCGAGTAAGTAGAACAACAAAGATAGAATCTTCATGCGGTCCATATATCATGACGACATTAGATGTTGATGCTACTTTCCACATATATGGATGATAGAAGTCTATAGCTTCCAAGAATTTTTGTGCTATAGATACTATATCGTTATGAGGGAAAGATTCCTGATTAGGAAATTGAGCGTCAGTATACTAGAAAAGAGAATCTTTATTATCGCCAGGGACCATGTTCCCAGTTATATTTACATCAGCTGACTGCTTGTTGCGCCTAAGGTCAATGACCAAAGGTGGAGGCTTCTTGTTTAGACTGATCACTAGGGGATCATTTCCTCCCGATTTGGTTTTGCCCAAGTGGATAGTCACAGGTTCCATGACTTTCGGACGGGTAGTCCGCCCTTTCACCTGGATTGACAAAGGTTGCTCAACAAATGGTTCTCCTGGCTTCTGGTAGGATTCCTCTTCCGTCCTGCCTGACACCTCCTTTGAACGGGTTGAGATCAGCAAACTCTGTTTTCACTGTCCCTTGGACGTCTACATATTTGAAGCATTGATGTAGAGTTGAAGGAATAATATTGTGATCGTGGATCCATGGTCTGCCCAACAGAATATTGTAAGACACCTCCGAATCAATGATGTAGCATGTAGCCACTGATCTAAGGTCACCAATCTGGATCCTCAAACGAATCTTCCCCAACGGTCTACTCTTCCTGGCATTAAAGCCCACGATTGTGGTGGTAGTGTAAGCCAGTTCGCTTGTAGGAATTCTCAACGGTCTTAACAGACTATGAGGGATAATGCTGATCGACGATTCTGGATCTATGTGAATCCGATCTACTTTAACAGAGCCGATGTATCCGGTGTAATAAAGAGTCCTGTCGTGTCTGTTATGTTTCAACAACATGTCCTCTTGAGTGAAAGTGATATTAGGGACCACTTCCATCACACTATGGCATTGAGGACATGCCACATGCTCTTTATCAGGGGATTTGAGCTGAGTCAAGCATGCATCTGCTTGCATTAACACTTCACTCAAGGCTTGACGAGTGTCTTTGGATAGCCTAAGTAGCTCAAAAATGGACAATCTGGCCGGAGTATTAGCCAACTGAGCTAATAAGGTTTCTCTAAACCTTTGTTTTGAATATTCTTCAAAGATTTATCGAAACGAACTTCTTTCTGCTTGACTTTGTCCAGCCAAGTTGGTTTAGAAGGACCTGTCTCTGGCATAACAGGTTCAGGTTCTGGATGTTTGGCAGACGAAGTGTCTGCCGTTGCTTCCTCCTGGCTACCTTCATAGTCTTTAAGGTAGGCTTTTCCTGACCGGGTTCCGGTTGTTAAAGCCTCTTCTTCCGATGTTGGGGATATTGCAACCATATGACATGGTTTACATCTTGAGTTCTTTTTAGACTTAGCTTTAGCAGCTTTAGTCTCTTCCTCAATTTTTGATACCAGATCAGGGTGGACTCACATGATCTCCCCACGCTTGGTAGTTAGGGGCACTAAGTCATAATTTTGACCCCTGGTAGAAGGAAGATTAACAATGTTCATCATTGCCCGTGGAATAGGTACCACACCATCCGGGACTTCTTGAGGGGGCAGATTGCCAAATTGGAGTAAGATCATGTTTGCAGTGACCGTCTTCTTGTTGTTACGCTGAGTGATGGCCTTGGCGTCGATCAGCTCCTAGATTTTCCTTTTCAGTACATAGCATGCCTTTGTGGGGTGATGTATATATCTGTGGAAAATATAGTACTTAGGATTATTTCTACTGCCGACTTCATTTCGACGCTTTACCTCGGGGAGAGTAAGCTTGCCACTTTTGACTAGACAATCGAATATGCTCGGAATATCATCGTCGTCAAAAGAATATTCCTCTATTGGTCTGAAAGTCCCAGATTTCGTCTGTGTAGTCACTGGAGTATTTTGCCTGGATGTGTTGATGGCTAGAGCTTCTTTTCCTTTGGAACTATGAGTATGGTCATTATTGGAGGATGACCGCTTTCCTCGATCAGAGGTAGAGATCATGATTCCGTTGTCACGAGCCTTCCGACTGTTGTCTTCAGCGGCTACCGCTGTTATGATAAATGAGGGCCAATCATGGAACTGATATGGTCCCATGAATACTAAGATCAGTGGGAGAAGGTTCTTCCTGCAAATGTCCACCAAGGCTGAATCCGAAACTCTAGGAGGCATCTGCAAAGTAGCCTGACGAAAACGTTCAATAAAAGTACGAACGTTTTCTTTCTCCTTCTGCTTTACTTCGATGGGTGATGACATAGACATGTTCATTCCTCCTTCATAGAATCGAGAAAAGAACAGAGTCTTGAAATCTTCAAAAGAAGTAATGCAGTTATCCGCTAGACTACGGTACCATTGGTAGGCCACTCCAGACAGACAGCCTTTGAACACTCGAGTGAGAAGGGCGTCATTCCCCTGCAACAACACTGTCATTATGCTAAAGTAGTTCATTTACTGGCTTGGCGACGCCTTTCCCTCAAACAAAACCATAGCCTGTGGTTTGTATTTTGGTGGGAAAAGGATCTCGTCCCAGATAGCTGGGTATGGCTGGTTGATTCCCAACTTCTTGAGCTGATCCTTATGCTTCAAGGCATCAAATTGGACTTTTAATTCCCGAACTGCCTGTACCGGATCTTCAGTTGGAAAAGGGACACCAGAATGGTGAGAGATCAGTTGTATTGTAACTCCCATAGGAGGTAATACAGTCTCCGGGTTAAGGGGTTGAGGAGCAGCTGATTCTTGATTTTGAATAGGCTCCTGGCTTGCATTGGATGGTGTCATGTCTACCCCCACACGTAGTTGAGTCAGAGGAACAGGTGCTTGAGCTACCGCAGCTGTATGTTGAGTCACCATCATTTGGTGCATACTCTCCATCATGGTATGGATCTCTTTAAGCGATATTTCCAATACAGCGATGCGTTGTTCAGTACTTCCTGATGGGGAAGCTTCTTCATGTTCATCTCCAATGACATAAACTCCCATTTCTCTGGATGCTACCGAGGGATTAGTATAGATCTCTGTAGAGATTGAGTCTATACTTTCAGCATCAAATTTAGAAAGCTGGCAACCCCTAGCGTCGAAATCAGAAGAATATGAAGCCGATTGTCGTAACCTCGAGCGGGTGTTTCGAAAAACACCTGCATCAATATTTTTAAGGAGTCTGTCAAATCTTCTTTGGCTCGGAGTTCTAGAGGGATGACGTCTTGAACTTGACCTTCCTCTAGGAATGTGCGAAGCCATGTTTACCGACGCGAATGTCGGTTCTTCTTCCTGTAAGGACAAAGAGTAGTTAAACCGGTCAAAAATTGACCATTTTGCCTTAGAACAGCAGTAGTTAATTACAACCTTATGACTATTACAACAATGCTCCCCAGGGGGTGTAATAGACATATTAGAAGATCCCCTGTCTTTGCATTTCTGGATCAAGAAATCATGCAAATCAGGGGGATTAACAGAAGAAGAAAAGGGCTTATTATGCCTTTTTACATCAGTAGGAATGTGGAGATTGGGAACCACAACCCTCTCTCTGCCATAAGAATACAACAGTTCCCCCATGTGAGTAGCATACGATCCATCATCCTTCTAAGGAGCATATTTTCCCGTAAAACGGGTCTTCTTTATGCGGACAGGTTTATCCTGGCGTAATTTGGAGTTTGGCACTGTTTCGCGTAAAACAGGAAAAGTCCTCAAGCGGTCTCTAGCGTCCTGCATAATTTGAAGAGTGGGCAACTTCTTCTCTTGTGGGCGTACAAGCCTAACGGTTGGGATATCCGCCACTCGTTTTTCCTTGATGTGATCCCAGGGTCCATCTACCTCATCATAGATGGGAGATGTATTTTTATGAGCAGGGCGCATTTGAAATTTTTGCACGAACACTGAGGCCTTGCTAGGAATTTTGTCTGCCACGTCACAAATGGGAGACGAAGTTTTACGCGTAGAGTACGTGTTAGACTTCTGGATTAGCACTGGGGCATTGCCAGAAGTTTTGTCTGCCATGTCACAGACGGGAGACAAAGTTTACTCGCAGAGCGCGTCTGAGACTTCTGGATTGGCACTGAGGCATTGCCAGAAGTTTTGTCTGCCACGTCACAGATGGAAGACAAATTTTTATGCACAAGACGTATTGGTCATGTAGTCACAACCTTGTTGATCAGAGGAGGAGAGCTTATAGGAAGGGTAGAGGATGCCTTGGGCATCCACACTTTACACAGCTTCCTATTGTTTTGGACAGAAAGGGAATGAGAGCTACCCCCTGCACGAAGCATGTCTTCATAAGCAGATTGGTCGAATTGGATGACAAAAGTCTTCTTCGTCGATCCTACGGATACAACATCATTTTGAGTAATTGCTTTCTCGTCAGATGAGAAAGTTGTCCCTAGTAGAGTCGCCATCTTGTGTTTGATGATAAACAAAAAAAAAAAACTAGGTTTATATGAAACCCTTTCTTTGTTTACAAACAAGAAAAAAGTGTACAATTAATCCTATACGAGGATGTTAAGTACAATAAAAATAATTCTGGGGAAAAATTGCTATAGGAGTCTGATCTGCGGTTGATCACTTTGTCCCTTGGACCACACGATGATAAAGAAGTGTTGTAGAAGAAGAAGAAGCTTCAAAGGTTGCAAGTGGGATTGAATTCTCGTTGTCAAAGTTGTCAATCGACACTCTCTGTCTGTGCTCTTTGCTCCTCTTTCGATTCGATCCCTTTACCCTGTGACTAAGGGTCTATATTTATAGAGATCAGTCACAATAACTGTCCAGTTGGCGTAGAAACCAAACTGTGAAGGAAGTGACATCTTTTATGCGGTGGTTATAATTACTGCTATCCAAATTTGAATGATCTCCTGAATCCGCGTATGACACGTGTTCCATTATGAGGTAACGTGTATAACTGCTTCTCGAGGATCATGGCATGCAAGCCACGTAGGTAACTGCCCCTCGCGTAGAGATGGTTGGCGTAAAAGCCAAATAACTGTCTCATTGGCGTAAAAGCCAAATTCTGCGTAAAACTTGATGCTGTATGAATAATAGATAACCAGCGTAAAAATAGCCAATTATCCATCACGACTGAGGTCTTGAGCGTATTCTTGGGCTAAATAGCTTTATCACGTACCTTTTCAAATATAGCCTGAGTTGGCGTATTTCGAGAAGATAGCATACGGCGTACTCCTATAGTTAAAAATAGCCTGGTTGGCATAAAATACAAGGATGGTGATGTGAGCGTATTAATCACAGTTTTAGCTCTCCCAGTCATGACAAAATCTGAAGAATAGAACCAAATCTCGTGCATTAAATGCAGAGATATGCCTCGAGCTCTGAATGAGAAACAGCTTTTGACGTGGTATCTGTTTTTGTCTCATCTTGAGCGTAAAGACTAATTTCTTGTCATGTAGAATAGGCAGCGTATTCTTTGAATGTGTAAAAATGACTTGTATCAAGAATATATCACTAAACGACAGCTGGGTCTCTTTACAAAATCATCATCACAACCGTCCTCTCGATCGTCGTGTAGTACTTTTGTTAGGAGTCAGATTCACTATTTTGTCTGACAGATTCATCCGAGGAATACGAAGAGTTATTCGTATGACTTTACGTTGCATTAAAAACAAACATATTTTATGCCGGGGGGAGGTGTAGCAACCTTTTACGCCAAAACAGCCTTGAAGTGCTACTTTACGCGGGCAGCTCTGAAGCTCTTCTTTACGCCAATAGCTCTAAAGTTATATTTTACGCCACACAGCGCTGAAGCTCTATTTTACGCGGACTTCATGCATGTTGGGTTTTGACTATATAATACGCGTATAATTCCCCAGCATATTTCATGCTTCTACATCGGTAGCTGGAACTGATAAAGGATTTTGACATATCTTTGTTGTATCATCCTGGAAAAGCTAATATAGTTGCCAATGCCTTGAGCAGGTATATGGTAGCTATAATGTTGACACATGATCGATATTTATTAGAGGACTTGGAGAGCTTGGGCATTGAGGTGATAGTTCCTGGTTTTGCTATACAGATATGGGGGTTGCAGATATACTCAGAGTTGATAGACAGGATCAAGGCAGCACAGTATGAGGATGTATCTCTAAGGAGCATTAGAGCTCATGTGAGAGCATGATTAGAGAATGATTTTACCATTACTGAGGATAGTTCTTTGCGGCATGATACTAGATTGTGTGTGCCTAGTCGGGAGCTGCGTGAGGAGGTATTATAGGAAGAGCATCACTTTCAGTATTCTATACATCCAGGTGCCAACAAGATGTATCGTGATATGCGAGAGAGTGTGTGGTGGTATGGCATGAAGAGGAAAGTGGTACAGTTTGTAGTGTGCCAGTAGGTGAAAGCCGAGAGGTAGAGGCCAGGAGGTTTACTTCAGCCATTAGCCATTCCAGAGTAGAAGTGGGAGCACATTACTATGGATTTTGTGTACGAACTTCCACGATCTCCAGGAGGGAAAGACACGATTTGGTCATCGTTGACAGGTTGACAAAATCGGCCCACTTTTTGCCTTTCAAGGTGGGTTTGTCTATAGAGAAGCTGGCAGAGATGTATGTGAGGCAGATCATCAGGATACATGAAGTTTCCGTCAGCATAGTCTCGGATCAGAATAGTCATTTCACTTCTCATTTTTGGAGGAGTATGTAGGTGAGTTTGGGCACCCAGCTCAAGTTCAGTACTACATACCACCCCCAGATAGATGGACAGTTAGAGAGGACTATTTAGACTCTTGAGAATATTCTGCGTACTTGTGTACTAGATTTCGGGGATTCTTGGGAGGACCATCTCTATTTAGTAGAGTTTTCTTACAACAACAACTACCAGACTAGTATAGAGATGTCACCATTTAAGGCTCTGTGCAGTCAGAGATGTCATACTCCCTTGTCATGGGACGATGTTGGAGAGAGAGTTTTGTTGGAGAGAGAGTTTTGCTTGGGTCAGAGATGGTTGTTGATACAACGGAGAAGGTTAAGCTTATCAGAGACAAACTTTGAGTTACGCAGGACAGACAGCGGTATTGGGCCGATAGTCATCGGAGACCTTTGGAGTTTGAGGTATAGTTTTAGATTTTTGTTTTGTGCTTGATATTGATTGTTTGTTATAGAATAAGTTCTTAAGGTTGTGTTTTGTTCTAGGTCAGAGGTTTGGTGTTTCTGAGGATTTCTTCGACATGAGGCACGATTCGTTTTGGTAGAGGTGGGAAGCTTACTCCACGATTCATCGGACCTTTCACTATTCTAGAGAGGGTCGGTGCAGTTGCTTATAGACTAGACTTACCACCTGCATTGGAGGGAGTGCACAACGTATTTCACGTGTCGTAGTTGAGACGGTACGTGGCAGATCCTATTCACGTATTGGATCACTCAGAGATAGAGGTAGGCCTTACTCTTAGCTATCCAAAGCAGCCAGTTGAGTTTCTGGATCAGAGAGAGAATGTGCTGAGGAACCAGACTATTTCCTTGGTATACGTCGCATGGAGGCATCACTCTTTGGGGGAGTCTACATAGGAGAGAGAGGATAAAATGCGAGAGTGTTACCCATATTTGTTTATGCCTTGAGGTATGTTCTGATATGTTCTTTCTTAGTTATATTTTGTATTTTTGCTCTGTTCTGTTATTTTTTGGGGATAATTTTCGTCTTTGAATTTTTAGGACAAAATTATTTTAAGGAGGGTAGATTTGGTACTATCACATTTTTAGGAGGGTATTTTGGTCATTTCATAATTAATTAAATATTGTACATGTTGAATAATTATTTATTATATTATTTAATTATTGGTAGATGTTAGATTATTATTTTGGACTTGTGTTAGTGGACCTAACTAATTTAGATTAGATCCATGGACCAATATTTACAATTAGTTAGAATTGAGCCCAATTAGAAGTCCATCCATTAGGAGGATGATTAGTTTAATTAAAACCATTAGACTAGAACCTTTCCTCCTTAATTATTTCTTCATGAGAGGCCCCAAGGGGTATAATGGATATTACATAGTAGCTTGAGGGAGGGGCCAAGGGGGCCGGCCATATAAAGAAGAGGGGAAAATTTTCTCTGCTCTTTTTATTTCAAAACTAGATCTAAAATTTCTCTCAACCAAATTTCTTCATTTTCACATCAATTCTCTACTAAATTTCTTCCTAATTTCTTCCCAAATCACCATTTTAGGCTAGTAGAGCAAGGATCTAGAAGGAGAAAGCAAGGATCTAGAAGGAGGAAGCAAGAATCTACAAAAAGGAGCAAGGATCTACAAGTTGGAGGCTTATTTTATCAAATTTGGAGGTTGCATTGGGAATCCATCTTCCAATAGGTACAATTCTATTTTCCCCCTTTAATTAGGTTCTAAATTTATGTTTTAATCATTAGGAATCACCCCACATGCATAGGCTACCCATAGGAATTGAATTTTTTATAGAAGGCCTATTGAGAAAGTTATGGTGCTTTTTGTGTCAATTTTGGAGGAATTCCGAGATTGACACTTGTTGTGTTTATACGTATTTATTTGTTTGTGGCTAGTGTCGTGTCCACAATTTGATACATGCAGGTCATATCCCAATAATTTGGTGATACGTGTTGATTTGGGGGTTTTCCTCCGACACGGGGCTTTGTGCATATTATATTTTGATACGGACACGTAGATATATAATTGACTCTTCGTATTGTTCAAAAATAATAATTTAGACTTGCTCGTATCCTTTGGGGTATGTTTGGTTGTGTGGTGGACTCGTATCATAAGTGTATCATAGATCTAGTGTGATACGGGTGCGATTCACTCCACGTGGTTGTTTGATTTTATTTCTAGATCCAATTTCCATTGTTCATAGCTATTAGTATATTATTTATCCATATATATATATATATATATATATATATATATATATATATATATACATATATATATATATATAGTGAGGGTGTGTATTGTGTGTATTGATGAGAAGGGGGGAGATCAGACAGTTAGTAATGCACTGCTCAGTGCATCAGAATAGCAGCAATGGCGAGCAACAGTTAGCAGCATGTTCCAGCGAGGCAGCAGCACAGTAGCCGAGCAGCAGTAGTAGATACAATGCCGAGCTTGTAGCTTGCTACTACAGTAAGCAGTAGCTGAATGCAACTATGTAGAAATGCATAGTAGGTTGAGGCAGCAAGTGAAGCAGCGGGTTCTGCACAGTGAAGCCACTGAATGTTCAGCATACCTACAGCACAGTTTCAACAACAAGGTGGTTCAGTTAACTGTTAAGTGCAGTCAGTTATTATTATGTTAGCATTTAGTAGTTAGCTAGTTTACTATGGTTTGTTAACTAGTTAATTAACTATCTAGTGATTAGTATCTAGTTTAGTTAGTTATCTATACATATATACTTATGTATCTCTAAGTTATCTATATATGTAGATATGTGTACATGTATAGATGTATTAGTAGTTAATGATTAGTTTGGTACTTGGTATTTAATATTCATGTTAGTATATACTAGAACTTATATTGGATTGATATATACATGTATTAGTATATATAGTTAGTGGGGTAGTTAACTATATGCTAGAGTGATATTACCTTGAGATACCAAAGAAAGTGTCAAGGTATTGAGGATATTCAAGGTATTTAAGTTGGGTATCAAGATGGGTGCTTAGTGGTGCGATACCGCGTTGGTTCAAAGCCAAGGTATTCACTTAGCATTTGTAATTAGGATTAGTATATTTAATTTTAATTGGATATGCATATACGACTTTTCCATATCTCTTGTTTGCGTATCTTGCGATACGGTATCTTAATATCCTAGTTTAGCTTGTATGTCCTAGATTCTTAGTGTATGAACCCAATATCATAGAGATAGACTCATACAACCTAGAAATAGGTAGTTTGACCAAGTTTGACTATTTTTACTTAGAAATGACTCTTTGACCTAGATGTTGACTAGTTTAACTTATTTTTATTCTAAAACCTTGTATTGATGTTATATTCCATATCTAGGTCCTCGAGGTACCTTACCAGACATCTGTGATACTATTCATCTGACTTCAGGCGAGTATATTCTCTGATAGTTTCTCATTTATGATATCCTCTATGTTCATTGTATCTAGTGTAGATATCCTTAATTTTTTGACACGATGGTTACACGGATTGGTATATCCGGATCTCGTCATGAGATATTATTTCTTAGTATATATGGTGTATCTTGTGCAAACCTTGTTCCTTGTTCTTCTTGTATATGTACAGACACTGATTCTCGGGAAGACTTTCTACCTTCCTAGAGAATCTCGTGCCATAACGTACCATGGTTAGATCCACTATACCAGTCGGGGGTGAGGAGTATTTTAGTGTAGATATGTGATCATACCCTCGTTGTGCATGTCTTATTCCTTGTGAGCGTTGGTCATACACCGCAAGTATGACTAGCCATGCCGTTATCCTTGTTCAAGTTTCCAAGTCGATCACATGTTAAAGCTAGTACTCACTCACTTAGTCATTAGTACTCTTGTTTATTGCCATATTGTTCATTCTTGTATTTATTTCCAGTATTTTCTTATTATATATCTCTTGTATCTATTGTTGCATCTTATATATTCATATATATTTACTGTTACATAGTTTATATCATTGATTAGAACTACTGTTAGAGATATACTCTTCTCCTTTCCTGACTGGATATATTTTTCTCAGATGATACTGAGGAGTGGTACCCCCCTCATTACGAGCCTCAGGATGTTGTGGGCTTAGAGTCAGAGACCTTGGTTCAGGAGGGTCTCATCCCGACTGAGACAGACTACCCGGGACTCATAGCTTCATAGTTAGACTCTTTTACTGGATTTGTCTCCAGCATTGTTTAGTATTTCTCTGACTCATTAATTTTATTATTTTGACTCATGGGTTATTTTGTGACTATTCTATTCTTTTATCATATTTGTGCTATTCTCCACTTTAGATAGGTGATTAAGTATATTGATATTATTGGTGGCTTATTATATTTCTAGATAGATTACCCAAACAGTGTTCTACCGTCGATTCTGTGGCGTAGGATGGGCGTTGTTCCCGAATTAAATTCCTACACCGGGTGTGGGTCATGATATACTTAGCTAACTATTACCCAAATATAACTAACCATTAAACTAATAATGCATATAACAAACTATCTAGCTACTAGCTATACACCTTAACCCACTAACTTAGCCATTACCTAACTGCCTGCACCTTGCTGAAATAATGCACTGGCTGTTGTACAAGCTTGCAGTGCTCCTTATTGTTAATCTTCTTTGTTGTTGATTGCTCTCACTTGCTGTGCACACAGAGCTCCACTAGCTGCTGCCATTCCCCCTTGTTGTGTAGTAAGGTTGCTCCCTTGCTGTGCTAGCATACTGAACCGTAGTTGCTGAAACTGCCTGATGTTTGATAATAAACAAAAGAAATTGAAACTAGGTTTATACGAAACCCTTTCTTTGTTTTACAAACAAGAAAAACAAGTATAATTAATCCTATACGAGGATGTTAAGTACAAAAATTTGATTCTGGGGAAATATTGCTATAGAAATCTGATCTGCAGTCGATCACTTTGTCCCTTGGACCACACGATGACGAAGAAGTGCTGTAGAAGACGAAAAAGAAGCTTCAAAGGCTGCAGGAGGGATTGAACTCTCGTTGCCAAAACACTCTCTGAATATACTATCTTTTCTTGGAAAATCCTGGACTTTCCTCCTTTTTATTCGACTCTTCGACCCCGGACCTCCGTGGCCGGAGGTCTCTATTTATAGAGTTCAGCTACAGTCGGCGTAGAAACCGAACAGCGGAGAGAGCTGCACCTTTCACGCGACGATTATAATAACTGCTACCCACGTATGAATGATCTCTTGAATTGGCATGTAACGCATGTCCCATTATAAGGTAACGCGTATAATCGCTCATCGAAGATCACAGCATGCAAGCCACATAGATAATTGTCCCTCACGTAGAGATGGTTGGCATAAAAGCCAAATAACTATCTCGTTGGCATAAAAACCAAATAGCTGTTCTGATGGCGTAACGACCAAGTAGGCGTAGAAGCCGAATAGCTGTCAAGTTGGCATAGAAGCCAAATAGCTGTCAAGTTGGAGTAAAAGCCAAATAGCTGTCAAGTTGGCGTAGAAGCCAAATAGCTATCAAGTTGGCATAGAAGCCAAATAGCTGTCGAGTTGGCGTAGAAGCCAAAATAGGCGTAAAAGCCAAATTCTGCATAAAGCTTGATGCTGCATGGATAGGTGACCAGCGTAAAGATAGCCAGTTTTATCCTTCTTTGACTGAGGTTTTGAGCGTATCCTGAGCCAGATAGCCTTATCACACACCTTTGCAAATATAGCCTCAGTTGGCGTATTTCGAGGAGATAGCATACGACGTACTCCTATAGTTGAAAATGGCCAAGTTGGCGTATTTTAAGGAGATAGCGTACAACATCCTCCTATAGCTAAAAATAGCCTGGTTGGCGTAATGTGCGGGGATGGTGATGTGGACATATTAGCCCAAATTATAGCTCACCCAGTCATTAAAAGTAGAACCAAATCTCATGCATTAAATGCAGAGATCTGCCCCTATCTCGTGCATTAATTGCAGAGACGTGCCTCGAGTTCTGTACGAAAAACAGCTTTTGACGTGGCTATTGGTTTCGTCTCATCCTGAGCGTAAAGCTCATATCTGCCTGTGTAGAATAGGCAGCGTATTCCTTGAATGTGTAAACGACGTCTTATATCAAGAATTATGTCACTAGACGACAGTCTAGAGTTCTGTACAGAGTCATCATTATAGCCGTCCTCTCGATCATCGTGCAGTACTCTTTGTCAGGAGTCAGGTTCACTGCTTGATCTGATAGGTTCATTCGAGGAATACGAAGAGTTTCTCATACAACTCCTCGCTGCATTAAAAGCAGACAAGTTTTACGCTGAAGTGGCGATGTAGCAACCTTTTTACGTCGAAGCAGTCTGGAAATACTGTATTATGCGGGTTGTTTTGGAGCTATATTTTTTATTGAAATAGCGTTGAAGCTCTGGTGTACGCCAATGGCTCTGAAGTCATGTCTTACGCCACCCAGTGCTGGAGCTCTGTTTACGCGGCTTCCTGCATGTTGAGGGTTTTACGGGTATGATTCTCCAGCATATTTTTCATGCTTCTACAAGACCCCCTTCAAATTTTTCAAATTCCTCGTAATTTGAAACACTTTGAATGAAGCATGAAATGGTCAAGGTTGACTCGTTCCGCGAGGCTGATTTCTCGGTAAATTTTCAGGAGTTTGTTGGGATTCGGTGTGTTCTCCTCTGCCTATATAAAGGTGACTGAGTTAACCTATTTTCCCATATTTCCTTTACCACAAAGAAATGGTTGCCGAGTTCCGTCGGGTTGATTTGAGGAAGAAGAAGATCATGTTCTTCCAACATGTAAGGAGTCGTAAAAAGAGGCATCTTCGAGCAAATGTCCTCTGCAACGATGGATCATGGAAGGATATCATAGCTTTCTTTGCTCGGGATGATCAACAATTTCATATGGCAATTCGTCCAGGTGAGAGGAAGGGTCATATTAGACCACACAGCTTGCAAGCTGTATTTTCTTCCATCATGGCGCTGGACGGAGGCAGACAGCTTGGCCCTGTCTTCCAGTATTGAGTTAGGTCTGAACCCCCAATACAATTTCTAGGGTATGCCGGCCAAGGCGTATGGAGGGTGGGCTTGAATAATTTATACAGGCCCAGTTTTATATCCTTCCGCCATTCACCATTTTCTTTTTTATCGGCGGCAGAAGCCGATGAAGTGCCGTAGAAGACGAAAAAGATCTACACCAATATGAGAACCTGGCACAGTAGATTCTTGGTGTGATCTTAAATAAAAATGAGAAACCCTTTGTAGAAAAAGGATTTCATCATATGTAATCATGAAGATGAAAAACCCATTTGTAGACTGGATTTCTATCATATATAATCATGATTAATAAAATTGTTTTCTTTTACGCATCTGATAATTTGCCATATTTGCTGTGAGAAAGTCTGAATATGTGCAGCTTCGGCACGTCTGAATAACTTTACGCCGAATCTGATAAAAGAGTATATGATCTTGTCCCGTCTTTTACGTGTAACTGAAGACGCGTAGAAAGCTTCTTTAGCATTAAGTTGAAGATCCAAACTGTCATACTATTTTGGACGAGGAGTCGCATAGAATTTTTGAACTGTCACTTCTTTGACCATTATCTTCAAGAATGGTTTCCTGAAAATCCTTTGAAAAATAGGGCGAGAAATGGTCGTCAAACAGGCTATACTTGAACTTTTGAAAAGGATTCTAGCTGGACTTCGGATGAGCTTCCAATCGACCCAAGAAAAAGAGTTATCTTCAATGTTGAACTCTGTATGACTTCGGATGAGCTTCCAATCGACCCAAGAAAAAGAGTATCCTGAAACAGTTTTCGAGCGTAGAATCGTAGATTTGTAGCCTCTGAGCGTAAAAAGCTTCCGAGCGTTAAATCATAGATTTGTAGCCTCTGAGCGTAAAATTGTAGGTTTGTAGCCTCTCGAGCGTAAAAGTTACTAAGCGTAAAAGCATCTGGGCATAAAACCATAAACTTATAGTCTCTGAGCGTAAAACCGTAGATTTGTAGCCTCTCGAGCGTAAAAAAGCTCCTGAGCATAAAATCGTAGATTTGCTCTGCGCGTAAAATCTGGATCCACCGACTATCCGTCTTCCCTAAATGATAGGCTGACGTGGTCCCAAATCATAACCGAATATTAAATATCAGATTTGGTTAGGGATTCGAAGAGTTATCCTAACTCTATAAATAGTCCGAAGTCCTGAGAGAGAAAACTTTTATCTGTCTTCCCAAAACCCTTGCTTTTCAAGAACCCTTCTTCTTCATCTCTTTTCTTGAGAACTTAGAATCGCCATGGCACCTAAATAGGCTTCCACTGCTAAGGGAAAGAAGGTCACTTCCTTTTCTTGTTCTACTGCTCAAGCACGAGCAACTCCCATTAGGCTGACCGAACCTCGATCGGAACACAGTGCTCCACCATCGAGCTTTGCTCCGGACATTACAGGTAAAGACTTCGGGAGAAAAAAATCCTTCACACATGTTATACGTGCACGCGCAAGGTCATCTTTTGTACTGAGAGCCTCTTCGAGGACGATGATGCACGGAGCATTTCTAATGTGTCGGCGTAAAAACTCTATATTTTTGCAGTCTGGTATAAAAACTCAGACTGTTGAAATTTGGAGTAGAACTACAAACTTTGAATTTTACGCGCTGGATATGACTTCTGGCGTAAAAAATTCAAATTTTGTCAATCTGGCATAAAAGCTCAAACTGTCAGATTTTGGTGTCTACTACCAACCTTGAATTTTACGCATCGAAAATAAGTCCCAGCGTAAGACTCAATTTTTTGCAATCTTGGCGTAAAAGTTCAGACTGATAATCTTTGGCGTAAACTGCAAGAGTGTATCGTCTAGTGTAGAAACTGATAGATTTTCTTGTATTTTGTAGTGGACTTGTAGATTTCTCCTTTGGTTGAAGTTATGGGCTCTACTGCCGGGATGTTGAGCTCGAACTATTTGGAGGATTTGTCCCATGTGACATTCCCTATTTCTGGAGCCAATTATCTTGAAGAAAGGAAAACCTTACTCTCATCCCAGGAGAACGCATGCTATTGAGTATAATCAGTGGGGAGCCCCTGACATACATAGACGAGACGGAGTATAAGAAGCCAGGCTTCTTGTTCGGGAACGTTATCGACAAACAGTCCCAGACCAAACCCAAGAAGGAGGATTGGGTGTCTACTGCTGAGGGCACGGTCATGTATCTGCCCCGGATGCTCAGGGATTACCCTATCTCTGCGTCCTTCCATGTCACACATCATAGGAAGATGTCATGGACCCTGACTCCCGACCTTCATGGCCGACCGGGGAAAATCTTATACAGCAAGGAATACTACTGGGGGCCTATATGAGTCGTCCCTCGGGCTCTGTTATGCCCTTTAGGGGATTACTACCGGGTAGTGTTCCGAGTGAGGACACTTCGCTGATCCAGCCGGTTCAGATGTCGACCTTCTGCAATGACTTTATGGGGCAGGAAGGAATGTACCCCAGGGTCAACCCTCGGTCCAGTGGATGGCTGAGCCCGGGGAATCTTCAATGGGCTAGTTTGACTACTTGGGCCCTGAAGCACTTACAGACGGAGCTGGAAAGTATTGGTCTGTTCGCGGCTGTGAGTGCCATAAGTGTTGGGCTGCCTCTCAACCCTAACTTGTTCTTAGCCTTGATAGAGCGATACAACTCGCTCACTGGGACTTTTGCCACTCCGCTAGGCGAGTTGGGCTTAGCCCTACATGAGATGGCAGAGATTTCAAAGTTGTCAATTGGGTATGCTCCTTATGAAGAGTACGTCCCTACAAATAGGGAGTTGAGGGATACAAACCCTCGGGCTATGGCAGTATATCAGGAGCTGATATGCCACTATCTTGCTTGCACCACTTTCTACAAGGAGCCCTCTGACTTGGCTCACATCAACAAGTGGGCAACCTATCTCTTCTTCCACCAGGCCAGAAATATTAAGCTGGACAAGGTGGTAGACAGCCGAGATAGGCCTTTGAACCTCCTGAGCATGCTCAATGCTGATACGGTCGATAACCTTATTGAAGACGCAGGGGCTCTAGATCATATTTTTGATGAGGAGATAGAGGGTTACCCTGCCGGCATAAAAGCCTTCAGTTATATGAGGCATTATCATAAGCCTCTGTCAAGAGAAGCTCAATTGGCTGGCTTTCTCTCCGTCTGGCTTCACCGTTGGGTAGTGCCTGGCATCGTGTCTGCAGATCGTATCCATCGTAACACCTTATGGTCTGCAGTGTGTTTGGTATTCGGAGCAAGACTGGGCTTGCTTCCTGCTATGGTTTGTAAAATACAAGCAGGCCTCAGGGCGCTTACTGATGGGCTACTTGCTGATGATACGCAGCCCAAAAGCTTTCCCCGAGTGGAGTTACCATTCCTATACTTGATGGGATGGTTAGTTCTTCACAACACCAGGGTAATGTCTCCCGGTCCTGCCAGCAGTTCGGGAAATAACTTCTTGTTGAATTACAAGAATTCCTCTTGGAATGTGGCGACCGTCATAGATTGTCGGCAGGTGTTAAATATTGCCCACAGCTGGAAGCTCTTTTGTATCGCCCCCCCCCCTCCGTACATATCAATCAACAGGGGAAGAAGCTTAAGGATGGGGGTCAAGGGAGGACCATTCTTTCTCCTTAAGCCTTCTATTGGTTGGTCTGCATTAGACCTTCCTATTTGCTGTACAGAAGCGATGACTACTGCTATTTGGAGCCTTATCTGCCCAGTCGGTTTGCCAGGCAGTTTGGGTACGACTAGTTGCTTGTGGGGAATGCCATTACCAGCTTCAAGTCCAAAGGTGGACTTATTGATGGAGCCCGAGGATGGCGATACTTCATCACGGGCTGTACTAGTGCAACTTTTGTTATGCCCACAACTTCTCTCTCTATGGAGTTGCGTATCCTGCACTCGTACGTGCAGTTCTATGCATCCATCAATAGCTTCCATCACGATTTTGATGTGCATGGAAGTTTTAGGATGCCCTCCCATAGACCTGGTGGAAGGAAAGAGATTTTGTCTGTTTCCTCGGATAAGAATGAAGACACTGCCGGGGCAGACGAGATCTTGACGACAATATCGAGAGGCATAATAGCTCCGCCAGCTGAGCCTCTCGTTATCCCCCAGAAACGGAAGGCTTCCACTCATAAAGAGCCTTCCCCTCGCAAGAAGAAGATTGCGAGAGGTCCGAAAAGGGCTTCCACAAGGGGGGTTCCTAGGAGCGAGCCTGTCGTTTCCCCTGTCGGGGATGATTCTTTGATTAGAGGTCCTTCGCCTTTTAGAGAGGGAACCTCCATAGTTCCGGCTGGCAGTGTCGGAGATTCTTTGCTCGAGATCGCTGCTACTACTGCTTCTGGTAGTGCTACGAGATCGTCTCCAAGGCCGAGCATAATAAGATTGCATATACCTTTATCCAGACCAATAATAAGGGTAACCCCTACTTCGTCTGTAAGTATATCCAACGAGATTCCACCCGATGAGCCTCGAGTGGATCTTGGTGAAGACTGGAAAGACTACCTGCCAGTGTCAGTTGGTACACCCCCTTCTCCAGGTATGATAGCTTGTCTAGCATCATTAAGAGATGATTTAGCTATTTAGGCTGCGGACGCGACTTATATACCATCGACCATGGGTAAATGTTGTCCTTACGCCATTTTTAGGAAAATTAATCATCAATTTGATATTAACTTTCTCTTGTATTCTTCAGGTGCAGACGTCTCAGGGGAGGGCGGAGTTGATGCAACCTTTGATTTTGTTGCAGATACTGCCGATAAAACAGCGGCGTTTGATATCAAAGAGGCATGCTTTAAAGCTGCCGATCCTTCGTCTGCCATGTTATCAAGTGTTGTCTCACCAACGGCAGTTCAGATATCTTCAGAGGATGATGAGCCCATCATCTCGACTGCGCCTCCATCGTTGAGTATGCCAGAAACTTCTACTATTGTTGGTGTTCATTCTTTTATAGTACCCTCTGTAGAGGCGACGACCGTGGCAATATCCTCTGTAGTCATTCCTGGAGGAGGATTCACTGATATCGCAGCCACTCCCAGCGTCCACTAGAGCTATGCCATACTAGTTGAACAGTATACTAGCATATTCTATATCACTTTGAAAACATTGATATCGATGGTGCTGGAGAAGAATCTAGGCTTCGATGCTCTGAAGATGTCCTCTAATCTCACTATAGTACAGATTAGAAATTTCAGTGACGCTGAAAGGGCTAATGCGCTAGAGCAAATAGTTAATGGTTTAGAACAACCTATTAACGAGTATTTGTAACTATCTCGAGGCAACGTCAATGATATGATTCAGGCCGAATACGACTCCTTGACTGCTAAGCTTGCTGAACAGATGGAAAGCTTAAATAAATCCATCCAGACACAGCAACAAGAGATTGGTGCAGAGCAGGCCATCTTGGAAGAGGTTATTCCTCTTCTAACGAAGTGCGAGGCTAACATGAGGGAAATGAAGTGAGGGTTCGCAAATTGGAAGCCAAACTCGCTCAGGCGAAGGGGTGGTACCTCCAGTCATCGGCAACTCTAGATGTGGTGAAGGGCCGAATGGATACAGCTCAGTGGAACTTGGCACGTGCGGGAGTCATTCATGCCTAATTTGTTTATGCTCGGTCTGAATTATCCCTCTTGAGTAATGATGAGGCATGACTGGAATGGGCTCGCGCTAATGTCTTGGAATCCAGGAATGAGAGGATGGCCGCCTTGGCACAGCAGATTCGTGATTTGACTGCTCCTCCCTAATGATGTACTTTTTGCTTTTCTATGTAATTTGCTCTTCCCGGAGGTAATAAAGAGACTTTATCTGACTTTGTGGACCCATCATTTTTGAATATAAATGATAGGCTAAGGTGAAAGTGATATCAGAGGTAATATGGATGTGATATACTTTCGGTAAGCTTCAGCTGGATATATCTATTCAGAGGTTATATGGACATGATAGAATATGATCCAACTAAATTTGTGTACAAAACACTATCAGAGGTAATATGGACATGATAGGTTTTGAAGATCCAAATTAGTTAAACATATCTATTCAGAGGTTATATGGACATGATAGAATCTGCTCCAACCAGTCTTTGTACATAGTATTGTCAGAATAAGATCTTCACCATTCTCTGTTCAAGTAAGGGAGATTAAGCGTAGTACCTCTTCAGGAATTTGCCGTTGATAGGAGCCATTATCAGATCTCTATTAGGCTTGGCTAATCTGTAAGCGCCGTTTGAAAATGCCGTTTCAATCACATAAGGGCCCTCCCATTTGGGCTAGAATTTACCTTTACTCTTATGTGTAATGATCATTGGCCTCCTTACAGCTAGAACAAGCTCACAAACTTTGAACACTCTCTCATTCACTTTTCGATTAAAAGCTCTGAAAATGCGTGCACGGTAGAACGCAATGCGCTGTTGAGCTTGAAGGCGTTTCTCGTCTAATCCTTCTAGCTCTTGAAGCCGTAGTTGATCGTTATTTTTCTGAGTCAACTCATTACCCACTGCTATTCTGAGTGATAGAATTTTGATTTCAATAGGGAGAATTGTTTCACACCCGTAGACTAATGAGAACGGGGTACAACCCATCGGTGCTCGTACCGTTGTGCGGTATGCCCAGAGGTATTCTCCCAGCTTCTCATTCCAATCTCTTTTGTTCGAAGAAATGAACTTTTTCAAGAGTTTGATGATGGTTTTGTTGAAGGCTTCCGCCAAACCATTAGCAGCAGGATTATATGCCGTAGAGGCCATATTTTTTATCCGATTCTTATCGCAAAATCGGTAAAACGCTTGGCTGATGAATTGGGGGCCCATTTTTATGAATTATCCTTCGGGGTATCCCAAAGCGATAAATGACATGGTGCTTGATGAAGCTGATCATGTTGGATGTCTTTACTTCAGTAAGGGGAATTGCCTCCGCCCATTTAGAGAAGTAGTCCGTGATAGCCAATATGAACCAATGTCCTCTAGAAGATGATGGTGAATAGGACCAATGATGTCCATTCCCTATGCTTTAAAGGGCCATGATGCAATGGTCGGATATATATACTCAAAAGGCTGATGTATAAAATATGTATGAACTTGACAGGCTTTGCATTGTCTTGTATATTCTACTGCATCTGCTATCATAGTAGGCCAGTAGTAGCCCATCCTCCTGATACGATCCTGTAACTTAGGACCGGGTTGATGTGCTCCACATACACCATCGTGAGCTTCACGGATGACCCGCTTTGTATCATCATCGGAGAGACATCGTAGCAGTAGTCCATCGTATGTTCGGCGATATAAACATTGTGAAGAGGCATTAAAATAAAATCGTAATGATCATCTTTTGATAGACACTGCTTCTTTAGGATCCTCAGGTAAGATTCCGTATGCCACAAAATCTAGCCAAGTGTCATCTTCCATTGCCATATTAGATTCCAATACTTCATTGGAAATATCCTCATATAACTTAGAGGTTTCAGGTACTGGATGAGCGACTAAAAAATCGGCCAGTGACTGGCCCTTTACTGCCTTTTGTGGAATATATACCATGTCATAAGGAGATCGTAGCATCGCCCATGAAGCCAGATGAGAATTGAGTGTACTTGGTTTGGTTATTAGTATTCGGAGTGGATTCACCCTGGATATAACATGAATTATTTGACCTATCATATAGTAACGCATTTTCTGGATGGCAAATACCAAAGCGAGGCACTCCTTTTCCACTAGATTATATCTGTGTTCCAAATCAACCATCATGCGACTGAGGTAGTAGCTAGCTTGTTCATGACTTTCACCGCTCTTTTGTGCTAGTAAAGCACCTAAAGAGTGGTCCATTGCTCGAACATATAGCAAGAAAGGCTTCCCTACCACTGGGGCTAAAAGAATGGTGGATTTGTGAGATATTGTGATATCATCAAATTCTTATTGGTATATATCATTCCATACGAATGTTACTCCCTTCTTCATAGGTTGGGTGAATGGCCGGCATCGTCAAGAGAGGTTTGATATAAACCTCCTGATGTATGCTAACCGACCTTACAATCCCGAAAGTTCTTTGAGGTTACGAGGGGAACGCATCTCAAGGATAGCTTTAAATTTATCTGGGTCAAGGTGAATGCCTTTAGGGGTTATCACAAATCTGAGGAACTTGCCATTGGAGACTACCAACATGGATTTAGTTAGATTCATCTTAAGGTGGTGTTGACGCATCAGGTTGAACACCATCATAAGATCTCGTAGATGATCATGTTTGTAAGGAATTTTGACTACAATATCGTCGAGATAGCATTCGACCGTCTTTCTTAGATGTTCATGGAAGATTGTACTCATGGCCTATTGATATATTGCCCCTGCATTCTTTAAGCCGAAAGGCATTACTATATAGCAGTACAGTCCCAACGGGGTCCGGAATAATGTGTGCATTTTATCATCAGGGAACATCTTACTTTGATTATATCCTGAAAACCCATCTATGAATGACATACGTTCAAATTTGCAAGTATTGTCGATCATGATATCTGTGATAGGGAGAGAGAATTTGTCCTTAGGATAGGCCAAGTTTAAATCATGGTAGTATCACTACCATATTTTCAAGAAAAGGGTATTTTAGAAATTTTATAATTAATTAAATATTGTTCATGATGAATAATTATTTATTATATTATTTATTTATTGTTAGATGTTAGTTTATTATTTTGGACTTGTGTTAGTGGACCTAACTAGTTTAGTTAGACTCATGGACCAACATTTATTATTAGTTAGAATTGAGCCCATTAGAAGCCCATTGAATAGGAGGATAATTAATTTAATTAAACCATTAGACTAGAACCTTTCCTCCTTAATTATTTCTTTATGAGAGGCCCTAAGGGGTATATTAGACATTACATAGTATCTTAAGGTAGGGGCTAAGGGGGGGCCATTATAAAGAGGGAACAAAATTTCTCTCTCCTCTTTTTATTTTAAAACTAGATCTAGAATTTTTCTCAACCAAATTCCTTTATTTCCACATCAACACCGTACCAAATTTTATCCCAATTCCTTCCCAAATTACCATTGGAGGCTAGTAGAGCAAGGATCTAGAAGAAGGAAGCAAGAATCTACAAAGATGAGCAAGGATCTACAAGTTTGAGGCCAATTTTATCAAATTTGGAGGTTGTATTGGGAATCCATCTCCCAATAGGTACAATTCAGTTTTTCTCCTTTAATTAGATTCTAAATCTAAGATTTAACCATGAAAAACTAACCCATATGTATAGGCTACCCATAGGATTTGAAATTGATTTCATAGGAGGCCTATTGAGAAAGTTATGGTACTTTTTGTGTCAATTTTGGGAGAATTCCGAGATTGACACTTGTTGTATTTGTCAATTGGTCCTATAGATCAACTTGGCATATGTTTGTGTGTTTGTGGCTAGTGTCGTATCCACAATTGGATATGTATAGGTCATATCCCAACATATGTGAGAAGTATTGATTTTGGGATTTTCCCTACGACATGGGGCTTTGTACATATAATATTTTGATACGGACACGTAGATATATATTTTACTCTTCGTATTGTTTATAAATAGTATATTAGACTTGCTCGTTTCCTTCGGGATATATTTGGTTGTGTGATGGACTTGTGTCGCAGGTGTGTCATAGAGTTGTTCTTAGTTATTGGTAATATATGTATATGTATAAGTATTATGTATATGTATATAGATATTTATATATATGTATGTATATGGATATATAAATACTATTGAATATATATCTATGTATCTACTTGTGTTGTTCACATGTTATGTATATATGTATGTAATATATATATATATATATATATATATATATATATATATATATATATATATATATATATATATATATATATATATATATATATGTTACGCCCCAGTCCCAAAATACGTAGGACCTGGAATACGTGACACGCCAGCTACGCATTCGACCAGACTCTGGTCTGACTCGAATACGTATAAGCTGTATAATATAAAGGGCACTATCTAGATATCCCGTAAATGTAAACCTCTATGTCTCAATCCACAATGTACAGAAGTATACAAGAAAGAGCTATATGTGCTAGAGTCGGCCGCCCAATAACACACTAACTCGAATAGACTCGAGAAGAAGTATGAGTCTATACAAACTAGGCTACAATAGCAGATGAATAATCAATGTAAAATAACCATAATGCCGGTAGATAAGATGTGAGTACTTGGTACCATGATCGCAAGACATGCAACTCCAACATCAACTCCAAATGCTCCGTAATCATCTATGCTGCAAAACTGGCAGGGAACCAGGTCCTCAGAGGGACGTAACAAGGTACAAAAATACAACATAGCAGGTAAACAGATAGTACAAGTGCAACGATAGTGTAATCTATCATAACCAAACAAGTGAGACACAATTTAAAGATAATGTTCAACGCGTGGGCTTTTTAAAATAAAACCGTAGCTCCGGACACGAAAACACACAGGACGTATCGCAGCTCCGGGCAAAGAGTCACATGGGTGATACAACTATACTAGATATAGGATCTCTACAGAAATAATACATATATATATATATAAGCGTGCAGAGGAGCCCAAACGTCTAGTAACTGTCTTCCCCATCCCAAGCGGTCAACGATTGTGCGCTGAACCTGAACCTCTAACTACAGTCTCGATGCACAGAAATAACTCAACAGACACGACCCTAAGGTCGTTCCAGTATCTGGTCATGATGTCAGTATCAGGATACATGAATCTGTCACGATCACAGTATATGAGTGTGTCCTGGGGTGTCGATATACTCAGGTACGCATATCGAGATGCTACGAAACATCCAACAATCTTTCTAAGACGTTATGACGTACGTCTTCACCCGGACATGAAGTATCGAATGTCAACATAAATATGTGCATAATGTACATAATGAAATAATAAATATCTGTAAACTGAAATACAGGGTGGCAAGGTACACTTGCCTGCGTGCGGCTGCTGATGACGGGGATCTGGTACCGCGTTCAAGTCCTCAGGTCCCGCAGTACCTAAAGATGAGATATAAACCATAATCAATAATCTATTCTATGTCAAGCAGGGATGCGACACACAACTACACTCAAACTCAGTCTCTGCTATGACTCACAGGGACAAGACACTAGGGGGTTGACCATAGTTGACTATCGGTACGATAGTCAAATCAACTAGTCATCTGAACACTCTCCTCGGTTTAATTCTCCGTAATTAAATTAACATTTTTCATCATGTACTATAGATCCTGATTATTTATTTAGAGGTCAAAAACCCAATTCCTCGAATACATAACTTAATTAAATCGTTATAATATATGTAGAAGCCAACCCTAATTCCATAATCCACCTATCACAAATACATCTCCTCAACATATCACAAGTCGAATCCCCAATTCCTTGATCATCCTCCCCATCATCGTCACATGCTCAATATCGAAACATTCTCTCACAGGTTGTATTCACCCTAATTCCAACCAAGTACATCATCCAAACCCAACCTCATAAAACACAAGTTACATGCTTACTACACTACATAAACACTAAAAATATATTAATCTCATTAACCCAACCTCAAGTCATTTAAAATTCCACATTCACATTATTCATCATTAGCCTTAATCATTATTAACCTTAGTCATAAAGTTCAAGTACTACACTAACCATATGTATCAACATGATATACACAACCCTAGCTAGTATTCCCACATCCATATATATAAATAACATTATTCTAAAGTGATATTGAAAATCTGGAATTAAAGACAAGGGAGGGGAGAGTCGACCTCGCCGTGGGGCTGTTGGCCGGAGAAGGTGGCCGGAGTATGGTGGTGATGGTGGTGGGGAAAATGATGAAGGTGTAATGGTGGTGGTGAAGAAGCTGGACAGGGAGGTTGGCCGATCGGGGAAGTCGCACGGCCGAAGTCGGGCTCGGTCCGTCGCCGGAGTCACACAGCGGTCGGCTCGAACTGGCCGGAGCCTGCTGTGTTGGGTCGCAGGCGGTGGAGCTACTCAGTCCGGTCGGGGAGGAGAGTCAGGCCGGACGGGGGTGGCTGTCCAGTGGAATCGGGACCGAAGCTGCACACCAGCTGAATGTAGCGGGTTGCACAGGTCGACGGAGCGGGCTGCAGCCGAAGCCGCCACGGGGGAGGACTGGCCGGAGCCGAGTCGGTCGGCCGGCCGGTCGGGTCCTTAGGAAAAAGAAGAAATAAAGGAAGAAGAAGAAGAATGGAGGGAGGTGGCTTATTGTATGGAGAAATATGGAGGAGTGAGGAGAGAGAGAGAGAGAGAGAGAGAGAGAGAGAGGGAGAGGGAGGTTTCTAGGCTCCTTGGGATTAGGGCCTGCTTGGGGAGTTGTGAGGGTGAGGTGATGTTTTATAGGGGAGTGGTGAATGGATAGAGGGTGGAGATGCTCCTATTCAAAATGGAGGGATAGGATCACTCATGAGAAGAATCATTTCTTCATGAGGAAAAGAAGAGAGGAAGTTTAATTCGATCCCAATTTTTGTGACCACTCCATGTGGTTTTGGCCAATGGGGTGAGAGCACCTAAAATCACTAAATTGCAACTTAGCCCCTTAAATTCGGGAAATCGCACGAACACATAAAATGACGCAAAAATTATGGAGAAAAATGTGGTTGATGATTTGCTTGGCAAGTGGGTGTTGGGGGTTTGGCACGGGTTTAATTTAATGGCCATCGAAATTAATTAAGGATTAAAATAGGATTAGGCAAAATTGGTATCCACGATTTAAATAGAATTAAAGTGTCCCGCGCTTTTAAATTAAATGGGGGTACTTGGGGTCAAAATCTGAAAATGACGCAAAGGTCAAAAATGGTGGGGGCTTGGAGTCAGTCTTGGACCCTTTAGTTGGTCCGGCTCAACGGGTTAAGTTGGTATCTCAAAATTGAGGGTAACGACACAGGTGTCCGACACGGAATTAAAGATGGATCACGGTTTCGAAAAAATGTGCAACTAATTTAGAGCACAACGAAATATGATTTTTGAGTGACGAAAAAGTCCAGTGCCTAATTTGGCGGGTCAAGTCCGAAGTACAATAATCTGATGCAATTTATGGACTGATATTGGGCTCCGAATAATTAAGCAATGATAAGGTGCGCCAAGGGTTTAATTAAATGAATTAAATACCAGACAAACCTATCTCCACTCTAAACCTCAACATCTGCTGGTAAAACCAAAAAATTTCAAATCCAACCCTGACTATCTACAGAATTTAATCGAGGGGGTTTACATTCATCCCAACTTAGAAAAATTTCATCCCCGAAATTAAAAGTAAAGCACGATAATATCTAAAAGAATTTTAAAACAACTAGTAATCAAATTCCATACGTAAATTCGTACCTTGCTCCTCAAATAAGTACGAGAACCACTGCCGAATAGAATCCTCGCGCTCCCAAGTAGACTCGCCTGGTGAATGGTGCTTCCATGCCACTCTGTCCAGTCGAATCGTCTTCCCTCTCAAGGTTTTCTCGCTGCGATCGAGAATCTCGACTGGCTGCTCTACGTAAGACAGACTGGGCCCGACTGTAATCTTCGAATGATCAAGCACATGGCTAGGGTCTGCGATATATCTCCTCAGCTGTGATACGTGAAATACGTTATATACTCCCTCTAATGATGGAGGTAATGCAAGACGGTAAGCCACTTCGCCAACGCGTTCCAAGATATCAAAAGGTCCGATGTACCTCAGACTCAGCTTGCCTCTGCCTCCGAATCTGATGGTACCATGAGTGGGCGATATCCTCAAAAATATATGGTCACCCTCCTTAAAATCCAATGGTCTGCGGTGTGCATCTGCCCAGTATTTCTGTCTGTCCTGTGCTGCACGCAGGTGGCTCTGAATCTGCTTGACCTTCTCCACTGTCTGTGTCACCAACTATGGACCAAGTATCTGACGCTCTCCCACGTCACTCCAACAAATTGGCGACCTACATTTCCTGCCGTACAGTGCCTCATAAGGTGCCATCTGTATGTTGGCCTGGTAATTATTATTGTAGGAGAATTCTACCAAGTGTAGGTGGTCCTCCCAAGATCCTCCAAAATCAATCATGCACGCTCTCAACATATCCTCTAATATCTGTATCATGCGATCTGACTGGCCATCAGTCTGTGGATGATATGCAGTGCTGAACTTGAGATGAGTTTCTAGGCTCTCTTGCATACTCTGCCAAAAATACGACGTGAATCTGGAATCATGATCCAATACGATGCTGATAGGCACTCCATGTAGTCGTAATATCTGTCTCATATACATGTCAGCTAATATCTCCGTGGACTGCCCAACTCTGAAGGGCAAGAAATATGCAGACTTGGTGAGTCTGTCTACGACAACCCAAACTGCATCCCTCCCGCTAAGGCTCCGCGGGAATCCTATGACGAAGTCCATGGTAATGTGTTCCCACTTCTACTCGGGAATGGGAAGCAGCTGCAATAGTCCTGTAGTTCTCTGTTATTCAGCCTTGTCTTGCTGACATACCAAGCATCTTATAATGAATCTCGCAATCTCTCTCTTCATCCCATGCTACCAGTAAAGCTGCCTCAAATCTCGGTACATCTTCGTACCCCTGGAATGAATAGAATAATCGAGCTATGAGCCTCGGTCATCAACTCTTGGCGTAGCTCGCCACTCGGAACGTATAGGCGATCTCCATACCTCAATGTTCCGTCTTCATGAATCCTGAGTCCCTTTTGTATGTCGGCCTCTGTCCTTTCTCGCAGTCGTCTAAATCTCGTATCCGTAGGCAAGGCTGCCTTGATCCTCTCAATCAGTGTAGATTGAACCTTGAGACTGGCCATCTGTCCATCCGTGTCTGGCAATACAATCTCAATCCCAAGCTCCTGGAGGTCCTCTAGCAATTGCCTCTGAGTCGTCAAAATACGCCATGGGCTTCCTGCTTAAGGCATCTGCTACTACATTCGCCTTGCCAGGGTGGTACTGCAACTCGATATTATAATCTATCATAAATTCTAGCTAGCGCCTCTGTCCTATATTGAGATCCTTCTGCGTGTAGACATACTTCAGGCTTTTATGATCTGTGTAAACCTCAACACGCTCCCCATAAAGGTAGTATCGCCATAGCTCTAGTGCAAGTATCACTGCAGCTAGCTCCAAATCGTGCGTCGGATAGTTCTTCTCATGAACTCTCAGCTGTCTCGATGCGTAGGCTATCACCTTGCCGTGTTACATCAGTACACATCCTAATCCGCTCCCAGACGCATCACTGTACGCTACAAATCCTCCTAATCCTGAAGGTAGTGTCAAAATTGGTGCTGATGTCAGACGCTTCTTCAGTTCATTGAAAGTCGCCTGACACTCGTCGGTCCAGATAAACTCCTCGCCTTTACGCGTCAGTCATGCCATAGGCGCAACTATCCTCAAGAAGTTTTCCACGAACCTCCGATAATATTCGGCAAGTCCGAGGAAACTCCTAACCTCTGTAACTGATGTAGGGGTAGGCCATGTCTCAACTGCAGCTATCTTCTCCGGGTCAACTGATAGTCCATCTCCGGTGATTATGTGCCCCAGAAATGGTACTCGATCCAAGCAGAACTTATATTTGCTGAGCTTGACGTATAGCCTCTTATGTCTTATCGTCTCCAACACGATCCTGAGATGCCTCTCGTGCTCCTCCTGGCTTTGGAATATATCAAGATGTCGTCTATAAATACCACCATAAACTTATCTAAGTACTGGTGGAAGACATTGTTCATCAAACACATAAATACTGCTGGTGCATTGGTTAAACCCAACGGCATAACTAAAAACTCATAGCATCCATACTTCGTCCGTAAAGCCGTTTTCGGAATGTCTTCTCTCCGTACCTTGATCTGATAATATCCGGATCTGAGGTCGATCTTCGAGAATACACATGCACCACTAAGCTGGTCAAATAAATCATCGATGCACGGCAGTGGATAATTGTTCTTTATCGTTACTGTATTAAACCCTGTAATCGATACACAAACATACCGTCCCTGAAATCAATACGCAAACATACCGTCTCGTCCTTCTTCGGCACCATATGATGGGTACTCCCCATGGAGAAATACTAGCCCGACTGAAACCCTTGTCTAAGAGATCCTCTACTATGGACCTTCAACTCAGCCAACTCTATCGGTGCTAGTCTGAAGACGGGAAAATAACTGGCTCGGCTCTTGGAGTCAACTCTGTAACAAACTCTTTCTGTCCGGTGGCAGGCCTAAAAAGATTCTCTAGAAACACATCCTCAAACCCTGATATAATATGGTGGTACACTGGTTTACCTCCTGTATTGTATACCCCTAAGGCAGATGAGCACCATACTCCTAGGCTCTCTGAAAAAACTCAAACTCAGGATAATCCGGTGGTCTAAGGATGACACAACCACGACGGCAATCAAGCATTGCTTGGTATTGGCTCAACCAATCCATGTCTAGGATAATGTCATAGTCTAGACTTTAACCTCAAGACAAATTCTCTTGTTCTATTTTCAACATCAATCCTCAAAAGAAAATGTTTCCTTGCCTAATGTATAATTTCTCTTCTCCTCAAGGTTTTTCCTAAAATTTTATTCCTCGAATTTCTTTTTTTCGTTATTCATCTCTCCAAGTCACAAGTACAATAATGGTATCACTCAAGCACATACTAGAATTCTTGGGATCCGATCATTATCTTCCAAGTGAGATCCTAAAATTTTATCTCCTCTAGCTCATAATCATTGTTCCTAGCATTGCTATCATATACAACTACTAGTTTCCATCATCAGGCTATACATTTTCATAAATTATTCTAGGTCATGATCAACAATCCTTCCAGCTCTCAGTACTTCCAAGATCACTACTACCTCAAGCACGGGTAGGGTACTACTGGGTCCAACTCTCTTGCCAACCTTCCATACTAGTTCTAGAATCCAAAGAACCCATCAATCTATCCTGATAAGGTAACAATCTTCTCAGAGAAAGGTATACGAATTATGTCTTCTGTCGTCTGGTCTTAAATCTTCTTCTGGAGGAAAATCATCAGTCACAAGCATTCGTCTTCCCGAACAATAGGGGACGAGAACAAGGATAGCGATATTGACGAAGATTGAACGAATACAAATTGG
Organism: Iris macrosiphon; assembly: GCA_036927795.1. Lineage (NCBI taxonomy): Eukaryota > Viridiplantae > Streptophyta > Magnoliopsida > Asparagales > Iridaceae > Iris > Iris macrosiphon. The sequence continues at coordinate 79,463,824 of JAYESA010000011.1, read as the reverse complement.
AAGTCCAAAGGCGATAATCACATACAAAGAGATTTTAGAATCGATTATGGATTGAGATCCTATTCAACAATCATAATATCTATTCCTAATTTGCAGGCTTGCTTGGCACAATCAGGTGACCAAGAAGATTTAAATCGTTCCTGCATGGGCCACCACAAAAATATGTCACGCCCCAGTCCCAAAATACGTAGGACCAGGAATACGTGACACGCCAGCTACGCATTCGACCAGACTCTGGTCTGACTCAAATACGTATAAGCTGTATAATATAAAGGGTACTATCTAGATATCCCGTAAATGTAAACCTCTATGTCTCAATCTACAATGTACAGAAGTATACAAGAAAGAGCTATATGTGCTAGAGTCGGCCGCCCAATAACACACTAACTCGAATAGACTCGAGAAGAAGTATGAGTCTATAAAAACTAGGCTACAACAGCAGATGAATAATCAATATAAAATAACCATAATGCCGATAGATAAGATGTGAGTACCTAGTACCATGCTCGCAAGACATGCAACTCCAACATCAACTCCAAATGCTCCATAATCATCTATGCTGCAAAACTGGCAGGGAACTAGGTCCTTAGAGGGACGTAACAAGGTACAGAAATACAACATGGCAGGTAAACAGATAGTACAAGTGCAACGACAGGGTAATCTATCATAACCAAACAAGTGAGACACAATTTAAAGACAATGTTTGACGCGTGGGCTTTTTAAAATAAAACCGTAGCTCCGGACACGGAAACATACGGGACGTACCGCAGCTCCGGGCAAAGAGTCACACGGGTGATACAACTATACTAGATACAGGATCACTACAGAAACAATACATATATATATATAAGCGCGTACAGAGGAGCCCAAACGTCTAGTAACTGTCTTCCCCATCCCAAGCGGTCAACGATTGTGCGCTGAACCTGGACCTCTAACTACAGTCTCGACACACAGAAATAACTCAACAGACGTGACCCTATGGTCGTCCCAGTCTCTGGTCATGATGTCAGTATCAGGATATAGGAATCTGGCACGATCACAGTGTATGAGTGTGTCCTGGGGTGTCGATATACTCAGGTACGCATTCGAGATGCTACGAAACATCCAATAATCTTTCTAAGATGTTACGACGTACGTCTTTACCCGGTTGTGAACCGGACGTGAAGTATCGAACGTTAACATAAATATGTGCATAATGTACATAACGAAATAATAAATATCTGTAAACTGAAATACAGGGTAGCAAGGTACACTTGCCTGCGTGCGGCTGCTAATGACGGAGATCTGGTACCGCGTTCAAGTCCTCAGGTCTCGCAGTACCTAGAGATGAGATACAAACCAGAATCAATAATCTATTCTATGTTAAGCAGGGATACGACACACAACTACACTCAAACTCAGTCTCAGCTACGACTCACAGGGATAAGACACTAGGGGATTGACCATAGTTGACTATCGGTACGATAGTCAAATCAACTAGTCATCTGAACACTCTCTTTGGTTTAATTCTCCGTAATTAAATTAACATTTTCCATCATGTACTATAGATCTTGATTATTTATTTAGAGGTCAAAAACCTAATTCCTTAAATACATAACTTAATTAAATCGTTATAATATATGTAGAAGCCAACCCTAATTCCATAATCCACCTATCACAAATACATCTCCTCAACGTATCACAAGTCGAATCCCCAAGTCCTTGATCATCCTCCCCATCATCGTCACATGCTCAATATCGTAACATTTTCTCACAGGTTGTATTCACCCTAATTCCAACCAAGTACATCATCCAAACCCAACCTCATAAAACACAAGTTATATGCTTACTACACTACATAAACACTAAAAATATATTAACCTCATTAACCCAACCTCAAGTCATTTAAAATTCCACATTCACATTATTCATCATTAGCCTTAATCATTATTAACAGTAGTCATAAAGTTCAAGTACTACACTAACCATATGTATCAACATGATATACACAACCCTAGCTAGTATTCCCACATCCATATATATAAATAACATTATTCTAAAATGATATTGAAAATCTGGAATTAAAGACAAGGGAGAGGAGAGTCGACCTCACCGTGGGGCTGTTGGCCGGAGAAGGTGGCCGGAGTATGGTGGTGATGGTGGTGGTAGTGAAGAGAGCTAATGATGGTGGTGATAACGGTGGTGGGGAAAATGATGATGGTGTAATGGTGGTGGTGAAGAAGCTGGACAGGGAGGTTGGCCGATCGGGGAAGTCGCCCGGCCGGAGTCGGGCTCGGTCTGCCGCCGGAGTCGCACAGCGGTAGGCTCGAACTGGCCGGAGCCTGCTGTGTTGGGTCACAGGTGGTGGAGCTACTCAGTCCGGTCGGAGAGGAGAGTCAGGCCGGACGGGGGTGGCTGTCCCTTGGAGTCGGGACCGGAGCTGCACACCGGCTGCACGTAGAGGCTGCACAGGTCGGCGGAGCTGGCTGCAGTCGTAGCCGCCGCGGGGGTGCACTGGCCGGAGCCGAGTCGGTTGTAGAAGCATAAAAAATATGCTGGGAGGATCTACGCAGCCTCTTGATGCAGAGCAGCGTAAACAGAGGCCTTCAGAGCCATCAAACGTGCAACAGAGCTTTCTCCGCTAAAACACAGCATGAAGTATAAGCTCAAAGGACCATCCGCGTAAGTGCAGTACGTCCAGGCCGCTCCAGCGTAAGACAGAGTTCTTCATAGCCTCCATGGCGTAAAACTCAGCCGCTCTCAAAGCAGCGTTAATGCGTACGAGGAACGCTCCGTCTTCCCTAAAATGAACCTGTCAAGTCATGTAGTGAACCTGGCCTCTGACTCCTGACAAAAAGTGCTGCACGGCTACCCAGACGACGGCTGGAAACGATGGCAGACCCCTCGGGATGCACCCCACAGTATGATGGCGGATCTTGGCATTTAATGCAGAGGATTTGGTTAAAATATCACCAAACCGTCGGTTACCAAAGTCCCCCCAGCGTAAACCGCTCTTCCGCGTACAAGGGAATACGCCGCCTTGTTTTACACAGGCAAACATGAGCTGTTTTACGCTCCGCAGTAGACAAACTGCCTGCCACGTCAAAAGCTGTACTTCGTACAGGGCCCGAGGTACGTTTCTACGTCAAATTGCATAGAGCGGTGACAGTTTCCCTCAAGACACGTCTCTGCGACGGATGCACAGAAGGGGCTGCAGACCTTCAAAACACGTCTCCGTATTTAATGCACAGGATGGTAGCAAATCTCTGTAAGAGATTTGATTACACCTTCGAAAGCCGTAATTCTGGCGAAGACGTCCACATCAACACTCTGGCACGGTACGCAGTGGCTTCTACGCCCATCCAGGATCTGTGCTCATTCGGTTTCAAACGCCCACTCAGTCTCTACGACCATTCGGCTTCTATGCCTGTTCGGCTTCTATGCCTGTTCGGCTTCTATGCCCATTCGGCTTCTACGCCTGTTCGGCTTCTTTGCCTATTTTGGCTTCTACGCCAGGGGTGACAGTCATTTGGCTTCTACGCCAACCTCTTCTACACAAGGGATACCTACCTACGTGGCTTCTACACCGTGATCTTCGCAGCAGATATACGCATTTTGTCCCCTTAGTTGGACACGTGTCACATGCTCACTCAAAAGGTCATTTATGCGCAAGCATTGGTTATTTTAACCGTTGTGTAAAAGGGTGTTGTACTGTCCACTCTTCGGTTGTTACACCGACCGAGTGGTCACTGTCACCAAAACTCTATAAATAGAGACCCCTATCAATGGGGAACAGGGTCAAGAATTTGGAAGATCGAACCAGGTCGGAGAATTGGTAAAAAGAGAGAGAGAGAGAGAAGGAGAGAAGAGTCCGGAGCTCAGGCAAAGAGTAGGGGTCGACGGCTATGGCACCGTGCATCCACCCTCCTTCGCAACCTTCGAAGCCGCTACCCGTCTTCCACGGCACTTCTTCAACATCGTGTAGTCCAAGGGCTAAAGTGATCGACTGCAGATCAGACACCTATAGCAATTTATACCCAGATTAAATAAATTGTACTCCCGCGATCAAATTGTACAAGTTTGTTTGTAAACCAAAGGGCACGGGTCTCGTATAAACCCAGTTATTGAAATACACTTGGGCAAAGCCTCAGCGCTAACCCAGGAGTACCCACTGCGCTTTACGCGCAGAAATCAGTCTCCCGCTACGCGCGGTACAGACAAAACTTTGGGCAAAGCCTCAGCGCTAACCCAGAAGTATCCACTGCGCTCTACGCGTAGGAACCAGTCTCCCGCTACGCGCGGTACAGACCAAACTTCTGGTGATGCCTCAACGCCAGGACAGACAACATCTGACCTCTACGAGGAACCGGATGAACGCCGTAATTTTCACAAAGGGAAGCAGGCAGCGGAATACTCGACTCCTCGGCCGTTACGCCAGCGAAGGAGCAATCTGCCTACCCTCCGGATTACGCGGGAAGCCGACGGCCAGCTGAGGACCTCTTTAGCCTTACGCCACTCTGAGTGAATCTCTAATTTACGCCAGGCAAAGTCCAATGACGTGAAGTAAGCTCAAGTTGCTACTCCCCCTGACCTGCGTAAATACTTAATCCAGAAGCGTAAGGAGAGGGGACCTTCCAACATGTCTATTACGCACCCTAGCGAGCGATGTTGTAGTAGTCATAAAATTGTGATTGACTGTTGCTGTTCTAAGGCAAAATGGCCGATTTTTGACCGATTGAGCTACTCTCAAGATGAACTCTACGAAGTCCTTTCTGGGTGTATCTAGTGGCAAATTCCTGGGATTTGTCATTACTGCCAAAGACATCCAAGTGGACCCTGATAAAGTCCAGGCAATCGTGGAAATACGACCGCCCCGTAATCTGAGGGAACTCAGGGGATTTCAAGGACGTCTGGCTTACATCCGGCGATTTATATCCAACCTCTCGGGGAGATGTCAGCCCTTCTCTCATCTCATGAAGAAAGGTGTATCCTTCGTATGGGACGAAACCTGCCAGCAAGCATTCGGAGATATCAAGCGCTACCTTACCAGTCCACCAGTTCTGGTGCCTCCCGTTATGGGAAAACCGTTCTTGCTGTACGTCCGAGCAATGGATCATTCGCTAGGAGCTCTTCTCGTACAGAAGAACGATGTAGGGCATGAACAGGCTATCTAATACCTCAGCAGGATGATGGTCGAAGCCGAAAACCGGTACAACCCAGTGGAGAAAGAATGCTTGGCTCTGATGTTCGCTATCCAAAAGATGCGGTACTACATCACCGGCCAGACTATCCACATCATCTCCAGGATTAACCCTCTTCGAGTAATGATGAGCAAGCCGAGCGTTCTTAATTCCTGACTCGCAACTTGGGCGATGCTGTTAACACCATATGACATGGTATACGTACCGCAGAAGTCCATCAAAGGCCAAGCGCTGGCCGACTTCTTAGCTGCTCACCCGATCCCGGAGGCCTCCAAATTATACGAAGACATTCCCGACGAAGTTGCAGAATGTAATTCTGCAATGGAAGGTGACGCATGGCAACTGTTCTTCGACGGCACCTCCAGAACCGGTCCTAAGGGAAACATCATTTCGGGAGTGGGAGTCGTCCTGGTCGCCCCTGATCAGCACATCATCTACCGAACATATTCTCTTAGCGAGCCCTGCTCCAACAATGTGGCAGAGTACAACGCTCTACTAATAGGGCTCCAAGTTGCTAAAGAGCTGGGGGTAGAGTCCCTGGAAGCTTTCGGTGATTCTCTGCTTATCGTCAATCAAGTCAGGAGAATATATGAAGTCCGGAATCCAGACCTCATCCCCTATCCCCAAGCGATGGTCGAGATAGCCATGACATTCAAGGAGTTCTTCCTAGAGCATGTACCTCAATCTCAGAATCTGGAAGCTGATGCCCTAGCCAGTCTAGCGGCAGATTTAGCTACTCCCGTGAGAAGGCAGGATTCGGTAATCCTTCTGAACAGAGATTTGTTCTGTGTGAAGAACAGCTGTCACATAGAACGCAGCTACGCTGTCAACACCGATCCTCCTACGAGAGATTGGACAAGTCCCTTCATAGATTTCGTGGCATACGGAATCTTGCCGGAGGACCCCAAAGAAGCAGTATCCGTCAAGAGACGATCACTACGCTTCTACTTCGATGCATCTTCACAAAGCCTATATCGCCGGACCTACGACGGATTACTATTGAGATGTCTCTCTAACGACGAAGCACAGCAGATTATCCGTGAAGCTCACGACGGCGTGTACGGAGCACATCAACCCGGTCCTAAGCTATAGGATCGCATCAGGAGAATGGGCTATTACTGGCCTACTATGATCGCAGATGCAATACGGTATGCAAGATATTGCAGAGCCTGTCAGGTTCATGCAGACTTCATACATCAACCGTCTGAACATCTATATCCCACGGTCGTATCCTGGCCTTTCGAAGCATAGGGTATGGATATCATCGATCCTATTCACCCGTCTTCTTTCAAGGGTCACCAGTTCATACTGGCCATCACGGATTACTTCTCCAAATGGGCAGAGGCAATCCCTCTCGCTGAAGTAAAGGCATCTAATATGATCAGCTTCATCAAGCATCACGTCATTTATCGCTTCGGGGTACCCCAGAGAATAATTCACGACAATGGGCCTCAATTCATCAGCCAAGTGTTTCATCGGTTTTGCGATAAAAATTGGATACACAATATTGCCTCTACGGCATACTATCCGGCTGCTAATGGTTTGGCAGAAGCTTTCAACAAACCATTATCAAACTCTTAAAGAAATTTGTCTCTTCAAACAAAAGAGACTGGAACGAGAAGCTGGGCGAATGCCTCTGGGCATACCGCACAACGGTACGGACATCGACAGGTTGTACCCCCTTTTCACTGGTCTACGGGAGCGAAGCAGTTCTTCCCATCGAAATTCAGATCCCGTCGCTCAGGATAGCCGTGACTAGTGAGCTGACTCGAGAAAAGAATGACCTATTAAGGCTCCAAGAGCTAGAAAGATTAGACGAGAAACGCCTCCAAGCTCAACAGCGCATCGCGCTCTACCAAGCACGCATTTCCAGAGCTTTTAATCATAAAGTAAAGGAAAGAGTGTTCAAAGTCGGCGAGCTAGTCCTAGCCGTAAGAAGGCCGATGATTCTTACTCACAAAAGTAAAGGCAAATTCTAGACCAAGTGGGAAGGCCCTTATGTGATCGAGACAACGTTCTCGAATGGCGCTTACAGGATAGCCCAGCCTAATGGAGACCTGTTAATGGCTCCTATCAACGGCAAATTCCTGAAAAGTTACTATGCTTAATCTCCCTTGCTCGGGTGGAATATAGCAAGGATCTCATATTCTGACAAAACTACTCCCAAAATAAAACTAGTTGGGTCATATCCTATCATGTCTGTACGACCTCTGAATAGATATGTCCTGCTAAGAAGCTTATCGAGAGTCTATCATGTCCATACTACCTCTGATATTACTCTCGCCTAAAAAACTGTCATTTATATTCCGAAATGACGGGTCCACAAAAGTCAGAAAAGAGTCGCCTTTATTTATTCCCAAAAGGGAGGCAGAATTACATCTGGGCAAGCAAAAAGGGAAAGGATACATCATGATGGCGGAGTAGTCAGATTATGAATCAGCCGCTCCAGTACAGCTATCCTCTCATTTCTAAGAACCAAGGCGTCGGCGCGAGCCTGCTCCAGCCGTGCCTCGGGAGTGTTCGTAAGGGTCAGATCAGCCTTTGCCCGAAGATAGCCCGTACGAGCAGCTTCTGTACGATCCAAATCCTGTCGCGCTGCGCTCAGACGACCAGCTGCTACCTCTAGCCCGTAGAAGCATAAAAAATACGCTGGGAGGATCTACGCAGCCTCTTGATGCAGAGCAGCGTAAACAGAGGCCTTCAGAGCCATCAAACGTTCAACAGAGCTTTCTATGCTAAAATACAGCATGAAGTATAAGCTCAAAGGACCATCCGCGTAAGTGCAGTACGTCCAGGCCGTTCCAGCGTAAGACAAAGTTTTTCATCGCCTCCATGGCGTAAAACTCAGCCGCTTTCAAAGCAGCGTTAATGCGTACGAGGAACGCTTCGTCTTCCCCGAAATGAACCTGTCAAGTCACGCAGTGAACCTTGCCTCTGACTCCTGACAAAAAGTGCTGCACAGCTACCCAGACGACGGCTGGAAACGATGGCAGACCCCTCGGGACGCGTCCCACAGTATGATGGCGGATCTCGGCATTTAATGCAGAGGATTTGGTTAAAATATCACCAAACCGTCGGTTACCAAAGTCCCCCCAGCGTAAACCACTCTTCCGCGTACAAGGGAATACGCCGCCTTGTTTTATACAGGCAAACATGAGCTGTTTTACGCTCCGCAGTAGACAAACCGCCTACCACGTCAAAAGATGCACTTCGTACAGGGCCCGAGGCACGTCTCTACGTCAAATTGTACAGAGCGGTGACAGTTTCCCTCAAGACACGTCTCTGCAACTGATGCACAGAAGGGGCTGCAGACCTTCAAAATACGTCTCCGTATTTAATGGACAGGATGGTGGCAAATCTCTGTAAGAGATTTGATTACACCTTCGAAAGCCGTAATTTCGGCGAAGACGTCCATATCAACACTCTGGTACGGTACGCAGCGGCTTCTACGCCCATCCGGGATCTGTGCTCATTCGGCTTCAAACGCCCACTCAGTCTCTACGACCATTCGGCTTCTATGCCTGTTCGGCTTTTATGCCCATTCGGCTTCTACGCCTGTTCGGCTTCTATACCTATTTTGGCTTCTACGCCAGGGGTAACAGTCATTTGACTTCTACGCCAACCTCTTCTACACAAGGGATACCTACCTATGTGGCTTCTACGCCGTGATCTTCGCAGCTGATATACGCATTTTGTCCCCTTAGTTGGACACGCGACACATGCTCACTCAAAAGGTCATTTATGCACAGGCGTTGGTTATTTTAACCATTGTGTAAAAGGGTGCTGTACTGTCCACTCCTCGGTTGTTACACCGACGGAGTGGTCACTGTCACCAAAACTCTATAAATAGAGACCACTATCAATGGGGAACAGGGTCGAGAATTTGGAAGATCGAACCAGGTCGAAGAATTGGTAAAAAGAGAGAGAGAGAGAAGGAGAGAAGAGTCCGGAGCTCAGGCAAAGAGTAGGGGTCGACGGCTCTGGCACCGTGCATCCACCCTCCTTCACAACCTTCGAAGCCGCTACCCGTCTTCCACGGCACTTCTTCAACATCGTGTAGTCCAAGGGCTAAAGTGATCGACTGCAGATCAGACACCTATAGCAATTTATACCCAGATTAAATAAATTGTACTCCCGCATCCTCGTATAGGATCAAATTGTACAAGTTTGTTTGTAAACCAAAGGTCACGGGTCTCGTATAAACCCTGTCATTGAAATACACTTTCATTCTTTCGTTTAATACCACAAACATCGGTCGGCCGGCCGGTCGGGTCCTTAGGAGAAAGAAGAAATAAAGGAAGAAGAAGTAGAAGAATGGAGGGAGGTGACTTATTGTGTGGAGAAATATGGAGGAGTAAGGAGAGAGAGAGAGGGGGGGTTTCTAGGCTCCTTGGGATTAGGGCCTGCTTGGAGAGTTGTGAGGGTGAGATGATGTTTTATAGGGGAGTGGTGAATGGATGGAGGGTGGAGATGCTCCTATTCAAAATGGAGGGATAGGATCACTCATGAGAAGAATCATTTCTTCATGAGGAAAAGAAGAGAGGAAGTTTAATTCGGTCCCAATTTTTGTGACCACTCTATGTGGTTTTGTCCAATGGGGTGAGGGCACATAAAATCACTAAATTGCAACTTAGCCCCTTAAATTCGGGAAATCGCACGAACACATAAAATGACGCAAAAATTGTGGAGAAAAATACGGTTGATGATTTGCATGACGAGGGGATGTTGGGGGTTTGGCACGGGTTTAATTTAATGGCCATCAAAATTAATTAAGGATTAAAATAGGATTAGGCAAAATTTGTATCCATGATTTAAATAGAATTAAAGTGTCCCGCACTTTTAAATTAAATGGGGGCACTTGGGGTCAAAATCCTGAAATGATGCAAAGGTCAAAAATGGTGGGGGCTTGGAGTCAGTCTTGGACCCTTTAGTTGGTCCGGCTCAACGGGTTAAGTTGGTATCTCAAAATTGAGGGTAACGACACAGGTGTCCGACACAGAATTAAAGATGGATTACGGTTTCGAAAAAAAATGTGCAATTAAGTTAGAGCACAACGAAATATGATTTTTGAGTGACAAAAAAGTCCAGTGCCTAATTTGGCGGGTCAAGTCCGAAGTACAATAATCCGATGCAATTTATGGACTGATATTGGGCTTCAAATAATTAAGCAATGATAGGGCACGCCAAGGGTTTAATTAAATGAATTAAATACCAGATAAACCTATCTCCACTCTAAACCTCAACATCTGCTGCTAAAACCAAAATTTTCCAAATCCAACCCTGACTATCTACAGAATTTAATCAAGGGGGTTTACAATATATATATATATATATATATATATATATATATATATATATATATATATATATATATATATATATATATATATATATATATATATATATATATATATTGATGTGTATGTTCTCATATGTTATCTATATGTATATAATGATAAGTATATATATATGAGATACTATATCTATATCTATGTGTGTATGTTTATATCTATCTATATGTATATATTTGTGGTTGTGTATATATATAAACGAGAGAGGGTATACATATATATATATATATATATATATATATATATATTGGTGTATATATGTATGTGTGTTGTTGTTGTGTGTGTGTGTGTGCAAGAGGGGGAAGAGACTCGACAGGAAACAGGGAAGCAGCAGCAGCTTAGAAATAGCAGCAGCAACAACATCAGCTTATAGGAAAGCTACAGCAGCAGCAGCTTAGAACAGCAGCAGCAGCTTACAGAAGAAACAGCAGCAACTGCTTAGAACAGTAGTATCAGCAGGTACGGGTTTAAGAGGTTTAGCTAGAAGGTTAAGGCGCAGCAACTAGTAAAGAGGTTTAGTGGTTATTACTAGTGTAGCTAGCAGTTAAAAATAGTTAGAATTGGGTAATAATTAGTGATACACTTGTTAGTATTAATGTCAGCTCTTAGTAGTTCGCTAGTTACTATAATTAGTTAACTAGTTATTTAATTATCTCATTATTAATACCTAGTTTAGTAGTAACTATATATATGTTAGTCATTAGATTGGGTAGCTACTATATATTAGAATCATATTTACCTTGAGATACCAAGGTAAGTGTCAAGGTATTGAGGATACTCAAGGTATTGGGTTTGGGTATCAAGCTGGGGGTTTAGTAGTGTGATACCGTATTGGTTCAAAGCCAAGGTATCCATTTAGCATTTATAGTGAGAATTAGTATATATAATGTTTTTTGAATATGCATATATGACTATTTTATATTTTTGTTTGCGTATCTTGAGATACGATATCTTAGTATCCTAGATTTAGCTTGTATGACCTAGTTTCATAGTCTATATACTCAATATCATCGAGATGGACTCATGCAACCTAGAAATAGGTAGTTTAACCTAGTTTGACTATTTTGACAAAGAATTGGCTCTTTGACCTAGAAGTTAGTTTAGCGTACTTTTATTCTGAAACCTTGTATTGATTTTTTTTCCCTATATGGGTCTTCGAGGCACCGTATCAGACATCTGTGAGACTATTCACCGGGCTTCAGGCGAGTACATTCTCTGATAGTTTTTTATTTATGATATCCTCTATGTTCATTGTATCTAGTGTAGATATCCTTGATTTTTTGACACAATGGTTACACAGATTGGTATATCCGGATCTCGTCATGAGATGTTATTCCTTGGTATATATGGTGTATCTTGTGCAAGCCTTATTTCATTATTTTTTGTACATGTACAGACATTGATTCTCGAGGAGTCTTGCTACCTTCCTAGAGAATCACGTGCCATAGTGTACCATGGTTGGATCTACTATACCAGTCGGGGTAGAGAGTATTTTAGTGTAGATATGTGATCATATCTTTTATGTTCATATATTATTTCCTGTGAGTGTTGGTCTCACGTATGACTAGCCAAGCCCTTATTTCTGTGCAAGTTCTCAAGCCGATCATATGTTAAAGCTAGTACCCACTCACTTAGTCATTAGTATTCTTGTTTATTGCTATATTGTTCATTCTTGTATTTATTTTTAGTATTTTCTTTATTGTATATCTCTTGTATCTATTGTTGCATCTTGTATATTCACATCTATTTACTGTTACATAGTTTATATCATTGAGTAGAATTATTATTAGAGATGTACTCTGCTCCTTTCCTGACTAGATATATTTTTCCCAGATAATACTGAGGAGTGGTACCCTACTCATTACGGGCCTCAGGATATTGTGGGCTTAGAGTCAGAGACCCTGGCTTAGGAGGGACTCATCCCGACTGAGACAGATGCCCCGTGACTTTTAGCTTCTTAGTATTCTCTTGTACTGGACTTGTCTCCAGCTGTCATGACCCGCACCAGAAATTTGGGCATGAGTCGTGGGTACGTCCAGCCTACGCCGCAGTATCGGCGGTAGAACGCTGTCTAGGTCTCAACACAATATATATCCTGTCAATAGTCTCAACTTCGTATGGAGGACAATAATAATAATCCACAGATCTATAAATATACTCAATCACAAGCTATAAGAAATAATGGCACGAAGAGAATGGAAAAGAGTTCTATATAAACCAATCACAAGAGTGCAACACAAGTCCGGAGTCTAGATGACCTCACAAAGTCACAAAATAATAAATACAACTCAGTCTCAGTCTAAAATAATAAATACAGAAAAAGTAATCTAAGTACAGGCAGGTAAGATCTCCTCTAGGCTAGGCAACTCCTCTGGTATTTCCGGAGTGAAATCTCCCTCTATTCCTGGGCCGTAATGAGTGGGGCAATAGTTCTCCAGGTCCTCTGAAAAATATTATCCAGTCAGGATTGGAGCGAAGCACAAGCACTAACAGCAGTTTTATTAAATTGACAAAAACTATAAACAGTGTAAGAAATACAAGATGAGAATAAATGCTGGAAATGTAAAGTACTGGAGAAATGAAATAGGCAATAGAGCATCTAGCAATGAACAATAAACAGTGAATGCTAGAACAAGTGAATCTGAATAAAGAATAGACATCTAGCTAAGTGTTTGAAATATCAGTTTATTATGTGATCGGCTTGGGACTAGATCAGGCTGGTTATATATGATTAGCTATGATTCTTGTAGGTCAGGCTAACCATATGGTTAGCTATGATGCATGTAGTGGTCAGGCTAATCATATATATAACAGCTATGATGCATGTAAATGGTCAGGCCGCACCCGACGTGAGAAGTGGGGTGAGCTATGATGCATGTAGATGTTTGGATATGATCACATAATCTACTAATAGTTCCCCATCCCCCAGCTAGCACGATGGATTCCAATCACGACTCCTCATGATGGGGATCTAGGGTGCTAACCCGTGTATCCATAGTGTCGGAATCAAGTATGTACTACAACTGAATTTATAGAAGTAATCAATAAAATAAAAACTGTCAGAGAATGTACTCGCCTGGGGTCCTGAGCAAAATGTGAGGATCGATGTCCAAAGGGAATCACAATGACCTATATAAATAAAATATAAGTATTAAATGGTGGTGTGGAAAGATAATTATAAATAATAACTAGGATGATGTTTCTAAGCTATTTCTAAGTCTATACTAGGTCTACTAGTCAACCTTAGTCTTATTCTTATCTAATTGACCATACTAAGAATACCTAGCTTATACTAATTGATAACTTAACTAGTAACTTAATACCTAATACCTATTTGGTATCTAACCTTACCAACTATACATGATACCAATTAACCAATACCAAATACTAATGATAGGCTCACTGATATTGTCACTGATACCATAAATTCCTACACTACCACACACATATACACAGGAACACACTCTAGAATCAACACTGATACACACTGAGGTATTAATTTGCACAGTTTCACACTGCTCACAGAATTCTCATTACACAGTCACACACTAGAATGCACATAGGACTCACTGACCTGAGGATTTATGGGACATACACACACACTAGTTTAAACAGGGATGCACACACACACAGAATTTCACACTGGCACATACACAAGTTAAACTCTCACCTAGCTAATACACATTGACACTGGTTCACCTATACTGACACACCTACTTCACAGACACTGATGCACACTGGTACCTTACTGCCATAGTACAAAAATTGCACTGATACTAGTGCACTACACACACATAGGTTCTCCTATACAGACCTATACAGTACAGATGCATACTGAAAATTCCCCATACACCACATACTGATGCTCTGCTACTGAACTACACATTGCTCCCTTACTCATCTACACACTAATACTAATGCACTCTCGCATAGCTATCTAACTCACACACACACTACCACACAGGTAGACACAGGTTGTTTCTTAATCCTATACACACACACATCAACACATAGGCAACACTGACTAACTGATACATTGATTCCTAACACTGATACTAAAACCCAAATGCCAACACACACTGAACAGGAACCTCCCTGCACACTAAGAAACACCCAGGTATTGGCATACCTATACATACATTGGCACTTACTGATACATTAGACCTATACACAGGTATTCACAAAACAAAATACTGCACTCTCAGCTCACTGGTTATATGTGTCCTAACACTGAGACTAACACTCACAGAAAACTCACTCACTGGCACACATAAATCAATACACTGCCACACTTCTCTCTCTCACACTCATACAACATTCCCTCTCAAAATTTATACACAGAACTTCCCCCTCTCCTGCACACATTCAGTACACTGGTTCACACACCTCACACAGATACACCTACACTGATTGTTAAAACTGATGCACAGCCAACTACACCTAGGTACAACTAACTAGGATACTTAAGTAGTCACAATTCCTATTTACTGATACATAATGATACATTCTAAACCTACTGACACTCTAACACTCTCTAAGTTATTAGCCAACCCTTACACAAGAACACACACAGGTAAAGTTCACTGAAAACACTTACTGAGACACTGGCACATCTTATACACAGATACCTAACACACTGGGACACAAGTACACAACACAGGTGTACAAACACCCACACAGGAAACTTAATTCCTACACGGCCACAATACAGATTCTTCACATCTCAACCCGACTGCACAGTAAAGTTTTCCAAACACACAGAACAGTGCACAGTTGAACCCGACTGCACACACTCTCTACCCACCCATGTACACACAATAGCACACAACCCATTTACAACACAAATATATTTATGTATATTGATTATATGTTAAAATATGCAGAAATACGAATACATTAGATAGGTAAAACCTTAAGGACATTTCTACAAACACAAGAAGTGCAGAAAATGGATTCACACAAGTACCCATGAATCCTCAATTCGAAAACCTAAGAAATCGAGATCTAAACTCAATTGTTGGAGGTAAAATCGTGTCTACACAAAGTCCCTAGGTTTAGGGTTCCAAAAATTTGGAGAAAACACCCACAGGTCATCAAAACACAAATCTCCCCTAGGTCTTCCTGTCGGATCCCTAGAACCGAGATCTACACAACAAGGTAGGTTTTCTAATGGCCAATAACAAGAAAAACAGAATTAAAATGGATAGAAATTCGGATTTTACCTATAGGGAGATGGTTTCCCTATGAAGGTTCTTCTTCTCCAAGTCTTCTTGACCCAAGCTCCTTGCTTCCCTTTGCTTTGGAGGAGGAAGATGGAATCCTAGGGTTTGATTCCGAATTTGGGGTGGGGAAGTGGTTTTTTCTAATGGAGGCTAGGGTTTCCTCTCTTCATGAAGGAGAAAAGGGTTGAGGGTGGCTCCCTTTTATATTAAAAGCTAGGTTAGGGTTTCTAATGCATAGGTTTAGGTTAAACCCCCATGTTAGGTCATGCAGAACTCTATTAGCTCAGGTTAGGGTTTTCTAGGGTTTGAGGTTCAACCCTAAAGTTGGAATTCTAGGGTTTGTCTAGAATTTGGGTTTCAAACTAGGGTTTAGTCCTTAGGGTTATAGTCCTAATGAGTTCTAGGGTTTGACCTAAACCAAACACAACTAACAACATATAAATAGTTTTAAAAAACTCAGCAGATTAATTAAATACATAATTATTCAAAATAGTAAAATTACACAAATGCCCTTATCTGGAAATGTGGTAGTGACAAGTCTACCCTCCTTAAAAAATTTTGTCCTCGAAATTGGACTGAACTAGAGCAAGAATGAAATCAGAAAAGGAAAAATATACCTCAAGTCTAGAAGAGGTACGGGTTTTGCTCGCGCATTTTATCCTCTCTCTCCCAGGTTGACTCCCCTGGAGAGTGATGTCTCCATGCAACACGAACCAAAGGAATAGTTTGGTTTCGCAACACCTTCTCTCTGCGGTCCAAAATCTCTACGGGCTGCTCGGGGTAGCTGAGCGTCGGACCAACCTCAATCTCCGAGTGGTCAAGTACATGACTAGGGTCTGCCACGTACCGTCTCAGCTGCGACAAGTGGAACACATCATGCACTCCCTCTAATACAGGTGGCAAGTCTAGTCTATACACCACTACACCTACCCTCACAAGAATACCAAAGGGTCCGATGTAGCGCGGGCTAAGCTTCCCGCCTCGACCAAAATGAATCGTGCCACGCGTCGGAGAAATCCGTAGGAATACTAGATCGCCAACCTAAAACAAAATAGTCTCAATACGCAGTCTAAACAAACACAAGCCAGAAAATAACAATTTATACCTGAAACTCAAAGGGTCTACGGTGGCTGTCGACCCAATGCCGCTGTCTGTCCTGCGCCACTCGCAGTCTGTCTCTGATGAGTTTTACCTTTTCTGCTGCATCCACGACCATTTCTGGTCCTAGCAAGGCTTTCTCTCTCCAACGTCGTCCCAAGATAACGGTGTAAGACACCTCCGTCCATAAAGAGCCTCAAATGGTGACATCTCGATGCTGGCCTGGTAGCTGTTGTTGTAAGCAAACTCTACCAGGTGCAGATGATCCTCCCAAGAACCTCCGAGATCTAAAACGCAAGTGCGTAGCATATCCTCGAGAGTCTGAATAGTCCTTTCAGACTGCCCGTCTGTCTGGGGGTGGTATGCGGTACTGAACTTGAGCTGAGTGCCCAAGCTAGCCTGCAGACTCCTCCAGAAGTGGGAAGTGAAATGACTATCCCGATCCGAGACGATGCTCACAGGAACTCCATGAAGTCTAACGATCTGTCGCACGTATATCTCTGCTAGCCTCTCTGTCGACATGCCCACCTTGAAAGGTAAGAAATGGGCTGATTTAGTCAACCTGTCCACGATGACCCAAATCGCGTCCTTCCCTCCTGGAGAACGTGGAAGCCCTGAAACGAAATTCATGGTCACGTGCTCCCATTTCCACTCTGGGATCGGTAAAGGTTGAAGCAAACCACCTGGCCTTTGCCGGTCTGCCTTTACCTGCTGGCACACTAGACACCGGGATACGAAGCGTGCTACCTCGTGCTTCATTCCATACCACCATACGTGCTCTCTCAAGTCTCGATACATCTTGTTGGCACCGGGATGCATCGAGTACTGAGAGCGGTGTGCCTCCTGTAAAATCTCCTCGCACAGCTCCCCGCTTAGCACACATATCCTCGTGCCGTGTCGTAAGAAACCATCATCTGCGATAGTAATGTCGTCCGACAATCCTGTCCGAACCTGTGCTCTGATACTCCTCAGAGCCTCATCATTATACTGTGCAGCTCTGATCCTGTCCATCAGCTCATACTGTACCTGTAATCCCCATATCTGAATCTCAGTACTGGGAACTAACACCTTAATCTCCAAGCTCTCCAAATCAGCCAACAAATGTCTATTTGTCGTCAAGTACATCGCCATCGGATACCTGCTCAAGGCATCGGCGACTACGTTGGCCTTTCCTGGGTGGTACTGCAATGAGATATCGAAGTCCTTTATCAACTCCAACCACTTCCTCTGCCTCATGTTCAGTTCCTTCTGTGTGAACACGTACTTCAAGCTCTTGTGGTCTGTAAAGATTTTAACACGCTCTCCGTACAGGTAATGTTTCTACAGCTTTAGAGCGAAGATAACTGCTGCCAACTCCAAATCATGGGTGGGATAGTTTTCTTCATGAGGGCGTAACTGCCCGGAAGCATAGGCAATTACATTCTCGTGCTGTTGAAGAACACATCCCAGACCCTTCCCTGAAGCATCACTGTAGATGGTGAAACCACTTGTCCCTGCTGACAACGTCAAAATTGGAGTTGTCGTCAACCTCTTCTTCAGCTCATCAAATGCGGCCTGGCAATCCTCCGTCCAGACAAAATCCACATCCTTCCTAGTCAGTCTGGTCATCGGCGCTGCAATCCTGGAGAAGTCTTGTACAAACCTCCTGTAGTATCCTGCTAGCCCGAGAAAACTCCTGATCTCAGCTACCGAACTGGGGGTAGCCCACGACTTCACTGCCTCAATCTTCTGTGGGTTAACCGAGATTCTATCACCCGATACCATATGCCCAAGAAATTCAACCTTGTCAAGGAAGAATTCACACTTAGAGAGTTTCCCGTACAGCTTCTCCCTCCTGAGAGTCTCTAAGACCAACCTCAGGTGATCTTCATGCTCCTCCGGGGTCTTGGAATATACAAGAATATCGTCGATGAACACCACCACGAACTTGTCAAGGTACTGGTGGAACACCTTGTTCATCAGGTTCATGAATACTGCCGGTGCATTGGTTAAACCAAATGGCATCACCATGAACTCAAACTGGCCGTATCTGGTCTGAAAAGCTGTCTTCGGCGTGTCTTCTCTCTTCACCTTCACCTGGTGATAGCCTGACCTCAAATCTATCTTTGAAAACACCCTCGTCCCGCTCAACTGATCGAAAAGATCATCTATCCTCGGCAGTGGGTATTTGTTCTTGATAGTGAGGTTGTTCAAAGCTCTATAATCAATGCACATGCGCACCGTGCCGTCCTTCTTCGGTACGAACAATACCGGAGCTCCCCATGGTGATGAACTGGATTTGATGAAGCCTTTGTCCTGCAGCTCCTTAACTTGCTTCTTCAGTTCTGCCAGCTCGCTGTTGTTGACTCTATAGACATATTGTGAAATGGGCTCCGCTCCTGGAACCAAGTCTATAGAGAATTCAACATCTCTGTCTGGCGGCAAGCCTGGCAACTCCTCTGGAAATACATCCAGGAACTCCGCTATCAGAGGATGTGGCAACTCCTCTTCTTCCGCCCTGGCTTCGCAAAATATGCTCTTCCTCTGTTCCGCTGCTCCTCTGACGACCTCAAACTCTGGCTCTCCTGGTGGTCTAAATAATACTCTGCCTCTATAATAATCTATAGTAGCATGATGCCTACTCAACCAGTCCATTCCGAGTACAATATCGTACCCCGGAAGTGGCATGACGAGTAAGCTCACGCTCATCTCTCGGCCTCCTACTGACACTCTCCGGTCCTTGTAGTGATCACAGACTAGGATAATACCTCCACCAGTCATGATCTTGCAAGTCCTAGCTAATGGTTCTGTGTCTAAATGATATCGAAGTGCATAAGATACCGACACAAAACTATGGGAAACGCCAGAGTCGAATAAGGTAAATGCGGGAATACAATCGAGAAGAACCGAACCTGTGATCAAGTCTCCTGCTGGCTCGATCTCCTCGACTGCCATGGCGTACGCTCGCCCCTGGGGTACACCTCTCTGCTGCTGGTGCTGGGCAAACTTCTGATGTTACGGTGGAAGTGGTGCCCTCTGTTGTTGGCATCCTAGTACGGCAGGTACCCTGTCTAGTCCTCTCTGGGTGGCTGCTCCACCCTGACCTGGACGAATGGTAGGGCAATCCCTTAGCTGGTGTGTCGTCGATCCGCAGGACAGACATGAGCCCAATCTCTTCCTGCAGATCTCTCTAGTATATCCTGTCTTCCTGCAGTACGTACATTGGATGGCGGGCTGAGTCTGCCTCTGTTGCTGCTGCTGGACCTGCCCTCGGACTGGTGCCTGGTGCTGCTGGTGCTGAAAGGGCCTCTACTGCTGCTGATAGTGTGGATGGTTGCCTGGTCCCGTACTACTGTTTGCTCCTCCGAAAACATCGCGTCCCCTCTTGGGCCTGAGGTCCAAGTCGTCCTCGGCTATCTGGGCATCCATCAATATGCCCTCGTTGGTAGCTGTGCGATGTCCCGACGTACGAGACTTGATCTTCCTTGCCAGCCCCTTTCTGAACTTCTGGGCCCTGTCCCCCGGATCTTTAATCATCGATGGCGCGAAGCGGCTCAGGCGGCAAAACTCCGCGGCATACTCATCGACGGACGAGCTCCCCTGGGCTAAGTCATGGAACTGACTCTCCAAAGCTCCCAGGGCAACATCAGGAAAGAACTTCTCCTTGAAGAGCTCCTTGAAAGCTTCCCAAGTGAGTCCCCTGTCAAGGAGTCTCGGCTCTGTGCGAAACCACGTCAAGGCAATATTGAACATCTGGCTGCCGGCGGCCTCGATCTGGAGAGCCTCCGGAAGCTGCGCCAAGCGCAAGTTCCTCTCGATGTCCTCTAGCCAATCATCGGCGTAGAGTATTCCTTCTGTCCCCTTGAACTCCCGAGGCATCATCCTCTTGAAGTCCACAATGGTGCCCGACCTCTGGTGGTGCTGACCAGGATGCTGCTGCTGCTGAGTGACTCTCTCCACAGCCTGGAGAGCCACCTGATGAGCATTCTCCATGTTTACCCTCATCATCTCTGTTTGGGCCTGGTGTGCCTCAGCCTGCACCCTCTGGGCTTCTGCCGACGTCCTCTGGGCATCGACCATGTCCTGAATCAAAGCGAACATCTGTGCTCCATCGACGGGCACACCTCCTGGATACTGAACTGGTGGTGGTGGTGGTGGTGGTGGTGGTGGAGGCGCCGTCGTAGCTATGGGGACCCTCTGAACAGGTGGTAGAGGACCCCCGAATGCTGCAGACACTCCCACATGTACTGGAGATGTAGGAGGTGCTGCGGATATCTGTCCGGCAAGGCGAGAGGTGGCAGACCTCTCTGACTCTGCTGCTCCGGTTCTCCGGGACCTGGTCCTCGGCGGCATCCTGAAGACAGATCGAAGGATTTAATTAAGGCAATAGGCACGATATCATCAAGGAAGGACAGTAAATTTTAAAGGAAAAATCATTAAGAGTAGTATTATAAGAATCAAAAATTCCTAATTATGATTGAGCATATCCTCGGCCTAATTTCTATTTCCTAAAACAGGCTTGTAGTAATACTCTAAGCGAGCACCACTACGATATCGCTCTAATGCGAATCTAGGACTCGACCTGCATGGGCCACCACTAAAAACGTGTCACGACCCGCACCCGAAATTTGGGCATAAATCGTGGGTACGTCCAGCCTACGCCGCAGCATCGGCGGTAGAACGCTGTCTAGGTCTCAACACAATATATATCCTGTCAATAGTCTCAACTCCTTACGGAAGACAATGATAATAATCCACAGATCTATAAATATACTCAATCATAAGCTATAAGAAATAATGGCACGAAGAGAATGGAAAAGAGTTCTATATAAACCAATCACAAGAGTGTAACACAAGTCCGGAGTCTAGATGACCTAACAAAGTCACAAAATAATAAATACAACTCAGTCTCAGTCTAAAACAATAAATACAGAAAAAGTAATCTAAGTACAGGCAGGTAAGATCTCCTCTAGGCTAGGCAACTCCTCTGGTATTTCCGGAGTGAAATCTCCCTCTATTCCTGGGCCGTAATGAGTGGGGCAATAGTTCTCCAGGTCCTCTGAAAAATGTTATCCAGTCAGGATTGGAGCGAAGCACAAGCACTAACAGCAGTTTCATTAAATTGACAAAAACTATAAACAGTGTAAGAAATACAAGATGAGAATAAATGCTGGAAATGTAAAGTACTGGAGAAATAAAATAGGCAATAGAGCATCTAGCAATGAACAATAAACAGTGAATGCTAGAACAAGTGAATCTGAATAAAGAATAGACATCTAGCTAAGTGTTTGAAATATCAGTTTATTATGTGATTGGCTTGGGACTAGATCAGGCTGGTTATATATGATTAGCTATGATTCTTGTAGGTCAGGCTAACTATATGGTTAGCTATGATGCATGTAGTGGTCAGGCTAATCATATATATCACAGCTATGATGCATGTAAATGGTCAGGCCGCACCCGATGTGAGAAGTGGGGTGAGCTATAATGCATGTAGATGTTTGGATATGATCAGATAATCTACTAATAGTTCCCCATCCCCCAGCTAGCACGATGGATTCCAATCACGACTCCTCATGATGGGGATCTAGGGTGCTAACCCATGTATCCATAGTGTCAGAATCAAGTATGTACTACAACTGAATTTATAGAAGTAATCAACAAAATGAAAACTGTCAGAGAATGTACTCGCCTGGGGTCCTGAGCAAAATGTGAGGATCGATGTCCAAAGGGAATCACAATGACCTATATAAATGAAATATAAGTGTTAAATGGTGGTGTGGAAAGATAATTATAAATAATAACTAGGATGATGTTTCTAAGCTATTTCTAAGTCTATACTAGGTCTACTAGTCAACCTTAGTCTTATTCTTATCTAATTGACCATACTAAGAATACCTAGCTTATACTAGTTGATAACTTAACTAGTAACTTAATACCTAATACCTATTTGGTATCTAACCTTACCAACTATACATGATACCAATTAACCAATACCAAATACTAATGATAGGCTCACTGATATTGTCACTGATACCATAAATTCCTACACTACCACACACATATACACAGGAACACACTCTAGAATCAACACTGATACACATTGAGGTATTAATTTGCACAGTTTCACACTGCTCACAGAATTCTCATTACACAGTCACACACTAGAATGCACATAGGACTCACTGACCTGAGGGTTTATGGGACACACACACACTAGTTTAAACAGGGATGCACACACACACAGAATTTCACACTGGCACATACACAAGTTAAACTCTCACCTAGCTGATACACATTGACACTGGTTCACCTACACTGACACACCTACTTCACAGACACTGATGCACACTGGTACCTTACTGCCACAGTAAAAAACTGCACAGATACTACTATACTGCACACACATAGGTTCTCCTATACTGACCTACACAGTACAGATGCATACTGAAAATTCCCCATACACCACACACTGATGCTCTGCTACTGAACTACACATTGCTCGCTTACTCATCTACACACTAATACTAATGCACTCTCACATAGCTATCTAACTCACACACACACTACCACACAGGTAGACACAGGTTGTTTCTTAATCCTATACACACACACATCAACACATAGGCAACACTGACTAACTGATACATTGATTCCTAACACTGATACTAAAACCCAAATGCCAACACACACTGAACAGGAACCTCCCTGCAGACTGAGAAACACCCAGGTAATGGCATACCTACACACATATTGGCACTTACTGATACATTAGACCTATACACAGGTATTCACAAAACAAAATACTGCACTCTCAGCTCACTGGTTATATGTGTCCTAACACTGAGACTAACACTCACAGAAAACTCACTCACTGGCACACATAAATCAATACACTGCCACACTCCTCTCTCTCACACTGATACAACATTCCCTCTCAAAATTTATACACAGAACTTCCCTCTCTCCTGCACACATTCAGTGCACTGGTTCACACACCTCACACAGATACACCTACACTGATTGTTAAAACTGATGCACAGCCAACTACACCTAGGTACAAATAACTAGGATACTTAAGTAGTCATAATTCCTATTTATTGATACACAATGATATATTCTAAACCTACTGACACTCTAACACTCTCTAAGTTATTAGCCAACCCTTACACAAGAACACACACAGGTAAAGTTCACTGAAAACAATCACTGAGACACTGGCACATCCTGTACACAGATACCTAACACACTAGGACACAAGTATACAACACAGGTGTACAAACACCCACACAGGAAACTTAATTCCTATACTGCCACAATACAGATTCTTCAAATCTCAACCCGACTGCACAGTAAAGTTTCCCAAACACACAGAACAGTGTACCGTTGAACCCGACTACACACACTCTCTACCCACCCATGTACACACAATAGCACACAACCCATTTACAACACAAATATATTTATGTATATTGATTATATGTCAAAATATGCAGAAATACGAATACATTAGATAGGTAAAACCTTAAGGGCATTTCTACAAACATAAGAAGTGCAGAAAACGGATTCACACAAGTACCTATGAATCCTCAATTCGAAAACCTAAGAAATCGAGATCTAAACTCAATTGTTGGAAGTAAAATCGTGTCTACACAAAATCCCTAGGTTTAGGGTTCCAAAAATTTAGGGAAACACCCACAGGTCATCAAAACACAAATCTCCCCTAGGTCTTCCTGTAGGATCCCTAGAACCGAGATCTACACAACAAGGTAGGTTTTCTAATGGCCAATAACAAGAAAAACAGAATTAAATGGATAGAAATTCGGATTTTACCTATAGGGAGATGGTTTCCCTATGAAGGTTCTTCTTCTCCAAGTCTTCTTGACCCAAGCTCCTTGCTTCCCTTTGCTTTGGAGGAGGAAGATGGAATCCTAGGGTTTGATTCCGAATTTGGGGTGGGGAAGTGGTTTTTTCTAATGGAGGCTAGAGTTTCCTCTCTTCATGAAGGAGAAAAGGGTTGAGGGTAGCTCCTTTTATATTAAAAGCTATGTTAGGGTTTCTAATGCATAGGTTTAGGTTAAACCCCCTATGTTAGGTCATACAAAACTCTATTAGCTCAGGTTAGGGTTTTCTAGGGTTTGAGGTTCAACCCTAAAGTTGGAATTCTAGGATTTGTCTAGAATTTGGGTTTCAAACTAGGGTTTAGTCCTTAGGGTTATAGTCCTAATGAGTTCTAGGGTTTGACCTAAACCAAACACAACTAACAACATATAAATAGTTTTAAAAAACTCAGCAGATTAATTAAATACATAATTATTCAAAATAGTAAAATTACACAAATGCCCTTATCTGGAAATGTGGTAGTGACACCAGCTTATTGTTTAGTATTTCTTCAGACTCATTGATGTTATTATTTTAGACTCATGAGTGTATTATGACTATTCTATTCTTTTATAATACTCATGCTTATTTTTATCTTAGATCTATGATTGAGTATATTTTTATTGTTGATGGCTCATTATATTGCTAGATAGATTACCCAAACAGCATTCTACCACCAATTTTGTGGCATAAGCTAGGCGTTGTTCCTGACTTGCATCCCTTCACCGAGTGTGGGTCATGACACATTTTTAGTGGTGGCCCATGCAGGTCTTCGAGGTCATAATTAGTGCGATTCGTAGTGGTGCTCTGAATTGAGTGCTATTGCGAGCCTGTTTCGGGATATAGGATATAGGCTATAGGCTATAGGCTGAGAATACTCAATCACATCTAGGAAAAACTCTTTTGATTCAATTCAACTATCTTCTTTGATATTGATATTTAATATTTAAACTTTTTTTTTCCTTGAGTGTCTTACATTATGTGCCATATTGATTCTTTCTTTTGCTTTGTCCCAGGATACCGCCTAAGACTAGATTGCAGCAGGGGAGAGCAGCTTCTGAGAGGTCTGCGACATCCCAAGGGCCTGCACCAGTCACTTCTATGCTGATTGGAGTGTCTGCTACTTTTGAAGGTCTACCTCCTGCTCAGAGGACTGTGACGGCTGTATCTGAGGGACTTCCACCTCCACCTTTCGTGCTAGCAGATACGACGCAAATATTTATACTATTTCGCGAGATATTTGAGGCATAGAGGGCTCAGCCTGAGGCACACCAGAGATAGACCGGTGTCTTACGGTAGGGCATCGAGAGTGATCATCAGCTTGCTCGTGCCGTAGTAGAGAGAGGAGTTTTGGTCAAGCAACAGGTTGCTCCTCAGGTTGCTCAGCTTCAGCCAGGCAATATTTAGGACTTCAAGAAGGTGGAGCCTAGAGTCTTCAAGGGAACGGAGGGCATCAT
Organism: Iris macrosiphon; assembly: GCA_036927795.1. Lineage (NCBI taxonomy): Eukaryota > Viridiplantae > Streptophyta > Magnoliopsida > Asparagales > Iridaceae > Iris > Iris macrosiphon. The sequence continues at coordinate 79,437,656 of JAYESA010000011.1, read as the reverse complement.
CTATAATGATGATTGGCTCGAGGACATTGAGCGTCTTATAAGGGTGTCCCATCTTTCTGTGGATCTGAAGGTTGAGGCGGTAGGACTTCAGCTGTTCGACGTCGCTCATACTTGGTTCAGGAATGAGCCAATTCTTGTTGACGCTGGATAGCCTTGGGAGGTATTCAAGGACCTCTTGAAAAAGAAGTTCTTCACTCGGGAAGATAGGTTAGACTTGGGGAGACAGTTTGAGAGCCTCATTCAGGGGAGCATGTCTATGGAGGAATACGCTATAGAGTTCGGCAGGCTGAGCCAATTTACAGAGTATTTGGTGAAAGAGCTGGAGGTTCAGGCTATTAGATTTCATGAGGGTCTAAACTGGGAAGTAAAGATCCTTATTTTGTCTTTTTATGAGACCTACTCGGAGATACTTGCGGAGGCACGCAAGGTTGAGAGAGAGTTGGGTTTGAAGCCCAAGAGAGATCGCGATCTTTTTTAGGGGCCAACAATAGTGCAGTATCTGCCAAGCGTCCTTATTTCCAGTCCAAGCCTTTTCAGCAGCCGCAACAGCACTAGACTCCAACTAGGGCATCATTTTACCAGGCACTACAGTAGCAGAGATAGTTATAGCAAGATTTCTGCCACTTCTACAAGAAGTCCGGCCATATTTGGGAAGTTTGTAAGAAAAGGTTGAGAGTTTGTTTGTATTATGGTGCCGAGGGGTATCAGATAAGAGGGTGTCCTTGTCATACAGTTCAGGGAGTAGCTCCAGCTCCGAGGACACAAACGAGACCACATGCAGTACAACCGAGGGGACCGCCACTTCTGACCCAGCAGCAGCATTATGTCCAGCATCAGCATCAGGAAGGTGCATGTTAGGGATGAGCGTTTGCTATAACCATTGAGGAAGACGAGCCCACTGAAGATGTTATCGCAGGTTCTGTTCTTCTTGATTTTATTCCAACTTTAGCTTTATTTGATAGTGGTGCTTCCCATAGTTTTATATCTGTTTCTTTTGCTCTGAAAGATGGTTTGGTAGCTGAGTCTTTGCTTAAGACTTGTAAGATCATGATCGGGGGAGACATTATCCTGGTTAATGATATCTGCAAGGATCGAAGAGTTATTCTAGGAGACCGGGAGCTGAGTGCATGTCTACTTGTAATGCCACTTCCAAGCTACAATTGTACTCGGGATGGATTATTTTAGTAGGCACCGTGGTAGTATAGATTATAGATGAGGTAGAGTTTTGTTTGGTCTGCCAGGAGAGCCAAAGTTAGAGTTTGCTAGAGGAGCCGCAGAGCAGGGAGAAGGCATTATTTGTGGAGCTATAGTGAAAGACAAGGAGTTGCCGCATCCGTTGATAGCAGAGTTCTTAGATGTGTTTCCTAAGGAATTGTTGTCGCCAGATCGAGATATTAAATTTTTTATAGACTTGGTGCCAGGTGTAGAACTAATTTCACAGCATGTCTATAGAGTAAACAACAGCGAGTTGATCGAGCTGATGAAGCAGGTGGACGAATTACAGGATAAGGGATTTATCAGATTGAGTTCTTCAACGTTGGGATCCCTGGTATTGTTTGTACCGAAGAAGGATGGATCAGTGTGCATGTGCATTGATTATAGGGTATTGAATAATCTCACTATCAAGAATAAGTACCCTTTACTACGGATTGATGACTTATTCGATCAGTTGAGTGGTGCCAAGATATTTTCTAAGATAGACTTAAGATCAGGCTACCACCAGGTGAAAGTAAAGCCGAAGGATATACCGAAGACTGCTTTTAGAACTCGGTATGGTCAGTATGAATTTATGGTGATACCGTTTGGGTTGACTAATGTCCCGACGGTATTTATGAATTTGATGAACAAGGTCTTCCACCAGTACCTTGACAAGTTCGTGATGGTTTTCATCGATGACATACTCATATACTCGAAGACACCGAAGGAGCACTAGGAGCATTTTCGGATTATGTTGGATGTGCTGAGGAAGGAGAAGCTGTATGGAAAGATGTCCAAGTATGAGTTCTTCCTGGACAAGGTGGAGTTCTTAGGACATATTGTGACTGGTGATGGTATTTTAGTGGATCCGAAGAAGATCGCAGCAGTAGAGTCTTGGAAGACCCCGAGTTCAGTAGCAGAGATCAGGAGTTTCTTGGGATTGACAGGCTACTACAGAAAGTTTGTGCAAGATTTATTGAGGATTGTCGAGCCAATGACCAGACTCACCAGGAAGGATGTAGAGTTTCTTTGGACAGAGGATTGTCAGGTTGCTTTTGAGGAATTGAAGAAGAGGTTGACGTTTGCTCCTATTTTGACATTGCCATCAGGGTCGGGAAGGTTTCACTATTTATAATGATGTATCGGGGAAAGGTTTAGGTTGTGTTCTTTAGCAGAATGGGAAAGTGATTGCCTACATATCCAGGCAGTTGCGTCCTCATAAGAAGAACTATCCTACCCATGATTTAGAGTTGGCAGCAGTCATCTTCGCCCTGAAGTTATAGAAATACTATTTGTATAGAGTGCGTATAGAGATCTTCACAAGCCACAAAAGCTTGAAGTATGTTTTCACGCAGAAGGAGTTAAACATGAGGCAGCGTCGGTAACTAGAACTATTGCAGGATTTTGACATATCTTTGCAGTATCATCCTAGGAAAGCTAATGTAGTTGTCGATGCCTTGAGCAGGTATCCGGTAGCTATGTTCTAGACACAGGATCGATATTTATTGGAGGACTTGAAGAGCTTGGGCATTGAGGTGATAGTTCTTGGTTTGGCTATGCAGATATGGGGATTACAAATAAACTTAGATTTGATGGACATGATAAAGTCAGCCAAGTATGAGGATGTATCTCTGAGGAGCATCAGAGCTTAGGTGAGAGCAGGATTGGAGGATGATTTTACCATTGCTGAGTATGGTTCTTTGCGACATGGTATTATATTATGTGTGCCTAGTAGGGAACTGCGTGAGGTGTTGCAGGAAGCACATCGCTCTCAGTATTCCATACATCCAGGTGCCAACAAGATGTATCAGGATATGTGAGAGAGTGTATGGTGGTATGGCATAAAGAGGGAAGTGGCATAATTTGTATCCAGATGCTTAGTGTGCCAACAGGTGAAAGCCGAGAGGCAGAGGCCAGGAGATTTACTTCAGCCATTACCCATTCCAGAGTGGAAGTGGGAGCATATTACTATAGATTTTGTGTCAGAACTTCCACGATCTCTAGGAGGGAAAGACGTGATTTGGGTCATCGTTGACAGGTTGACCAAGTCAGCCCACTTTTTGCCTTTCAAGGTGGATTTGTCTACGGAGAAGCTGGAAGAGATGTATGTGAGGCATATCATCAGGATACATAGAGTTTCCATCAGCATAGTCTCAGACCGGGATAGTTGTTTCACTTCTCATTTTTGGAGGAGTTTGGAAGCGAGTTTGGGAACCCAGCTCAAGTTCAAAACTGTCAGAGAATGTACTCGCCTGTGGTCCTGAGCTGGCAATACCAATATCCTATTTCTGAAGTCTTGTCTGAATAATCCAACGATCCTATATACATAGTATAATAATAATATAGCATCAGTCGTTACACTAATACACACATAAACATAATACACTGAACTCAGAAACTACGCTAGGGATGATACTGGTCATCTAGCAGGGTCAAGTATGCGTCTAAATGCACGGGTGTCATGTCCTCAAATACTGTGCATAATCAGTCAGTCAACTCATAAACACATGTCTAAAGATCTAAATCACGTATAACACTAACACATGTCTAAGTTACTACGTTAGTGTATACAAGGCAGACAGTTCACTAACAACTAGGGTCATGCAAATACATATAAATACGGGATATCCACAGTTAACACTTACGGCCATACAACATACGTATATATTACAGTCATACATAGCACTGGTAACCATTTTCTTATGGATTATATATATATATCAAACTAATATTATACGCATACACGCACACGCGTACGAATTACTAGGTTCACCAACACAGGTCTTACGTTAACTAAACTGTCATAAAGCAATTGTTAATCCTAATACTAATCATACAAGTACACATAAAATCACGAAGAAGGCAAGTCCGAACCTGTACGTGCACGGGGTCGAGGGAGACTGCTGCGGGTCATCTCCGGCGAGGGTGGTGATGATGATGATGATGGTGACGATGTTGATAATGGTGATGATGTTATTGTTGATGATGATGATGATGATAGTAATGATGATGATGATGATGATGATGGTGATGATGATGATGATGATGGTGATGATGATGGTGGTAATGATGATGATGATGACGGTGATGAGGCTGCTCGTCGTAGAGAGATTGACAGTGGTGGTGATGTGCTCAATCGAGAAGGAAGAGGAGAACGGGATGAAGGAAGATGATGATGGGTTAAGGAGGAGAAGTTGGGGTCATGGGGTCGGGAAGATAGTCGAGGGGAAATAGAGGAGAATAGTTGTGGGGTCATGCTCGGTGGAGGAGGCTGGCGGTGAGGAGAAGAGGAAGGCTGTTGTGGTTGTGGTGTATCGACCAGTACTGTGGTCGAAGGGGAGAAGCGATGATGGTGGCTGACAGCGGGGTTGCTCAGGGCCGGGATGGTGGTGGTGTTGATGAGATGACGATGGTGTTGGTGGTGTTAATGGTGGCGGGGTCAAGTGCTCGCGGTGATGCACGATCGTGGAGTTCGGCTGAGGTTGGCGGAGTCCGGCATGGATGGAGGTCGAAGCGGTGAGTGACGGTGAGGCCGGGGATGATCGTCGTGGGTGACTGCGCTCAGGCGAGGGTCGACAGTCCCGACGGGATAGAGGCAGGTGTGGGATAAAGATGATGGGGATGAGGGAAGTCGACTATGAGTTCAGCGGGCTATTCAGCAGTGGATTGCCGATGCTGTCAGCAGAGGGAAGTCGGGAAGGGGCCAGAGATGGAGGATGAAGGTGATAGAAAGTTTAGGGTAAGGTTTCGGTTTGGGGTTTGATGTAGGTGGTGGTAAAAATACAATAAAAAAAGTGTGTATATATATATGGAGAAAATAGGGTAATATTGACCTAGGACGTAGAAGACATAGAATAGAATATTGTCATAATTTGGGTTACACAAAATGGGTCAAGATTGTGTCTCCAATTTTCATTGGAACGCACAATGATGCAAAGTTGGATTTATTTGGAAATACAATTAAATGTTTGCGACGAATATTGTGCAGCTAAAATAAAGCACAATAGAGCATATTTATGAGTTACACAAGGGTCAGAATAGAAGACTGGTACGTCTAGGACAAGAGTGTAAAATATGTTGGAAGGCAAAAGCTAGTGTAGTGCTCCCAATATTGAAGCAACGGTAAGGTACAATAATCCACTAAATCATAATATTAAATATAATCCCCAATATTTAATTCCCCAAAATGCTAATTAAAATCCATAACACTATAATTTGGTCAGAGGTTCTACTAGTAGATTTCTAGGTCCAGTTCACTAACTCATGCATTTAAGAACACTATAATATATATATATATATATATATATATATATATATATATATATATATATATATATATATATATATATATATATATATATATATCATACAATATATTAACACAATACTTATAATAAATAAAAAGACGAAAATACCCTTATTCTGGAATATGGTAGTGACAAGTCTACCCTCCTTAAAAAAAATTGTCCTCAAAATTAAAATAAACTAGCACAAGAACAAACAATCAGACAAAGAATTAAACCTCAAGTCTCAAAGAGATACGAATACTGCTCAAGCATTTCGTCCTCTCTCTCCCAGGTTGACTCGCCTGGAGAGTGATGTCTCCATGCAACACGAACCAAGGGAATAGTCTGGTTCCACAATATCTTCTCTCTACGATCCAAGATCTCTACGGGTTGTTCGGGATAGCTGAGAGTTGGTACAACCTCGATCTACGAGTGATCTAGTACGTGACTAGGATCTGCCATGTACCGTCTTAGCTGTGACACATGGAAAATATCATGTACTCCATCTAGTGCAGGCGGCAATTCCAGTCTATAGGCCACTGTACCGACCCTTACAAGAATACCGAAAGGTCCGATGTATCATGGACTAAGCTTTCTGCCTCTACCAAAATAAATCGTGCCCCGTGTTGAAGAAATCTGTAGGAACACCAAATCGCCAACCTAGAATAAACAATCCTTAACACACAATCTAAAACAAAATAATCACAACCAAATTAATAAAACCTATACCTGAAACTCTAGGGGTCTACAGTGGCTATCGGCCCAATGCCGTTGTCTGTCCTGCGCCACCCGCAGTCTGTCTCTAATAAGTTTTACTTTTTCTGCTGCATCCACGACCATTTCTGGTCCTAACAAGGCTCTCTCTCCGACATTATCCCAAGATAACGGTGTACGATATCTCTGTCCATATAGAGCCTCGAATGGTGACATCTCAATGTTGGCCTGATAGCTGTTGTTGTAAGCAAACTCTACTAGGTGTAGATGATCCTCCAAGGAACCTCCAAGATCCAAAATGCAAGTGTGTAGCATATCTTCGAGAGTCTAAATAGTCCTTTTAGACTGCCCATCTGTCTAGGGGTGATATGCGATACTAAACTTGAGCTGAGTGTCCAAGCTAGCCTGTAGACTCCTCCAGAAATGGGAAGTGAAACGACTATCCCGATATGATACGATGCTTATAGGAACCCCATGTAATCTGATAATCTGTCGTACATACATCTCTGCTCGCCTCTCTGTTAATGTAACCACTTGAATGGTAAGAAGTGGGCTAATTTAGTCAACCTATCTACGATGACCCAAATTATGTCATTTTCTCCTAAAGAACGTGGAAGCCCTGAAATGAAGTCCATAGTCACGTGCTCCCACTTCCACTCTGGAATGGATAAAGGTTAAAGCAATCCTCCTGGCCTCTATCGATCTATCTTTACATGCTGGCACACTAAACACCTGGATACAAAGCGTGCTACTTTATGCTTCATATCATACCACCATATGTGCTCCCTCAGATATCGATACATCTTGTTGGCACCAGGATGCATCGAGTACTGAGAGCGATGTGCCTCCTACAAAACCTTTTCGTGCAGCTCTTCACTCGACACACACATCCTCGTGTCATACCATAAAGATCCATCATCGGCAATAGTGAAGTCGTCTATCAATCATGTCCGAACCTGTGCCCTGATACTCCTCAGAGTCTCATCATCATACTGTACAGCTCTAATTCTATCCATCAGCTCTGATTGTATCTGCAATCCCTATATCTGAATCTCTATACCTGGAACTAGCACTTTAATTTCCAAACTCTCAAAATCAGCTAATAAATGTCTATCTGTAGTCAAGTACATAGCCATCGGATACCTGTACAAGGCATCGATGACTATGTTGGCCTTTCCTGGGTGGTACTGTAATAAAATATCAAAGTCTTTCATCAACTCCAACCACCTCCTCTGCCTCATGTTCAGCCCCTTCTGTGTAAACACATACTTTAAGCTCTTATGGTCCGTAAAAATCTCCATAAGCTCTCTGTATAGATAGTGTTTCCACAGTTTTAGAGCGAAGATAACTGCTGCCAACTCTAAATCGTGGGTAGGTAGTTCTTTTTATGAGGGCATAATTGCCTGGATGCATAGGCAATTATCTTTTTGTTCTGTTGAAGAACACAACCCAAACCTTTTCCTGAAGCATCACTGTAGATAGTGAATCCACATGTCCCTGATGGCAATATCAAAATTGGAGCTATCGTCAATCTCTTCTTCATATAATCAAATGTGACCTGACAATCCCCTGTCCAGACGAATTCTACATCTTTCTTGGTCAGCCTAGTCATTGGCTCTGCAATCTTGGAGAAGTCTTGTACAAACCTCCTGTAGTATCCTGCTAGTCCGTGAAAGCTCCTGATCTTAGCTACCGAACTGGGAGTAGCCCACGACTCCACTGCCTTGATCTTCTTTGGGTTAACTAAAATTCTGTTACCCATCACCATATGTCCAAGGAACTCAACCTTGTCAAGGAAGAACTTGCACTTTGAAAGCTTCTCGTACAGCTCCTTCTTTCTAAGAGTCTCTAAGACCATCCTCAGGTGCTATTCGTACTCCTCTGGAGTCTTCGAATACACCAGAATGTCGTTAATGAATACCATCATGAACTTGTCAAGTTACTGGTGGAACACCTTGTTTATCAAGTTCATGAATACTACTGGTGCATTAGTTAAACTAAATGGCATTACTATAAATTCAAATTGGCCATATCTAGTCCAAAAAATTGTCTTCGGTATGTCTTCTTTCTTCACCTTTACCTGGTGATAGCCTGACCTCAAGTCTATCTTTGAAAATACCTTCGCTCCGCTCAACTGATCGGAAAGATCATCTATCCTCGGCAGCATGTATTTGTTCTTGATAGTGAGGTTGTTCAGAGCTCTATAATCGATACACATGCATACCGTGCCATCCTTCTTTGGTACGAACAATATCGAAGCTCTCCATAGTGATGAACTGGATCTAATAAAGCCTTTATCCTGGTTCTTTAGTTCTACCAGCTCGTTGTTGTTGATTTTATAGACATATTATGAAATGGGCTTCGCACCTGGTACCAAGTCTATAGAGAATTCAACATCTCTGTCTGGCGGTACGCCTGGAAACTCCTCTGGAAATACATCCAGGAACTATACTATCAGAGGATGTGGTAACTCATCTTCTTTCTTCTTGGCTCCGCAAAAAGTGCCTCTTCTCTGCTTCGATGCTCCTCTGGTGACCTCAAACTTTGGCTCTCCTGGTGGTCAAAATATTACTCTGCCTCCTTGACAATCTATAGTAGCATGGTGCTTACTCAACTAGTCCATTATGAGTACAATATCGTATCCCGGAAGTGGCATGACGAGTAAGCTCATGCTCAACTCTCGGCCTCCCAATGATACTCTCCGATCCTTTCAATAATTATGGACTAGGATAATATCTTCTCCAGTCGTGATCTTGCAAGTCTTATCTAATGGTTCCGTCTCTAAATGATGCTTAAGGTCATAAGGTACAGATACAAAACTATGGAATGCGCCAGAATCAAATAATGCAAGTGCTAGAATAGAATCGAGAGAAACTGAACCTAAAATTATGTCTCCAGCTGGCTCGGTCTCCTCGATCGTTATGGCGTATGCGCATCCCTGGTGTGCACATCTCTGCTGCTGCTGGTGCTGAGCAAACCTCTGCTGCTGTGGTGGAAGTGGAGGTCCCCTCTACGGGCTTCCTGGTACAGTAGGTACTCTGGCTGGTCCCCTTTGAGCGGCTGCTCCACCCTGATGAGTCTGAATAAATAGACAGTCCCACAGCTGATGTGCTAACGATCCACAGGACAAGCATATACCCAATCTTCCTGTAGATGTCTCTAGTGTGTCCTATCTTCCCGTAATACGCACACTGGGCAGCGGGATGAGTCTGCCTCTATGGCTGTTGCTGCTGGGTGTGTCCTCGAACTAGTGCCTGGTACTGCTGATGATGCTGCTGGTACAGCCTCTGTTGCTACTGAAAGTGTGAGCGCTTGGCCAGTCTTGTACTATAATTTATTCCTTTAGAAGTGTCAGATCCTCTTTTAGGCCTGAGGTCCAAGTCATCCTCAGCAATCTGGGCATCCATGAGAATACCCTCAAATATAGCAGTGCGACGTCCCAAAGTGCGAGACTTGATCTCTTTAGTCAACCCCTTCCTGAATTTTTGGGCTCGGTCTCCTCGGTCCCGAATCATTGATGGCGCAAATCGACTCAAACGGCAAAACTCTGTGGCGTATTCGTCGACTGACATGATTTCTTGGACCAAATCATGGAACTGACTCTCCAATGCTCCCAAGGCTACGTCAGGGAAGAACTTCTCCTTGAAAAGTTCCTTGAAGTCCTTCCAAGTAAGTCCTCCAACAGCGAGTCTCGGCTCCGTATAATACCATGTCAGTGCGATGTCAAACATCTGACTGTCAACGACCTCGATCTGAAGAATCTTTAGAATCTGCGCCAAACGCAGGTTCCTCTCTATATCCTCTAGCCATTCATCAGCGTAGAATATCCCCTCGGTGCCTTTGAACTCTCAAGGCATCATCCTCTTGAAGTCCACTATAGTACCCGGCCTCTGGTGTTGCTGGCTAGGATGCTGCTGGTATTGTGCTACTCTCTCCACAGCCTGGAGAGCCACCTGATGAGCATTCTCCATGCTCTCTCATCAGCTCTGTCTATGTCCAGTGTGCTTCTGCCTGCACCCTCTGAGTCTCAGCTTAAAAATGCTGAGCTTTCACCGTCACCCTCTGGGCATCTAACATGCCTTGGATCAGTATGAGCATCTGTGCCCCGTCAACGGGCATACCTCCGGGAGAGGGAGTCGGTGGTGGTGGAAGATTCTCTGTCAAAGCTGGGGCAACCCTCAGAACAGGTGGAGGAGGAATCCCAAAAGTTGCAGATACTCTAACATAAATAGGAGATGTAGAAGGAAATCCAGATGTCTGTTCATTATTTGAGAGGTGGCAGACCTCTCTGAAGCTGTTGCTCCCAGTCTCAAGGACCTAGTCTTCGACGGCATCCTGAAGACAGACAAAAAAGAATCAATTAAGATAATAGATACGATATCATCAAGGAAGGACACTAAAATTCTAAAGGAAGCAATTATCCAGAATAGCATTATAAGATCAGAATTTCCTAGTTGTGATTGAGCATACTCTCATCCTAAATCCTATTTCCTAACGCAGGCTCATAGTAATACTCTAAATGAGCACTACTATGATATCGCTCTAAACGTGAATCTAGACAGAAGACAGGACTTGTATGGTCCACCACTACCCGCACCCAAAATTTGGACATGAGCCGTGGGTATGTCCAGCCTATGCCACAACATCGGCGGTAGAACGATGTCTAGGTCTCAATAATACTAAACATAACTCATAACCTGTCAATGATATCAACTCCATAAGGAGGACAATAAAATAAATATCTCTCAACAGCTCATAATGTATACTCAATCACAATAACTATAAGAAATAAATGGCACGATAAAAGATAAGAAGTACTAACATAAGTCAAGCACAACCACTCAAAACAGAGATAAAACTAAAGTCTAGTTGTCTAACATAAATAGTCTCCACAAAAGTCTAAAAATAAAAGTCTCAACATAATCTCAACATAAGTCTCAAAATAAGTCTCAAAGATGCATAAAATAACTGTCTAAATAGCTGCAGGTAGTGTCTCTTCTAAGGGAAGGGACTCTTCTAAGCTCTCTGGTATGTAGTCTCCATCTACACCTGGTCCATAATGTGTAGGACTGAAGTCCTCAAGATCCTCTGGAAAAATATATCCAGTCAGGATTGGAGCAAAGTACAAGCACTAACAGCAGTTCCATGTATATTGACAAAAACTATAATACAGTGTAAAGAAATACATGATGGATATAAATACTAGAAATAAGAAATACTGGTGAGTATAAAATATTAGAATAAGAAATACTGGAGAATATATCATCATCAATGGTATAACTAGCAATGAACAGATATACAAGTGCATGCTAGAACAATGAACTGGAAATACATGAATAGAGTATCTAGCTAAGTGTGTGAAACATCAGTCTATCATATGATCGGCTTGGAACAGATTAGGCTTGTTATATATGATTAGATATGATTCATGTAAGGTCAGGCTAACCATCCAGTTAGCTATGATACAAGCAATAGTCAGGCTAATCATACATAACAGGCTATGAGGCATGTAATAGTCAGACTGCAACCGACATGAGGTATGGGGTGAGCTATGATGTATGTAGAGTGGGGTATGATCATATAATCTACTAATATTTTTCCGTCCCCAGCTAGCACGATGGATTCCAATCATGACTCATCGTGACAGGTCTCGATGATGCTAACCCGTGTATCCATAGTGTCAGAATCAAGTAATCTATACAACTAGAATCAAAGAGATGATCACCATAATAAAAACTATCAGAGAATGTACTCGCCTGTGGTACTGAGCTGGCAATACCAATATCCTGTTTCCGAAGTCTTGTCTAAACAATCCAACGATCCTATATACATAGTATAATTATAATATAGCATCAGTCATTATACTAGCACACACACAAAGATAATACACTGAACTCAGAAAGTACGCTAGGGGTGATACTGGTCATCTAGCAGGGTCAAGCGTGCGTCTAAATGCACGGGTGTCATGTCCACAAATGCTGTGCATAATTAGACAATCAACTCACTAACACATGTCTAAAGATCTAAATCCCGTATAACACTAACACATGTCTAAGTTAGTACGTTAGTGTATACAAGGCAGACAGTTTACTAACACCTAAGGTCATGCAAATACATATAAATACGGGATATCCACAGTTAACACTTATGGCCATACAATATACATATATATTACAGTCATACATAGCACTAACAACTAGTTTCTTATGGATTATATATATATATATTTATTTATTTATTTATTTATTTATTTATTTATTTATCAAACTAATATTATACGCATACATGCACACGCGTACGAATTACTAGGTTCACCAACGCAGGTCTTACGTCTACTAAACTGTCATGAAGCAATTGCTAATCCTAATACTATTCACACAAGTACACATAAAATCATAAAGAAGGCAAGTTCGAACCTGTGCGTGCACGGGGTCGAGGGAGACTGCTGCGGGTCATCTCCGGCGAGGGTGGTGATGATGGTGATGATGTTGATGATGGTAATGATGTTGTTGTTGATGATGATGATGATGATGATATTGGTGATAATAATATTGATGATGATGATGATGATTATGGTGATAATGATGACGATGACGATGATGATGATGATGATGGTGATGATGATGATGATGATGATGACGGTGATGAGGCTGCTCATCATGGAGAGGTCAACAGTGGTGGTGATATGTTCAGTCGAGGAGGAGGAGAACGGGATGAAGGAAGATGATGATGGGTCAAGGAGGAGAAGTCGGGGTCGTGGGGTCGAGGAAATAGTCGAGGGGAAGTGGAGGAGAATGGTGGCGGGGTCGTGCTCGGCGGAGGAGGCCGACGGTGAGAAGGAGAGAAAGGCTGTTGTGGTTGTGGGGTGTCAACCGATGCTTTGGTCGAAGGGAAGATACGGTGATGGTGGCTGACAGCAGGGTTGCTCAGGGTCGGGATCATGGTGGCGTCGATGAGATAACGATGGTGTTGGCGGTATTAATGGTGGCGGGGTCAGGTGCTCGCGGTAATACATGGTCGTGGAGTTTGGCTGAGGTCGGAGGAGTCCGACGTGGATGGAGGTCGACGCGGTGAGTGACGGTGAGGTCGGGGATGATCGTCGTGGGGGATTGCGCTCAGGCGAGGGTTGACAGGCCCGGTAGGATGGAGGCGGGTGTGGGATGAAGATGATGGGGATGAGGGAAGTCGGCTGTGAGTTCAGCGGGTTGTTCGCCAGTGGATGGCCGGTGCTGTCGGCGGAGGGAAGTCGGGAAGGGGCCGTAGATGGAGGATGAAGGTGATAGAAAGTTTAGGGTTAGGTTTCGGTTTGGGGTTTGATGTAGGAGGTAGAAAAAATACAATAAGAAAAGTGTATATATATGGAAAAAATAAGGTGATGTAGACCTAGAAAATTGGGCCGCCCAAGTACACCTAGGGATTTAGGTTCGGTTTGGTACTTCTTGGGATGTGGTTTGCTTTCTACATGTAGCAATTTAAAGGCTAGGATTATGTTGGTTTAAATGGATGGCTAAGATGGTGAGGGGGAAGATGTTGAGTGTTGCACACTCCAAAAATATGGAGAAAATTATATGTGACCGGTCAATGAAGAAAAATGATGCTTCTTCATGTGTTGGGTCCAATAGGAGGTGGACACCTCAATGAACTTTTGCATAAAAGCCCTAATAATTAGAAAATTGCACAAAAGTGGGAATTTGAGATTTAATGAGGGAAAACACCATATTTGGTTTGATGTAGTAGATGAAAAGGGTGTGTGGTGTTTAGTATGAGTCTTGAGGGTGTGAGTGGGGGTTTGGTTTGGTGTTTGATCTAGTTTTGGGTTGAGTTATGTCCTTATACCAGTTTAATTAAAATTAATATAAATGGTGTTCTAAAATTAATTGAAAGCACATAGGGTTAAAATTAGGTGGTACACAAGTGTCATGGACGTAGAAGACTCAGAATAAAATATTATCATAATTTGGGTTGCACAAAACGGGTCAAGATTATGTCTCCAATTTCGATTGGAACAGTCAACGATGCAAAGTTGGATTTATTTGAAAATACAATTAAATGTTTGCGATGAATATTGTGCGACTAGAATGAAGCACAATAGAGCATATTTATGAGTTACACAAGGGTCAGAATAAAAGACTGGAATGTTTGCGATGAATATTGTGCGACTAGAATGAAGCACAATAGAGCATATTTATGAGTTACACAAGGGTCAGAATAAAAGACTGGCATGTCTAGGACAAGGGTGTAAAATATGTTGGAAGACAAAAGCTAGTGTAGCGCTCCCAATATTGAAGTAACGGTAAGGTACAACAATCCAATAAATCATAATATTAAATATAATCCCCAATATTTAATTTCCCAAAATGCTAATTAAAATCCATAACCCTATAATTTGGTCATAGGTTCTACTAGTGGGTTTCTAGGTCTAGTTCACTAACTCATACATTTAAGAACACTATAATATATATATATATATATATATATATATATATATATATATATATATATATATATATATATATATCATGTAATAAATTAACACAATACTTATAATAAATAAAAAGACAAAAATACCCCTATTCTGGAATATGGCAGTGACAGTTCTTTCCTAGTTATGTTATATTCTTTTGTTCTGTTATTTCCTGGGGGTAGTTTTCGTCTTTGAATTTTGAGGACGAAATTATTTTAAGGAGGGTAGAATTGTCACAACCACATTTTCTAGAAAAGGATATTTTAGTAATTTTATAATTAATTAAATATTGTGCATGATGAATAATTATTTATTTATTGTTATATGTTAGTTATTATTTTTGACTTGTGTTAGTGGACCTAACTAGTTTAGTTAGACTCATGGACCACCATTTATTATTAGTTAAAATTGAGCCCATTAGAAGCCTATTGATTAGGAGGATGATTAATTTAATTAAACTATTAGACTAGAACCTTCTCTCCTTAATTATTTCTTTATAAGAGGCCCCAAGGGTTATATTAGATATTACATAGTAGCTTGAGGGAGGGGCTAAAGGGGGCAGCCATTATAAAGAGGGAGAAAAGTTTCTCTCTCCTTTTTTATTTTAAAACTAGATCTAGAATTTCTCTCAACCAAATTTCATTCATTCCCACATCAATTTTCTACCAAATTTTATTCAAATTCCTTTCCAAATCACTATTGGAGGCTAGTAGAGTAAGGATCTAGAAGGAGGAAGCAAGGATCTACAAAGAGGAGCAAGGAACTACAAGTTGGAGGCCAATTTCATCAAATTTGGAGGTTGCATTGGGAGTCCATCTTCCAATAGGTACAATTAAGTTTTTTTCCTTCAGTTAGGTTCTAAATCTGAGATTTAACCATGAGAAACCAACATATATGCATAGGCTACCCATAGGATTTGGAATTGAGTTCATAGGAGGCCTATTGAGAAAGTTATGGTACTTTTTGTATTAATTTTGGAAGAATTCTGAGATTGACACTTGTTGTATTTGTTAATTGGTCCTATAGATCAACTTAGTATGTGTTTGTGGGTTTGTGGCTAGTGTCGTCTCCACAATTGGGTACGTGTAGGTCGTATCCCAATAAATTAATGATACATGTTGATTTGGGGGTTTTTCCTCCGACACGGGGCTTTATGCATAAAATATTTTGACACAGACACGTAGATGTATATTTTACTCTTCGTATTATTCATAAATAGTATATTAGACTTGCTCGTGTCCTTTGGGGTACGTTTGGTTGTGTGGCGGACTCGTGTCGCAGGCGTATCATAGATCTAGTATGATACGGGTGCGATGCACTCCACGTATTTGTTGTATTTCAATTCTAGATCCAATTTCCTTTGTTCTTATTTATTGGTAATATATGTATTCATATGTATATGTATAAGTATTATGTATATATATATATATATATATCTATATATATGTATGTATGTATATATATAGATATATAAATACTATTGAATATATATCTATGTATCTACTTGTGTTGTTCACATGTTATATATATATATATATATATATATATATATATATATATATATATATATATATATATATATATATTTGTGTGTATGTTCTCACATGTTATCTATATATACATAATGATAAGTATATATATATATATATGAGATACTATATCTATATCTATGTGTGTATGTTTATATCTATCTATATGTATATATTTGTGGTTGTGTATATATATAGATGAGAGAGGGTATATATATATATATATATATATATATATATATATATATATATATATATATATATATATATATATATATATATATATATATATATTGGTGTATATATTTATGTGTGTTGTTGTGTGTGTGTGCGTAAAAGGGAGGACGAGACTCGACCGGAAACAGGGAAGCAGCAGCAGCAACAGCTGAGAAACAGCAGCAGCAGTAGCTTACAAGAAAGCTGCAGCAGCAGCGGCTTACAAAAGCAACAGTAGTAGCATCTTAGAATAGCAACAGCAGCTTACAGAAGCAACAACAATAGCAGCAGCAGCATAGAACAGCAGCAGCAGCAGCTTACAGTAGCAGCAGCAGCAACAGCCTATAACAGCAGTATCTGCAAGAAAGGGTTTAAGAGGTTTAGCTAGAGGGTTAAGGTGCAGCAGCTAGTTAAGAGGTTTAGTGGTTATTACTAGTATAGCTAGCAGTTAGAAATAGTTAAATTTGGGTAATAATTAGTGATACACTTGTTAGTATTAATGTTAGCTCTTAGTAGTAAGCTAGTTACTATGATTAGTTAACTAGTTATTTAACTATCTCATTATTAGTAGCTAGTTTAGTTAGTAACTATATATATGTTAGTCATTAGATTGGGTAGCTACTATATATTAGAATCATATTTACCTTGAGATAACAAGGTATTAGGTTTGGGTATCAAAATGGGGGTTTAGTAGTGCGATACCGCATTGGTTCAAAGCCAAGGTATCCATTTAGCATTTGTAGTGAGGATTAGTATATATAATGTTGTTTGAATATGCATATATGACTATTTTATATTTTTGTTTGTGTTTCCATAGATACGGTATCTTAGTATCATAGATTTAGCTTGTATGACCTAGTTTCATAGTCTATTTACCCAATACCATCGAGATAGACTCATGCAACCTAGAAATAGGAAGTTTGACCTAGTTTAACTATTTTGACTTAGAATTGGCTCTTTGACCTAGAAGTTGACTAGTTTAGCTTACTGTCATTCTGAAACCTTGTATTTATGTTATTTTTCCTATCTTGGTCTTGGAGGCACCGTAGCAGACATCTGTGAGACTATTCACCGGACTTCAGGCGAATACATTCTCTGATAGTTTCTCATTTATGATATCCTCTATGTTCATTGTATCTAGTATAGATATTCTTGATTTTTTGATACAATGGTTACACAGATTGGTATATCCGGATCTCGTCATGAGATATTATTCCTTGGTATATATGGTATATCTTGTGCAAGCCTTGTTTTATTATTTTATCATTTCTTGTACATGTACAGACATTGATTCTCGGAGAGACTTACTAACTTCCTAGAGAATCCTGTGCCATAGCGTACAATGGTTGGATTTAATATACCAGTCGGGGTGGGAAGTATTTTAGTGTAGATATGTGATCATACCCTTCTTGTGTATGTCTTGTTTCATGTGAGTGTTGGTCACACGTATGACTAGCCAGGCCCTTATTCCTGTGCAAGTTCCCAAGTCGATCATATGTTAAAGCTATTACTCATTCACTTAGTCATTATTATTCTTGTTCATTGATATATTGTTCATTCTTGTATTTATTTTCAGTATTTTCTTTATTGTATATCTCTTGTATCTATTGTTGCATCTTGTATATTCATATCTATTTACTGTTACATAATTTATATCAATGATTAGAAATTCTGTTAGAGATGTACTCTGCTTCTTTCATGACTGGATATATTTTTTCCAAATGATACTGAGGAGTGGTACCCTACTCATTACGGGCCTCGGGATGTTGTAGGCTTAGAGTCAGAGACCCTGGTTCAGGAGCGACTCATCCCGATTGAGACAGATGACCGTGGACTTGTAGCTTCTTAGTATTCTCTTATACTGGATTTGTCTCCAGCTTATTGTTTAGTATTTTTCAAACTCATTGATGTTATTATTTTAGACTCATGAGTGTATTATGACTATTATATTCTTTTATCATATTCGTGCCCATTTTCATCTTAGATCTATGATTAAGTATATTGTTATTGTTGGTGGATCATTATATTGCTAAATAGATTACCCAAACAGTGTTTTACTGCCGATTCTGCGACGTAGGCTGGGCGTTGTTCCCGACTTGCATCCCTACACCGGGTGCGGGTCGTGACAGGTAGTCTCTACAGACTTGGATCTTCCAATTCTTTTTTATGACCAGGACTGCATTAACTACCCAGTCAAGGTATTGCTCTTCATGAATGAAACCGCAGGCTATCAGTTTCTTGACCTCAGCTTCAATTGCGTCTATTATATTAGGGCAAAACCGTCGTTATTGTTGCTTGACCGGTTTATCATTAGGAAAGATATTGAGTTTGTGTATAGCTATTTGAGGATCTAGGTTAGGCATATCTTCTTAGCTCCAAGCAAAAACATTAATATATTCCCTTATGAGCTCCAACATGGCTTGTTTATCTTCATCTGACAGACTCTTACTAATAAAAATTGGTTTCGGCGAAGACTGTTCTCCTATATCGATCTAAATAATTTTATCCTCTATAGGCAGTTGAACCATAGTTTCCACTGTGAATCTATATGTTGTGTCCATGGATCATTCTCAAATGGTTCTAGTGTTTGATATTCTTCATTATCGTCTGGGTTAGCTGACACTATATTGACTGAAAAAGCATCATTGAGCATGTTACCTATGCTTTCAACAGAATCCCATGATGACGAGTCGGAAGAGTGATAAGGAGTTTCTCTACTTGATTCTGAATTTTCAGGAGTTGTCAGAGGGGTAACGTAACCCAATCTACGACGTGCTTTCTGGTAATAGGTTTCAGGTTTACCTTTCGAAGAAAAATGACATAGGGGAGTTCGTCGACCTTTTCCATAGTTAAGGCCTTTTTCAGACTTCATCTTATAATCCATCTTTTGCATAATATTCTTAGTCGGTTAAAAGTAGCGGTAAAATTATACTTTCCAACTGTTATCTTCGGGGTCATAATCATATGTGACTCTTCTATTTGTGGCTCTGCCAAAGATTATTCGATGTTCTATATTTTGCCTTGCCGGAACCACAAAACAAGTACCATCACATGAAGGATATGACGTAGCACTTTGAAATGGTGACATGACCGGTATAGACATAGATTCATAAGGGTACATAACCTCTAGGAATTCTTTAGCAAGAGGATCCATATCGATATAGTTCAAAGGAGCGTCATCTTTATTCATAAAATACATTTCTCTTCCTCTTCTACAAAGTCAACAGAGGATTCAAATTTAACAGGAGGCTTAATGAGATTGATAATCAAAGGCTGATTTGTTGGCACCAGCTGTTTGTTATGACGAAGGTCGATAACAAGTGGTGGTTCCTTCTTCTTGGTGAGATCTATTACCAATGGTTCATTGGCTTTATCTTCACACGACGGCTTGCAAAGATTAATAACAAAAGGTTCCAAATAACTCGGATGAGTAATTCGCCCTTTGACGAAGATTATGAGAGGTTCTTTTTTGGGGGTACCCTCATTATCTTCATCAGCTTCATTGTCTTCATCTTCTATATGCTCCGGTGTATATAGTACGAAGTTGGCATAATACGACTTAACACCTAAAAAGGGTTAATATCAATGAACTCTGTTTTAACCTCTCTTTGGCTATCCATATATTTGAGCCATTAGTGCAGAGTGGAAGGCACAATCTTATTTTTATGTATCCATGGCCATACCAGCAAGATATTGTAGAACACTTCTTAATTGATCATATAACATGTAACCTCAGTCCGGAGATCACCTATCTGAATCTTCAGGCAAATCTTCCCAAGAGGACGACTCCTTCCAGCATTAAAGCCCAGGATTATAGTATTGGTAGTCGACAAGTTGTTTATTAGGGTCTTCAAAGCTCGCAGCAAGCTCCTTAGGATAATACTGAGTGATGAACCTGGGTTAATATGAATTTGGCTCACCTTGATGGAACTGACATAACCAGTGTAGTATAGTGGTCTGCAATGCTGATTATCTTTCAGCAATATATCATCTTGTGTGAAGGTGATATTAGGGATATTCTCTATCACACTTTAACAATGGGGGCACTCAACTGGATCTTCAGTTGAAGTCTTGAGCTGAGTCAAATACGATTCAGCATGTGTAAGTGCTTCACTAAAGGTATCCCGAATTTCCTTCAAAAGACGGAGTAATTTGAAAATTGAAAGTTGAGCCAATGTATTAGCAAGTTGTGCTAATATGTCAAAATTATATGGCTTATCGAGTCCCTATGGCAGATTCTTCTTTAGAGTTTTATCAAATTGAACCTTATTTTGCTTCCCTTTCTCTATCGATATGGGTCATGAAGGACCAGGTTCAGCAGTTGCTGAATTATTAGGAGGAGCAGGAGAGGTTGAAGGAGCATCTTTGTCATCATGCTCATAGGTCTTGTGATATTCTTTCCCAGACCTAGTGTCGGCCATGACTTTCTCAGGTACAATAGAAAGAAGAACCATATGACATGATTTAATCTTCCTCCTGATACACGTCTTCTTTGATTTGTCAGAGTGACCTTGTGTGTTTTCATCTTCATGCCCTAATCTAAAATAAGACTTGACAGGACTACTTTGAGGTTGAAATGGAACATGATGTACTTTACCAAAGTTCAGTCCCTCGACTTTTTGAGTATCATATCCCATCTTTTGTATAAGATAGAATGATTATTGGCTGTAGTGATGAAACTGAGATTTTTCATTATTAAAGGCTGCTAACCTACCTGCTAATGAAAGAGGAGCAGACTTGAAGGTAGCAGATATACCATCCAAGCTACGGCTTGTATGAAAAATATAGTACGCTATGTACAAGAGATCACTTCCTAACCAATAAGACTGTTGGTGGATCATGCGAGGCTTGTCTACTGAGGCCCCTGGAGATAAGTTCATACCTTTAAGTCTAAATTCAAGAGAGCTATCATTTCTAGACTGGTCCTGCTCTGAATTATGTTATAGAGAGATCATATTTCATAATCGACCCATGTGCTCATTTTTTCTTGAGTTAGAACTTGAGGATGTTATTTCTTGTTCGAAATCTTCCAAAAGATTAGGATAAATCCACATAATTTTGCCTTGTTGAGTGGTAAGAGGCACTAACCCTTCAGTTTGATCATGGGTTTATGGGAGATTAACGGTATTGGTAGAACACCATGCGGTACTTCTTGAGCTTAAAAATCCCTAAATTGAAAAGATCCCAGATTAGCAGTAATCGCCTTCTCATCGTTGTGCAACATGATAGCTTAGGAATCAATCAACTGCTGTATTTTTCTCTTCAACACATAACAAGCCTATGTGGGATGGTACACATACCGGTGGTACAGACAATACTTTGGATCGTCAACTTTACCAGCTTTATCTGTTCTTTTGAAGTCAGGTAGTTGCAATTTATTACCTTTTATCAAGCAATCAAAAATATTGATTATATCAGTTTTATCAAAGGAGTACTCCTCTTTCTGCTTTAAAGATTTCGGAGCTCTCTGCTTTGGCGAAGATGTCGGTCAAAATTGACATCCTCTGAGGCTAAAAAGGCGTTTGGGTTTATCCTCTGAGGCTTTAAACTTTGTAAAATCAAAATTGACACCCTTCACATTCTTCTCAGCAACGTTTGTGTTTATAGTGAATGCATTTCAATCCTTAAATTGGACCATGCCAATCCAAAATTTTAATCCAGGCAAGAAGTTTTTCTATACGTATCCACTAAATGGGTCTCGGGAATACCAGTCGACATATTCAGAGCTACTTGTCTAAAGCGCTCGATGAATTTGCGAGCAGATTTGCTTTGTATCAATGAGGCTTGACATTGTCATATCCATGCCTCCCTCATAAAATCGTATAAGGAAAAGATTTAACAAATCTTCAAATAACAAAATACAATTATCAGGGAGACAGCACAACCAGTCATAAGCTATGCCAGACAAGGATCCGACAAACAGTTTGGTTATGAGGGTATCATCCGGCGGCAAATATCCCATAATTATTTCAAAATAGTTCATATGTTACCAGATGATATCCTTCCATCGAAGGGAGTTATGGTTAGGGGCTTCAATTTAGGCGGGTACACAACCTTATGCCACTCAGGAGGGAATGGTTGTCTGATCCCAAGGTTCTAGAGCTAGTCCCGATTAGTTATAGCATTTAACTGGGCATTTAACTCCTTGATAGCTTGTTGTGTCTCATCGAGCTGTTGTGGTATAGCTGATTGATGGGATGCGGGTTAAACTTGCACAACCACCGTTGTAGGACCACCCCCATCATTAAGAGGGTTAAGAGTTGGTGTTACTAACTATGATTAGGACTAGCATCTGGATTTGTGTTACCCAGCGGTGGCACTACCCCCGAAGATGGTTGTACCAGAATGGATGTTCTAACTTATACAAGTACAGGTCTGACGTATGCTGAGCCATCATTATTTGAAGCATACTTTGCATCATTGAATGCATATCCTTGCTTGTAGTTTCTAGTGAGTTGAGACATTGTTCAGTGCTTCTAGATGGAGAAGCATCTTGTTCATCACCGATATCATATGCACTTACTTCTCTATAGACAATAGAAGAACTAGTGGATTGTACTGTATAACTGGAGTCTATGTTGTCAGTTTCAGATTCAGGAGGATTGCTACCCCTAGGAAATTCAGCTTCAGATTCTGAAGAGTGACCACTCTTCGTGTGCGAGAATTGCCTTCTTCGAGAACAGGTATTTTGATATACCCCTTCAAAGGATTCGACTAGCTGATCGAAGCTCCTTTGACTTGGCATTCTTGAACCTCTTCCTCTACGGAGGAGTCTCGAAGTCATGTAAACTAGAGCCAGAAGTAATTCCTTATCATCTTCTTATTTGTCAACTTGCTTCCTAGAATACTGTTTAGTAGGCAGGGGGTAACTCAAACAGTCAAACACAGACCATTTAGATAAAGGTTCAACTATTTTGGTGCAACAACAGTTGATTACAACTTAATGACAACCACAATGGTGCTCATTTGGAAGCATTTTTGGAGGCACAAATGGTCCCTTCCTATTACGCTTTTGTACAATAATCTCGCATAAGTCAAGAGGAGAAAGGGAAGAAGAAGAAGAAGGAGGTCGATTCTGCCTTTTTATATTTTGTACACACCCATTTGGTACCCTGAGTATAGAGGAAAGTGCTTGCATTAATAACATATTATGTAGGAGTATGCATCTTCTGTCTTTGTGTGCCCAATTTTGCATGTAGGTCATGTGCATTAGGCGTACAATGCTGATCTTCAAAATTGATGGCACACAACTTTCCTTCCATCGTGCGCCTAATTTTGATCTGTGGTAGAGAAATCTTGTTCTCATATTTTATGTACAGGCAATCTTTCTTTGGATGGTGTGGGCGTTGAATAACTTCCTCGCCAAGTGCTTTAGATGTGGCAGGAGGTTCGCTAGCATCCTAAGTAGCAGAGCCTCTGTTGAATCTTCTTTGTGTATTACTCTTGGTTTGTAAAGATTGAGCAGCACAAAGATGAACAATCCCTTTAGCATCGTAATGAATTCCTCTGCCAAGGAAATAATGGTTCATTTCCCAGTTGTTATTGCGAAGACGTCGCAGTTTGCTCCTCTTAGTTAGCACATTGGTGCGGCTAAGGGAGTATCCACCAAGTTAAAAATTGGGGATGAAGAATTAATATCCCATAAGTCACAGAACAGGGATGGAAGACTATGAGGGAATCCTCGTTAGTGACAGTCGACACCCTCTTCTCTTTGTTAGAAGCAACTTCGGGATAGGGAGAGTGAGGCTTTGGTAGCTACATCTTGCGGACTTTCTTGGACTTGGCTACGATTGAGGGACTAGCACTACCCCCAACAAGAATCTCTTCGTAAGCTTTCTAGTCAAACTTCATGACCAAAGTGTTTTGCATTGTGCCAACCAACGCGGTATTATATTGAGCTATCACCTTCTAATCGGAGGAGAAGGATGTCCTCAGCTGAGTTGTAATTTTATTTTCCATAAACAAAAAGTTATACAAACCTTTGTATTACAAACTATTGAAGAAAGAAGAGTACAATAAATCCTATACAAGAATCTAAAGTACGATAATTCTGGAAAGTATAGATGTAGAGATCTGATTTATGGTCGATCACTTTACTCCTTGGACTACTTGACACCAAAGAACAGATGCACACATGAGAACTTAAAGGCAAGAAAACTCGGGCAATACTGGAACCAAAAAGTTTCTTTCTCTCTGTTTGTCCGTCCATCCTAGTGTGAATGAAGAACCGACCCGGTATTTATATCCTTTAGGAGCAGTTATAAAATTGTGTGCGTACTTTGGATAATTTGTACTGTATTTGGAACTGTGTGCGCACTTTTAAGAATTTTATAACCCATGTTCTGCTAAGTGGGTGCTCAATATGTTGTCTGCTTGATACATGGCATTCCTATACTAGAAAAGTATAGGTCGTGGGACAGTTATGTGTGCGTGACTCATGAGAAACAAGGCATAAAAGGCACATAATCATAACTGCTCACTGTTAGTTAGGATCCTTAGCGCACTTCGACAAAGTTCGAAGACAATGGCCATTTTGGCGCACAATTGAGGGGATTTGGAAATAATGGTTGTGACGGCGCACTTTGATAAAAATTTGGAGATAGTAACCATGATGGCCCACTTTGATGAGATTTGGGAGAGAGCGACTGTGATGTCACACCCTGTTAAGCTTAGCACAATGGCGCACTCTGTTAGATCTTGGAGATAGTGGCTGTAATGGGATACTCTGTTAGAACTTAGCACAATGGTGCACTATGTTAGAGCTTTGCCCAATGGTGCACCCTGTAAGAGCTTGGCCCAACGGCGCACTCTGTAAGAGCTTGGCCAAACGATCCACTAAATGACAACCTGGGTCTGCATGCTGAAAATCTTGTTATAATGACTCTGATCTTCTCAACTATTGTACCAGTCTGTCAGATTCATTGCATTAAATATGGGAAAAGAAATGTAAGAGTTGTGCGCTTATTTTTTGTAAAGATGGACTAAAGCATGCCTTTGTTCTATTTTAATGAAGTACGCCATACTATGGAATATTTATAGAGTGTAGCACCCGTTTTGTGAAGTAGTGCACCATTCTTCCTTTGAATCCACTATTCTTTGGAGGCATACTTTTTATGCTTCTACAAGGACACGGACATATAGACACGCAAGCGAAACATAATCTTAAAAATTCTTATGTTTTCGCTAGAAGAATACAAATATTTGAATTTGATAATTTTTTGGGTCTCTATAATGTTTTAATTTGAAAAGAGAACAAAGTATTGAGAAATTGATAACTTGTGATTTTATCTTGATTCATTTAAAGAAAGAACAAGGTATTGAGATTATGATATCCTGAGTTCATGCAAGATAATAGAATAGGAATATTTGTAGCTCTAGGTTAGTGCATTGGATGGAAGAAAATAACTGAATTACACCCAAAATCTATACAATATAATAACAAAAAAAACTGATCAGTAGAGTTTTTCGTATCGTAAGGCCATACGATGTTGGGGTGAGGCTTAGCTCACCAAGAGAAATTTTGGATTCCATAAATTTTTGAATTAAATCAAGAATTTAAGAGTTACAAGTTTTATTCCCTGTGTAGGCGGTGACAGATTATATGTACCGTGTCACCGAGACACAACCTGATCCCAGATAAATGGGACTATTATCGAGAAAATAGGATGAATGTGATCCAAATATGTTCTCTAACTAGCATCATCATATAAAAAATTTATTTATGATTATGGTAGTGAATCTTAGGATGTATTGATTGGAACTTTGTTGTGTATATAGTAGTGAATATTAGGATATATTGATTGATTAAACACTGAATAAATCTCTAGAATATGATCTAGTCAGGATCATATCTCAAGTTTACACTATAACAAAACCTAGGGATTTAATATTTCCTTTCTAAATCTTGGAATTCAAAAAATATATTCTCATTCTATTTTATTTTATTTTCTCATCCTTGACTGAGGGCTTGTATGTCGTTTGACAACCTAGTATTATTCACTAGGTGTGGATGCTGAATTAGAAAATACTTTGCCTCTGTACAATGTGGATGAGTTCGAGGAATGAAGGACTCGAGAACTAAGTTGGATCATTATATTTGTTAAAATTTATATCATTTTTATATACATTTATCTAAATTAATATTTTGAGACTTATATCCAATAATATAATATAAGGAAATAATACGTATTAGTGAAGTTGGGAGATGGAGAGAGGAGATAAGGAGAAAAGTATGAGAAGAGAGAATATGAGAATATGAGAAAGGAGATTGCAAGGGCATAAAATCCTAGGTTGCATCTCATGTGTTTTTATATTAATATGCAATACACCAACAATTACTATTATACCCTCATAAGATAAATAATAAAATAAAATAACTCTAACACCCTCCCTCAAGGTGAAGCATATAGATCAGATATGCCCAACTTGCTACATAAATCAGAAAATTGACCACGAGCAAGTAGTTTGGTGAGGATATCACCTAATTGGTCCTCCGACCGAACATAAGGAGTGACAATCTATTTCTTCAGCAATAAATCATGAATAAAATGATAATCTACCTCGATATGCTTTGTGCTCTAATGAAACACCAGATTACTTGCGATAAATATTGTCAACTGATTATCACAATACATCTCCATCGAAATAGGAATCATAATTCCTATTTCATAAAGAAGAGACTACACTCACATCATCTCAGAAGTTGTATGAGCCATCGCATGGTACTCGACCTCTACACTAGAATGAGCCCCTATATTTCATTTTTTTACTATGCCATGTGACAAGATTGCCATCTACAAACGTACAATAGCCAAAAGTAGACCTCCTATCACTACAACTACCTGCCCAATCAGCATCACTAAACCCTGTCACTGTAAGCAACTGGAAAGGTTTGTACAACAAATCATTTCCAGGTACACCTTTAAGTATCGAAGAATGTAATAGATAGCCTCCCGATATGATTATCGAGGGACATGCATAAACTGACTAACTACTCCAACTCCATATGTGATGTCTGGTCGTGTAACATTAAGATAAATAAGTTTGCCAACCAAATATCTATAATATTCAACATCCTCAAATAACTCTCCCATGTCAGCATCAAGCTTGTCATGATAATCCATAGGAGTCTCAACTGGCCGACACTCCAACATCCCAGTCTTGGAGATAAGAGTCTATAACATACTTATGTTGTGATAGATACACGTCATTCTTAGATCAAGCAACCTCGATTCCAAGAAAATATCGAAGAAAAACCAAATCCTTAGAATGAAACTAACAACTAAGATAGAACTTCAAGTCCATATCCCAACATGATCACTCCCAGATATAATAATATCATCAACATAAACAATCAACATGATAATACCTACTAAGGAAGAATAACAAAATAATGAATAATCTAATGTGGTATGCCAAAATCTATACTAAATAAGAAATGAACTGAACTTGTCAAACCAAGCACGAGGTGACTGTTTTAGTCCATATAATGCTCTCTTTAATCGACATACAAGTTTTTTATTTACTGCTATAATATATCCCGGTCATTGATTCATATAAACTTTCTCATGTAAGCCACCATACAAGAAAGTATTCTTTATATCCAGCTGATATATAGGCCATTTGTGATTAACCGCCACAGAAATAAGAATCCAAACTAAATTCAGCAGAACTACTGGAGATAAAGTCTCCATATAATCTATACCATATGTTTGAGTATACCCTTTGCAACCAACCGTGCCTTGAGGCACTCAACTAAACCATCGGGATGATACTTAACAATGTACACTCATCTACAACCCACTGTCTACTTTCGAACAGGAAGTGATGTCAGCTCTCAAGTCTGATTTTGATATAAAGCATACATCTCCTTATCTATTATACTTTTCCAACCAGAAGATGACATAGCCTGCTTGTAAGTTTTAGGAATAGAAATAGAAGACAATAAAATAGTAAATGCAAGAAAAAATGATGAAGCATGTTGTAATAAAACATAATTAGAAATGGGATGCTGATTCTTTGTGGTACAAAGGCATTTTCTTTTTTTAAAAGCAATAAAATATTGTCTGGATCTATGGTGATGGAAGGAGAAACCTCAAGCACGAAAGCTGATTGATTAAGGGTTGAATTATGCAGAACCACTGGCCTACCATTAGATCCCTGATAAACCTATAAAGAAATAGCTCCGCGTCAATATGGAGAGCCGATTCAAATGGCACAAGTGCGATGACCCGACCCACCTTGATCGGTGAGAAGACTCGCTTGAGACAAAGGATTAAACTTGGTCCTTCAGGAGTTCAGATCTCGACTTTCAAAGGCACGCTCGGAATATCACTCAGCCAAGACAAAATATTGCTAAGATAGGTGGCTACGATGAACTTGTCTTTGCTTAGCCTGAACACTTAAAATACAGATGATACATGCTAGTTGTCACTACCACATTCCAAAAATAGGGATATTTTTAACTTTTTATATATTATTAATATTGTGTGTATTTAATTTAAATAATTGTATGAGATGTGTATTTACATATATATTATATACAGTGATCTTAATGTTTGAGCTAGTAGACTTGACCTAGAAGCCCACTAGATGAACACCTGGCTGAATTATAGGGTTATGAATTTAAATTGTATTATTTAGGATATAATATTGAGGTTATAATTTATTACCGAGATTGTTACACCCTACCGTTGTTGCAATATTCGGAGCCCAACATTAGCCCATAATTTTCAACAAGTTGTTGCATTCTAGACTTGACACGCCAACTTAGGTGCTGGACTTTTCCGTCACTCAAAATCATAATCCTTTGTGCTCTAATTTAATTGCACAACTTCCCGTATCCAAAATCTATTATTTAATCTTTTGTTGTGCACCTATGTCGTTGCCATCAATTTTGAGACAACTCAACCCGTTTAGCCGGACCAATTAAAGGGTCCAAGACTGACACCAGGCCTACACCTTTTATGACCTTTGTGTAACTCATAATTATGCTCTCTTGTGCTTCATTTTAGTCGCACAATATTCGTCGTAGACATTTATTTAAATTCTAAATAAAATCCAACTTTGTATCGTTGTGCGTTCTAATCAAAATTGGAGACACAATCTCGACCCATTTTCGTACAACCCAAATTAGGGTAATATTCTGTTTTGAGTCTTCTTCACTAATGATACTTGTGTCCCAACTTAATTTTAGCCCCATGTACCCTTGAATTAATTTTAGAATACCACTCATATTTATTTCTAATTAAATTGGGGATACCAACTTTGACTAATCCCATTTTAACCCAATTTAATCCTAATACCCTATTCATTAAGTCCATACAAAACACACAACACTCCCTCAGCCTACAAAATACCAAACACCAAATCGCCAACCAATTTTTTATCATTTCATATATCTGTGCAAATACCCAAATTTAAGAGGCTTATTTGCAAATGCTGCATTAGGTGTCAACACCCCATTGGCTCAAACCAAATGGAGAAGCCCTAATTCTTTGACTAGTCAACCCAACCCCTCTCCTTTGTATGAATGATTTCCTCATGTCGAATCTTGGCCATTCATTCAAATAGGGAGCATCATCACCACACATTCCCACTCACCATCCCCTATTTAATGTCTCCTCACACCCTTCCCAAGAGCATGCCCTAATCCCCAAACCTAGAAAACCCTACCCCTTTCTCTCTCCTCCCTCCTTCTCCCGACGTAGCATTTTTTCCCTTTCTCTTCTTCTTCTCTTTTTCTCTTCTTCTTCCTTCTTCTTTTTCTTCTTCCTCTTCACCTCTTTTTATTTTTTTGGTTGGTTTAAACCAGCCCAGCCGGCCCAAAACTCTGGCAACTACCCCTGAACCGGCTGAGCTCTACCCGGCCGAGCTCCCTCCAACCCCGGCTGCTACTGCTTCTTCCCCGGCTGGCTCCTGCACCTCCAAGCCTCAATTCCACCACCATCACCATAGTCCGGCCAAGCTCCTCCGACCATCACTCCCATCCACAACCTCTCCCCGACCTGTCCCTCCTCCGCCATACTCGCCTGAGCCCAGTCCGGCCGCCCCTCATCTTCCTCGACCAGAGCTCCACCTCGATCCCGGTTGTCCAGTCCACCCGGCCGAGCCCCCCTCTCCCATGGCAGCTACTACTACAACCCGAGCGTTCCCCCCCCCCGGCCACTCCTTCAACCCCGGCAACTCCCTCCCACCATCATCAGCTCCACCCCGTTTCCTGACCACCCGCTGCTTCCACCACCATCGTCATCAGGATTACCACCACCATCGTCATTAGAATCACCACCACCATCGTCAT